>CM019075.1:26437409-26877409 GCA_009667805.1 Leptobrachium leishanense | reverse complement strand
TTTCCGGCGTTTGACGGGTGCGCAATACTTCCGTCTATCGGACACGGATGCCTATCCACTCGGAACACTAAGTGCCATCTTCAAAGAAGGCAAAGTCCTCACACGCCGCACAGCATGACAGTCTGTATCCCAAAAGGATCACAACACAGAACAACAATCTAATAAGGAGATAGTAATAAAAATAATAAAAAACTACAAAATAAGGATACGTATGAAAAATTACCTTCAGACCTCTCCACAATATTAATAAATAAATATAAAGAGTTTTTGGCTAAAGGACTAA
The DNA here is from genome assembly GCA_009667805.1 of Leptobrachium leishanense. Lineage (NCBI taxonomy): Eukaryota > Metazoa > Chordata > Amphibia > Anura > Megophryidae > Leptobrachium > Leptobrachium leishanense. The sequence goes on along the minus strand of CM019075.1, from coordinate 26,877,126 downwards.
ATTTGGGTGTTCTAAATATAAATGAACATGATTTTCTTCTCCCGAAAAATCCTAGAATTCTGGTTATATACATCTTACCAAAATTACATAAGGACCCAATTTTCCCTCCGGGGAGACTGATTGTTTCGGGGATAGGGTCTATATTATCCCCCTTATCAGAATATATAGATAATATTCTTAAACCGTTAGTAGTTAAACAACCGGCGTATCTGAAAGACTCAATCTACTCCAAATTTTGAAGGGATTGGTTTGGACAGAGGGAATGTATATGGCCACTTTTGATGTTGGAAGTTTATATACCATTATTGAGCATCACAAGGGATGTGAAGCTGTTCGCTATTTTATGGAGTCATCCAAGCTTTTTTCCACCCACTCAGGTTGAATATGTTGTGGATGGTATTGATTTGATTTTGAAGCATAACTTCTTCTGTTTTAAGGGCGATTTTTATTTACAATGCCATATGGCGATGGGGACCAGGTTCGCCCCCAGTTACGCTAATTTGTGTATTTTGTATTGGGAGAGCCAATTAATTTTTTCTACGTGTAATTGGGAGGCGAACCGGTGCTCTATAGCCGCTATATAGATGCTATCTTCTTAATATGGAGGGGAGACCTTTTGTCCCTAAACATTTTTTTTGGACCATATAAATTCTAACTCATGGGGGATAGTACTTACTTATGGACGTTAGTGCTATTAAAGTGAATTTTCTTGATTTGGAGATCAAGAGAGAAAGATATTTTTGTCACTAAAACACATTTTAAACAGGTGGCTATTAAAAGCTATATCAACATAGATACTTGCTGTCATGCCTGCTGGTGCTCCTGCAGTGCGGCCTTCCCAACAGAGAGGGTGCCAGTCTCTGAATCAGGCCACTTTGATTGCCGCACCTGGTCAGGGATCTAGGCCTTTAAATATCAGTCACAGTCTGTGCTCTGGGCCCTGACGTGGTTATTTCTAGCCCTCAGCGCGTTTCTATAGCTTATGGATATTGGTTTTCTGGTTTGACTTCTGGCTGGTATATGGACTGTGTTTTCTGCATTATCCCTTGGCATATGTTTATCTCGTGTACCGACCTCTGGCTTGTTATTACTACGTTATCTCTCCTGTCCCTGATCTGTACTTCTATATATTTTAGATTAGTACCTGGCCATTCTAAGGACCAGCTTCTCAGTTTAGGGTTCTTTCTTGCCTTTCTGGGTTTTGTCTGCGTGCTGGGTGACTCCATATCCTTACATTACGTCAGGGCCATGGACCCTGCAGACATTGCCCAGCAGTTTACTGCTTGCTGTACCCATATAAGGGAGGCTGATGCCAAGATGTATCACTTTGCAGGGTTGCTGGAAACACTCTTGGAGAATACAGATTGCGTGCAGTCTCCCTCACCTGCTCCTATAACCCATTCTGACACTTCTATGGTTAAATCCACTGTTCCAGTGCAAATGTTGCCCTCTGTTACTTTCAGTGGTGAGGCTGCTGCATGCAGAGGATTTCTGAATCAAATTGATGTATGTTTTGAGTTAAATCCTCATATGTGTATAACTGACCGAGCTAAAGTATGTTTTCTTTTTAACCATCTCAGAGACAAGGCCTTAGACTGGGCTACTGCATTATGGGAGTCAAAAAATCCCATAATAAATAACTACGAGGAATTTGTTACCACCTTAAGAAGTGTGTTTAACCCTTCCAGAAAAACAAATCCTGCTATTAAACGGTTAATGAGATTAAGTCAGGGAGACAGAACGGTGTTGGAATACGCTGTTGATTTTCAGACACTTGCTGCCGAGGTTAATTGGGATAATGAAACTCTGGTGTCCTGTTTTCTGGAGGGTTTGTCTGACTCGTTAACCCTTGCTATTACAGCAAGAGATCTTCCTGGGAATCTGAATGATCTTATTCCTTTCTGTATGGAGATGGAAGATCAGATCAGGGACATGTGTAAAACAAAAGCGCAACCTAATAGGTTAATACCGTGTGTGTCTCCAGAGTTTAACCCTGCTGCATCTGACAACCCTGTACTTCAAACAATACAGTCTGGAGAGATTAAGTCCTCAGAGGAGAGGGGATTGGTATCAGAGGTCATGACATTGTCTCCTGTCTATAAAAAGCGATGTTACTTTACTATTATGATTGAAGTGGGTTCCTCCATTATTCAGGTAGATGCACTTCTTGATTCAGGGGCAGAGGAAAATTTTATGGACACCAATTTTGCATTGGAGAAAGGGATTCCCTGTGTGGAAAAAAACCCACCTATAGCTATTCATGCTATAGATGGCAGACCCCTTTCCAACCCATATATTTCTAAGGAGACCAGTCCTATTTCCATGTCTGTAGGAGTTCTCCATAAAGAGACTGTGGTATGCCAACTCCTATCATCTCCTTCATGTCCTGTTGTTTTGGGGTATCCTTGGTTACAAAAACACAATCCAGTCATAGACTGGAGAAGAAACACTGTTCTGTCATGGAGCAAGTCTTGTTTTGATTCATGCATGATTCCTCTCAAGTCTGTGCACACCATAAATGTACCCACTGCTGCTCCTTTATCTGTATTGGTTCCTATACAGTATGAGGAGGTCAGGGAAGTTTTCAATAAAGGAGGGGCTGAGACTTTACCTGAGCATAGACCCTATGATTGTGCTATTACTCTTCTTCCTGGCACTTTTCCTCCCAAGGGACGAGTGAATCCTCTGTCTCAACATGAGAACCTCATATTGGAGGAGTACATAAAGGATTCCCTTGCCAAGGGCTTCATAAGGAAATCCACATCTCCTGCTGGTGCTGGGTTCTTTTTTGTCTCTAAGAAAGAAGGTGACTTAAGACCTTGCATAGATTATAGGGGATTAAATAAAATAACTGTGAAAAATGCCTATCCCATTCCATTGATTGCTGAACTCTTTGACAGGTTAAAAGGTTCCCAGATCTTTTCTAAGCTTGATTTAAGAAGCGCGTATAATTTAGTGCGAATTAAAGATGGTGATGAATGGAAGACCGCTTTCAATACCAGATCTGGTCACTACGAGTACCTTGTGATGCCCTTTGGGCTATGTAACGCTCCAGCTGTGTTCCAGGATTTTATAAATGATGTTTTGCGTGATTTCATAAACGACTGTGTCATCGTGTATTTGGATGATATACTTATTTACTCACCTGATCTCGCTACTCACCACTTGCAGGTTAAAAAGGTTCTTCAGACGTTGTTGAACAATGGCCTTTACTGTAAATTGGAGAAGTGTCTCTTTGACCAACCTAAGTTAGCATTTCTAGGTTATGTCATTTCCGAGGAAGGATTTTCCATGGACCCGGCTAAACTTACTGCTGTTACTGACTGGCAATGTCCCATAGGGCTAAAAGCTATTCAGAGATTCATAGGGTTCGCCAACTACTACCGCAGATTCATACTCAATTTCTCCACAATACTGGCACCCATTACCAATATGACCAAGAAGGGAGCTAATACCCGTATTTGGTCTCCTGAAGCCGTTAAAGACTTTGAGACTCTTAAAGAGGCTTTTTCTACGGCCCCTATACTTGTCCACCCTGATCCAAGGTAGCCTTTCATCTTAGAGGTTGATGCTTCGGAGACAGGAGTAGGAGCTGTTCTCTCCCAAAGAGAATCCCCTGACCAACCACTCAAGCCTTGTGGCTTCTTTTCCAAGAAATTATCTAGTGCTGAGAGGAACTATGATATCGGTAACCGAGAACTCCTGGCTATCATTTCTGCTTTGAAGGAGTGGAGACACCTACTTGAAGGAGCTCCTACTCCCACTAGGATTCTGACTGACCATAAAAACCTGACCTTTATTGCCGATGCCAAAAGACTGTCACCCCGTCAAGCCCGGTGGTCTATGTTTTTGAGTCACTTCAATTACATAATCACCTATAGGCCCGATAACAGAAATGCTAAGGCAGACGCGCTTTCCAGGCAGTTTGAGGTCACAGAACAGCAAGACAGACCAGTTGAGTCGATTGTTCCTCTGGAGAGAGTAGTGACAGCTACTCATCTCACCCTTACTTCTACACTCCTTACTCGTATCCAAGCTATGCAAAGTACAGCTCCCCCTGAGACTCCTTCTGACAAGTTGTTTGTTCCTGACGCAGAAAGAAAGGAACTACTCTCATGTTATCATGCCTCCAGGCCAGCCGGTCATCCTGGTATAAAAAGGACATTGTCAGCCCTTACACCAATGTACTGGTGGCCAGACATTGCCAAGGATGTGAGAGAATATGTACAGGCATGTGTGGTATGTGCACAATCCAAAGCCTCTACTCAATGTCCTGCATGGCTATTGCAACCACTAGCCATCCCTGACAAACCATGGTCACATATTTCTATGGATTTCATAGTAGATTTGCCACCTTCTGAAGGGCATACAGTGATTTTGACCATTGTTGATCGCTTTACTAAAATGGTTCATCTGGTTCCTCTCAAGAAATTGCCAACATCTAAAGGTCTAGGCAACATATTTGCCAGAGAGGTATTCAGATTACATGGTTTGCCTCATGAAATTGTCTCTGATCGGGGTCCCCAGTTCATTTCTAGATTTTGGAGAAATTTCTGTTCACAGTTGGGTATTAAAGTATCATTTTCTTCTGCTTATCACCCACAGTCCAATGGAGCTGCCGAACGTGCTAATCAGTCTAGTGAGAACTACATTCGTAGCTTCTCTTCTCAAGGGCAGGATGATTGGGTATCTTTACTTCCTTGGGCTGAATTTGCTCTGAACAGTAATGTTAATGCCTCGTCTGGTCACTCCCCGTTTTATGTTGCCCATGGTTTCCAGCCTACTTTTTTGCCATCCCCTAGTGCTGACACTGGTCTTCCTGACTTGGACTCCTATGTTCAGTCTCTTCATAAAGTGTGGACTTTGGTACGTTCCAACCTCTGTCACGCTGCAGTCCAACAGAAGACCTATGCAGATAGGCATAGGCGGATGGGTCCTTCCTATGTTCCAGGCCAGAGAGTCTGGTTGTCTACCCGTAACATTAAGTTACGTGTTTATTGGAGATAAACCTAGAGTTATATATAGAGGGATGCAAAACCTGAAAATGTTACTAACTAAAAGAGATTAGACAAAAGAGAAAATAAAGATACTTTTCTCTCTAAATTCAGAAAGAAAGGTTTCTACAGATGTGGGATATGTAAATGTTGTAGAACAGCTAGAAAGGGTGAGAAATGCACTTTAGATTCTAAGTCTCATTCCAATAATAAAATATTTCCCATAAATAAGTTTTTAACATGTAATTTTTCCAATATGATTTACCTCTTGTGGTGTCCATGTGGGTTACAATATATTGGATGCACAACTAGAATGTTAAAAACGAGAGTGGCTGAAAGCATTTTTAATATTAATAGAAAATATGATAAACATAGCATATCAGCACATTTTGCTAAATATCATGAGGGAAATTCTAATATTCTTGGTTTTATTGGTATTCATCAGGTTAACAAACATTGGAGAGGAGGAGATCTTGTGAAAAATTTGAACCGATTAGAATCCAACTGGATATTTGATATGGGTTGTTTGACACCAGTTGGTTTAAACATTGATTTGGAGATCAATGCCTTGTTGGAACATCTGTTTTATTAATTTTATTATTTTTAATATTTTCTGTAATAGATTGTTATTATAGGTTGTGCTATTATTTTTGAAATCCAGACTGTCATGCTATGTGGCTTATGAGAACCTTGCTCTTTTTTAAGATGGCAACAGCTCTTTTTTATTATTTTTATTACTATTTCCTTATTAGATTGTTGTTCTGTGTTGTGTTGTTATCCCTTTGTCATGCTGTGTGGCGTGTGACGGAAATATTGCGTTCCCATCAAACCCCGGAAATACGTCATAGACACGAGCACAGCAACCGGAAGATGGGAGTGTCGAAGAACGCCAGAAGACTAACATCATGTTGCGGCGCCGCCTTATTCTTCTGGGATTTTGGATATAAATAGATGGTCTATACTGTATGTACAGTCAGGTCCATAAATATTGGGACATCGACACAATTCTAACATCTTTGGCTCTATACACCACCACAATGGAGTTGGAACGAAACAAAACAAACGCAATCTGCTTTAACTGCAGACTGTCAGCTTTAATTTGAGGGTATGTACATCCAACTCAGGTGAACGGTGTAGGACTTACAGCAGTTTGCAGATGTGCCTCCCACTTGTTAAGGGACCAAAGGTAATGGGACAGAATAATAATCATAAATCAAACTTTTCCTTCTTAATACTTGGTTGCAAATACTTTGCAGTCAATCACAGCCTGAAGTCTGGAATGCATAGACATCACCAGACGCTATCGGACGATGGAAGTTTGAAGTATCTAAGACCTCTAGGGGAGATGTGTTCTCTAACATATTTTTCAAGAGTGGCTATCTGCCATTTGGATTTTATTTCTTTGGTGAGGGCCTTTTCCAGCTGGTGTGACAAACTACGAATATCTGGCTGTTATATGGGATATACCAATAAAATTGGAGCCAAAGAGGGCATCAATATTGTTGCCTATATTATCTCTGTACATATTGTTAGCCGCACAAACCAATGGGAAGGAAAACCTGATATACGTAGTAAAAGGAGGAGGTGCGCTTACAATGGGAGAGGACGAGCAGAGTTGCCTAAAGCAACTCGGGAGGCTACCATATGAGGGCTGGAAGCTCTCATCAAGCGTGTTACCATTTGGCTGTCTTAAAAGTTTCATATACCCCATGGTTTTTACAATATTGCACTATATGTATTCTCAATTGATCCGTTTTTCTAGGTTGGTTTTATATGGTGCCATAATATTATATGAATGCTGACACGATTCAATTAAGACTGTTGTGACTTTTACATGTTTTTATGGAGAACAGACTGCCTTTGCCACACATGTTTCCTCATAAAGAGAGAAAAGTTCTCGTCCAGCTAAGAGAAACTGTGGAGATAAGATGTGTCCGCGTGTTCTACCACCAACTTCCGGTCCACACTGCGCACTTGTTTGCGCCTACGTCATCAGGCAGCGCCGGATCAACCACAACGCGGAAGCGGAACCAGGTGGTTTCGCTTTCCTTTCTTCACCGCACAGTATTTATGAAGCGGACTGTTAAGAGGACAGTAATTTCGTTCTCCCTTCGCCACTGAAGAAGCTCTCGTAGAGCGTGAAACGCGTTTGGCTCTGCAAGCCCCCTTCACCTATATTTGTTTTTATTTTACCTGAGTTTTTACAATATTGTTTCCTAGTATGGGAAAATAAATACTTTTTATTGCCTTTCCGCCTCTATTGTGGTATCATTGTCACTTGTGAAAAGCTCCTTACCAGCTGCATCTGACAAGGGTATCTTGATGATCCAGAGATTATAGGCGAGCGGGTTTGTCTAAAGCAACTCGGGAGGCTACCATATGAGGGCTGGAAGCTCTCATCAAGCGTGAGTTACCATTTGGCTGTCTTAAAAGTTTCATATACCCCATGGTTTTTACAATATTGCACTATATGTTGTATTTTTCTGTCTTTTGAGGTACTTTAATGTCCATCTGATGAAATCTTCAGTACATCGAAAACATCCATGTATGAAGGGATAAATCTCTTCTACATCTGAAATTCTGAAAGATTACATTATCGTCTAATGTATGTATCTCAAATAATGTTCCATTGAGTCCTGGCCAGTTTCTGGTGGTTATTATTGGTTTACACCTAGCCTATTCTCTGCACAGGGTATCCCTATTTCCCCCATCCATTCCCCCAGGAGGGCAGGGAAGCGCTGCTGTACCTATCTTTCCCTGATCTCTCGTAAAGACAGCTTAACATAGATATGGAAACCTTAGGTCTCGAACACAACCCCGATAAGGCTGCAGATATTACCCCAGAGTGAGAGAGGTATATCCCAAGGTGACGGGCCCAAACCTCAGCAGCATACATAGGGTTAAACACACAACGCTCGGCAATATGAACCGATATGGGATAAGCAGAAGAATGGTCAAAGACAAGCTGGGTCAAAAACAGGAACAGGATTCGTAGACAAAGCAGGTCAGCAACTGAAAACAACGGATTGCAAAAGCAGGCGATGCGGGAACTAAACTCCACGTCAGGGCGACGAGGCAACTCCTTGCGCCCTGCTTTATACCCGGCGGCTCCTCGTGACCACGCCAGGCCCCGCCCCCTCAGACGCCCGATCGGCCATCACAAGGTGCTGGCACTCGACCAGCCAGTGGCACAGAACCATGCCCAGACCCCTCAGGGAGCGCAGCAGGGGCTGAGGACGTAACAGTTTATGAACGGATAACAGAGCTTCACAGCAGTAAAACTCACAGTAATAGGTGGTGTGTATGAGTGTATTACAGAGCTCCAAAGTAAAACTCACAAATAAGTATAAAATAAATTTAAAAGTTAAATATATATACTGCAAGCCCCCAGGTCCAGGCAGGCGAGTGTGGGCCCCCCTGGACTCAAGGGCCCGGGTGCGGTGGCACCCTCTGCACCCCTGGTAGTTACGCCCCTCATTACTTGGGTAAAGCTGCATAGTGCATACTGTTAACAAAATTGTGTTTTTTGGGGTTTTTTAACCAAATTGTATCCACAGTCACATACCACACTAAATAACCGTGATGTGACTCTGTGCATTAATTGTCTGAAAAGTTATTTATGAAGATAAAGATATTATATAAAGAGTAACCGGATGGTTATTGTTTTATAAATGATATATAGCACATATGATAGATAATAAAGATCATGTAACTCTTTAACATTCATATAAGTAACGTATCCTGTTACTCTGTATATTCATTATATCTTTAATACATTTTAATGATGGTCTTTTGCCATTTTTGTTGATAATATCTATAGATATTGGCAAAATTCACTTTTATCTAAGTGGGGTTGGTTGCTCTGCAGATTACCCAGGTAAAGCTGTGGATAGTCCTCAGATTACCTGGGTGAAGATGTGGATAGCCCTCAGATTACCCAAATGAAGCCGTGGATAGTCCTCAGATTACCTGGGTGAAGCTGTGGATAGTCCTCAAATTACCCAAGTGAAGTTGTGGAAAATCCTCAGATTACCCAAGTGGAGCTGTGGATAGTCTTCAGATTACCTGGGTGAAGCTGTGGATAGTCCTCAGATTACCCAAATGAAGCTGTGGATAGTCCTCAGATTACCTGGGTGAGGCTGTGGATAGTCCTCAGATTACCCAAGTGAAGTTGTGGAAAATCCTCAGATTACCCAGGTGAAGCTGTGGATAGTCCTCAGATTACCCAGGTGAAGCTATGGAAAGTCCTCAGATTACCCGGGTGAAGCTGTGGAAAGTCCTCAGATTACCCGGGTGGAGCTGTGGATAGTCCCAGATTATCCGGGTTAAGCTTCAGACTTTTATCTGAATGATAACAAAATTCTGTTTTAACCAAACGGGGTTGGATAGTCTGCAGATCATCCGGTTAAAGTGTGTTTTTTCTTCTCTTCCAGACTGTTCCCCAAGGGCAGTTGGTCAGTCCTAAAATTACCCGGGTCAAGTCTGAATTTTTCATTTTTTTTGCAGCTTTACCCGACGGTTTTGGGTAATGTCAGGATTACCCGGGTAATAATAAGATTAACCGCACTTCAGACTTTAACTGTAACATATACACGGATCTGTTAGGAATTCTAAGTACCTCACGTCACTATAATACATTTGTTTCACTATATATACATGTATGCTTTATTTTGCATTGGTAGGAGTGACTTTTACACTTTTAAAATATTTTCTTAACTAGGGGCGTGGCCGGACGTTGCAGCGCGCGGTCGCATGTAGGAAGAGCTCCTGTGACCGGCGCTGAGTTTCCAATTCCTGCGGCTTTATTATTGCATCCCCGGGGCTGAAAACTTCACCCACAGGTGGGTGATACTTCCTAGCACCCAGATGGTGCCTCCTAAGGCGCAGCGGGCGCTAGAGCCGCTCAAATCGGCTAAGAAAGATCGGGCCCGGGAGGCCCAAGATGGCGGATCTCCCTCCTCTGTTTCATCCCCCACGCTGGAGGCAGCAGCTGCAGGGCCACCTGGCATGTCTGACATATCACCACCATCGGAAAGCAGACTTCATGCCATGCTGCAAGAACTCCGATCTACCATTCAAGCGGATCTTAAAGAGGCGCTGCAGGAGCTGAGGCGCGATGTACAAGACTTGGGTGAGAGGACTGACTCTTTAGAATCTAAGACAGACGATTTATGCTTAGCCCATAATGACCTGGTGGACCGTCACATTGCTTTGCAAACAGCGCATGACACCATGGCAACGAAACTGGCCGATATGGAGGATCGCTGCAGGCGTAATAATATACGGATCCGGGGCATTCCGGAGGCAGTGGGCTCTGTTGGTCTCCAGCCTTACATCATAGAACTTTTCCAGATCTTGGCACCTACATACTCATTGCAGGATTTCCTGATGGATCGAGCGCACAGGTTGCCGCGTGCAAAAAATCTGCCGCCATCCGCCTCTAGAGATGTTTTGGTCCGGGTGCATTTCTTTCACGTTAAAGAAGCGTTAATGAGAGCGTCACGGAAATTTATGCCTCTACCGTCTCCGTATGCCGAAGTTTCTTTTTATGCGGACCTGTCAACGGCTACTATGTCTAAAAGACGGGAATTTTCGTCCTTCACCAAAATTTTGCGTGACCACATCATGGCGTATCGTTGGGGATTTCCCACAAAGATCTTGCTATGGCGGGAGGGAGTTCTGCACGTCATTCCGGAGCCCACCACTGGCATGCGTCTGCTGACAGAATGGAAAGTGGTGGCTGAGTTTACTCCCCCCCGTGAGGAATCACCTTCGCCGCTGAAAGTTTCTCCGGAGTGGCACCGGGTTTGGCCTAAGTGAGATGATATGGTCCGGCATTTTTTCGCCTGTGGGCGTGTTCTTTTATTATACCAGGTGCTCTATCGTGGTTTCGGGACTCATCCCCTTTTGTGATTCGGCCCTCGGGTGGCGCTTTCTGGGGTTCTGTTCCTGCGACTGACTAGCCCCGAGGCTTTTTACTGGCCTGTATACTGGCGCAGTCACCTTCACGGATGAAGCTGGGACTGTGTTTTTCCCCCGTTGGGGTTTTTTTCTTGAACGTGTTGCTTTTCCAATTATATCATTCAGCTGTGTTGATTGACCCCACTCAACTGCATTTACGGAATGCAGTTCTCCTTTTTTTTTTTGGTTTGTTAGGTTTTTTCTGTTTTTATTTTTCTTTTTATTTTATTTTTCTGGTTCGTCTTAGGTTTGTCTTGTACGTATTGTTTGTCTTATTGGTATGCACTGTAATATATCATCCTGGGCATTATTGTACGCTGGGAAGTTCTCCCATCTTCCCACGGAAATTATCTGTCAGGACCGCTGTGAGTGCCAGGGGGTTGGGGGCAAATAATGATGAGTAAACCTCAATTCCAAATTTATTCCTTAAATGTTCGAGGCTTAAATACTCCGTACAAACGCCATGCCTTATTTCGTGATCTGCACAAGTCTCAACCAGCTATTGTATGTTTGCAAGAGACTCATTTTTGTACGAGACGTCCGCCATCTCTGAAATCACGCATGTATACTGAGGCGTATCACTCCACTGCTCAGACGAAGTCTAGAGGTGTCTCGATTCTATTCCACAAAGACTGGACCTTTGTGTGTTCGGCTCAGTATGTTGATCCGTTGGGCCGCCTAGTGATTCTTGTGGGCACGTTGAACGAATTACCAATTACTATTGCTAACCTATATCTCCCTAATAAAAACAAAATTTCTTATCTTCAGAAAGCTTATGGTAGAGTGAAAAAAATATCTAGTGGTACGTTGTTTCTATGTGGGGATTTTAACTGCACCCCTGACCCTGACGTTGACACCCAATCGAGCCATCCCAGCTCCAAACCCCGTTCCCCCCCAGCCTCTAGTAAACAACTAAGGGAATTCATGCACTCGTTTGAACTCTATGATACTTGGCGGATATGTCACCCTACTACGCGTGATTACACTTTTTTTTCTCATGTTCATTCCTCGTATAGTAGAATTGACTTGTGTTTGATTCATAGCTCGGCTTTGTCCCGCCTGTTGGAGGCGACCATAGGCATTATCACGTGGTCTGACCATGCTCCGCTTACGCTTACCTTTGAGGCGGCCTTCCCCCCGAGGGGTATGGGGAACTGGAGACTCAATGACTCGCTTATTGTAAATGAAGATGACGTAGCTAACACTAGGCAACTCCTTCAGGAGTATTTCACGACGAACATAACTGAGGATGTTGCGACATCGTCGGTTTGGCTAGCACACAAGGCTGTCCTGCGAGGACATTTTATTCAGAAAGGAGCGCAGAAGAAGAGACGTTTTAATGCTCAGACGTCTGCTCTTCTACGACGAATCACTGAGTTGGAGTCCCAGAATAAAACCGCTCCTGCCCCACATATTACTGCTCAGCTGACTCTACAGCGCCGTGAGTTGGAGCATCTTATGCTCCAGGTCACGGCGCGCTCACTTAGAAGGCTTAACTATGCCCACTATACCCAAGGGAATAAACCGGGGAAATTGCTGGCGTCTAAATTGAAAGGGAAACAAATGCAAACTAACATACCGTTCCTTTTGGATGCTAATAGCGTGAAGATTTACAATCCTGCCCTTATCACTGATGAATTTGCACGCTGTTATGCCTCCTTATATAACCTGGGACTAAACAACACCGTGCCGACCCCTGCATTAGACGACATAGAGCTCTTTCTCCAAACGGCTAATCTCCCTTCTATAACTGCCCCTCAGGCTACAGGTTTGCTGGCTGCGTTCACAGAGGAGGAGGTATGTAAGGCTATTAAGGCGCTCCCAAAAAATAAAGCTCCAGGTCCCGACTGTTTTACAAATCTGTACTACCAGAAATTTGCTTCTTCTCTAGTCCCGATTCTTACCCTGGTTTTTAAAAATATTAAAGATACCGGCATTATCCCTTCGGAGATGCTGCAAGCGACAATAGTCACCCTGCCTAAACCTGGTAAAGCCCCAACACATTGTGACAATTTCCGTCCCATCTCCCTGTTGAATGTAGATGCCAAGTTATATGCTAAACTGCTGGCAAATAGATTGGCCCCTCTACTCCCTTCTTTGATTGCGAATGAGCAGACTGGCTTTGTCCCGGGCCGCCAAACGTGTGACAACACCCGACGGTTTTATGATATACTCGACCTGGCCCATAGGACTAACAGTTCTGGACTCCTGTTGGCATTAGATGCTGAAAAGGCATTTGATCGCCTGCACTGGGGGTATATGCGGACGGTGTTACTGAAGTTTGGCTTCCCAGAACAATTTATAAACAGCATTATGGCCCTTTACTCAGACCCGTCGGCAAAAGTATTGGCTACAGGGTTTCTATCATCCGCTTTCCATATAACAAATGGCACCCGTCAGGGATGCCCTTTATCCCCGCTAATATTCATTCTGGCCTTAGAACCCCTGGCGTTGCAGATTAAAACGGCTCCGGCTATTAAGGGCTTATCAACCCCGAATGGGGAACATAAATTGGCACTGTTTGCGGACGACATACTGCTCTTCCTGACCACACCGGAGACCTCGCTCCCTCCCCTGTTTAGCCTCCTCGATCATTTCGGCGCGATATCCTATTATAAAAATAACATAAGTAAAACGCAAGCTCTCCCCATAAATATTGCTGCTTCATCCCTCAGCTCTCTGCGTAGTAAATACCCCTTTGACTGGCGTTCTACCTCTTTAAAATATCTGGGTATATCCCTCTCTAAATCGCGGGGAACCATCCTTAGAGAAAACTTTACGCCACTCTTGAACTCTATTGAGGCGCAGCTCTCCAAATGGAGCACAATTGACTCATCCTGGCTGGGTCGTATGGCGGCCATGAAGATGTGTATCTTACCCCAAATTTTATATTATTTCAGGAATATCCCGGTTTTCATCCCGGCGCACTTACTGCTCCGGATGCAAAAACTAATTCATGCACACATATGGAAGGGGAAGCCTCCTCGAGTGTCGGCCTCCACGGTTACAACACCGCGACGTAATGGTGGGTTGGGGTTTCTGGATCTGCAATCTTATTATAAAGCAGCCTTACTAGCCCAACTGTTGTCATCAATGTATCAAAAAGAACCACCACTATGGCTGCAGCTGGAGAATGCCATGATTTTCCCATACCGACTCCATGACCTGATGTGGCTCACATTCCTGCCGAGGAATAGTACCACGGGTTTGTTGCCTGTTTCGATGCTCTCCCTCATGGCGTGGCGATTGTGGGGCCGTCAATTGGTGAGGCCTTACAACTTACTATGCCTTGCCCCTTTAAGGGTTTTATGTCGCTTTATTCCCGATTTAAACTTAGACTCCTGGATCAGGCGAGGTTTGACTCATGTATGGCAGCTCTTCACGCCACATTCTCTGAAAACCTTCCCCGATTTGGTACAGGAATTCGCTATCCCATCAAAGGAATGCTTCACATATCTTCGTGTGAAACATGCTTTGACCCAGAAAGGCCTTCCCTCTTTCATAAATTGTGTTTGGGACGAAAATGTCACATGAAACCGCTTTCCCTTTGTTACAATAGCCTCCTAACTCCGACCCCGCCTAAAAAACTACCCTATATGGTTAATTGGGAAAAAGACCTAGCCTTAACACTTTCCATAGAAGATTGGTCATACGCCATGGACACGATATATAAAAATTCCAGAAGCACCAATTTACGAGAAGCCCATATCAAACTCCTATGCAGATGGTATTTAACACCCACCCGGTTGGCCCATATTTCAGGGAACACTGGTCTCTGTTGGAGATGTCTTACAGGCACTGGCTCATTATTGCACACTTTCTGGCTTTGTCCCATGCTGGGGGGATATTGGGAAAAGATAAATAGGTTGATCTCTCATTGCACTTCACTTAAATTCCCACTTTGTCCGAAAATGTACCTCTTACACCTTATAGCTGTTACAATTCAGACCCGTAATAGGAGGTTTATCTCCATGGTACTTGGTACAGCTAAAATTGTAATAGCTAGACATTGGCGGTCCTCGATGTGTCCCTCTATGAAGGAAGTTATGGGGGCCCTGGAAAATGTTTTCAAATATGAGGAAATGTTTCACACCGCGAACAATTCTATGTGCCTGCTACATGATACGTGGGAGGGATGGAAGATGTTTGTGGAATCTGGAAATCTGATATAAGACATGACGACTGTAAGATGATAGTGCGGCCATGTTTTTTTTATTTTATGTTTTATGTTAGTTTAGGAATTATATGTTATTAGAAAATGGAGTGCGCACAATTGACCCCCTTTTTCAGTTTACGAAGATAATCCAATTGAATTATACTGTTTATTACCATTGCTGCTTATTTATGCTTTTTCCTTTGGATGGTTCTTTCATTTAAATGTATGTACCACTTTTTGTGTAAACTCCAATAAAAATTCTTTATATGGAAAAAAAAATAATATTTTCTTAACTAAACATACAAGAGAAAAACAAAGCACTTGAAAGATATCAGCAACATTAAATAAACACAATAATGACTAGGGCTGCAAATAACGATTATTTTTATAATCGATTAGTTGGCCGATTATTTTTTCGATTAAATCAATTCATCGGATAAAAAGATAAAAACATACTCAAATTGCATATTTTTCGCACACAAAAGGTACATGTGCACCTGGTCACAGTGATGGATTGATGCTGCGTACGCAGCTTAAACCCAGGTCTGCTTTCTCACCAAACGAACGCTAATACAAGCGCTTAGATTCATGATGATGTCGGAAGGAAATCAGTGTAAGAAGGGGGAACACTCCATGTAGCCTGACGACTACTTTAGCTTATTAGAGTGTCCCATTACAATAATTTCATGAAAAAACTGAGTGGGAGGAGGGACTGGTGGTGGAAGGGTGTTAGTTTGGGCAAGGGACTTGACCTGAGTGTGGGAGGGAGTTTGCGGGAAGGGACCAAAAGGGCGAGAATGGCAATTCCAGACCAAATAGGGGGGGTGACAGGCAGGTTGAGGTGGTGGCATAGGACTAAGCAGAATCAGAGGTTATAACGTTTAACTCAGTCTGACTCCAAACAGTGTGTACTGTACACAAATCGATTAATTAATAATAAGAATAGTTGAAAACTAGTCTCATTATCGATTAGTTGTTTATTAATTGATTAGTTGTTTCAGCCCTAATAAGGACATTTGTTTTTTTGGTGGTAGTGGCCCTTTAACAAATCGTATTAGGGATAACAGCAATCAAATGAGGATTTATGAAACAGAATGTAAAATGCAAGAATAGAACAGAAATTCAGGAATGTATAGAAACGAAGAAACAGTAAAAAAAAAAAACACGACCCACCTCTAGCAAAAGGAGAGGAGGAGGAGAGTCACCCCTTTTCTTTTGGTATGGGTGGATTGTTTATTTTTTTTGAGTCTTCTGACCAGAGCTGGATTTCAGTACCCTGTGGGCATTTTGGGAGGTGCCAGTCACTGCTCTTTTCTCTTGGCATAACGTTGAGACAAAATACTATATTACCTGAAGAGCATGCTTGCTTGCAGCATATCCGGAGGAGAGGGGTACGCCAATGAAGCCGGTGATGCTGCTTACAGAGATTATCTTCCCTTTCTTCCTGTCGATCATGTGCTGCAGGACGTGCTTAGTTAAAGAGGCAGTCCCCAGGTAGTTCACCTCTATCAAAGCCCGATACACTTCCAGTTCAGTTTCCACGAACAGTGAGCGCTGTGAGCGGCCGCCGTTATTTATCAAAATATCAATCTGCAAAATAAAAAAGATCTGGTTGAGCTTCTGTTACTAATAATAATCATTTCTAGGATACATTAATGAAGGAATATTGGTTCTATATGTTAACCCGGCCCGTCTGATCAATTATGAAGAAAAATAAATAAAACACGGACTTTCACAAACTTTCTATACAATAGACCTCAAAACGTTTAACATATTTAAAAAGGAATTACCATAGATACTCGAGTATAGCACAACCTGAATATAACGCGATGGATAGAGATTTATTATGGAAATGAGAGAATACTTAAGACTCAAATATAACGCGAGGAACAAACTTTTACTGTACCGGTAAACAATTAAAATACTTCCAGGTTCTCTTAACACAGTCAGGCTCCCCCTCAGGCCAGGGTGCTCTGCTCTAGAATGATTGCAGCTGTTACTAAGTATGAAGCCGCCGGCCACCCATCGTTACTAGTGATTTAGATGGCCGACGGAGGCGAACGAGGTGTATGATTGGCTTAAACCGAGTGTGCCCTCTGGCCATGATGGATCCCACCTCTCCTGAATCCGGGAGTTCCTGAAGTGTTTGCAAGCATCAGGGAGCCTGCATTCACTTCAGCGAGACTACCGGAACTTCCGCGAGACTTGGGATCCAGAGCAAGGCAAGTTTTTTTCTTTTCTTTTCTACATGCGATGCAGATGTCTCGAATATAACGCGACCCCTCCAATTTTAAGGTAAATATTTGTCACCAAAATCTAGCGGTATACTCGAGTATCTACAGTACCTATAAAAAAATTAAAAAAACAAATGGATAAACTAAATAAAAAGGCTCTTGCACAGAATATACTTTGAGTATTTTTTATAGGCGTCTAGGACTGTCTCTTAAATAAGGGATAAACAACCTTGGCCCTCCAGATGTTTTGCATCATGGGAGATGTACTTCAAAAACATGGAGGGCCAGGGTGTTGCTGACCCAGGTCTTAAAACAACATTCCATTTAACAGAAAACAAAACGGAGAAAATTAAATAAATAAAACACACACACACACACACATATATATATATATACATACAAATAAACGAAGTGAGGCGCACTCAAGGGCTACTGCTAAAAAATAATAAACTTTATTAGGAAATATATAATTTACATAATACGGCGTTTCGACTCAAAACGAGCCTTTATCAAGGTAAATTTACAATGATTCCAAAACCATTTATACAAATCTACAAAGGAAGTAATTAGTTGACCATCTGGGTCCCATTACGGAATATGGACAGAATCCGGAACTGACGTGTCAGCAAAACTTTAATCAAAGATCCCGTCAGAAAAAATCAAATTGTATATATATGTTTCAATAAAAAGAAAAAAATTGTAATCAGGAGAGAAAACAACTCCCCTTGTATTACCAAGGATATACTGTATCGACTATGTAATAATTAAAACATACATTAAAAACAACATGTATGACCGTGTGCTGTTAGATGTTATTAGACTACCAAAAATTAATTATGTTTGTGTAATTCATGTGTTATTTTTTCTTAACGAGAAAAATTGTTATATGGAACGAATAATAGCTTTAAACAAAACGAATTATAAAGATTATAATTTCTCATAAAAATTCTTAATATAATTAAGGATGCAAGAAGTGAAAATTGCATATAAATTTAAAATAGTAAAAATATTATAATCCCCTTCTGTAAGTGTAGTTAAAAAAGGGAGTGATCCATAAAGTGAAAATGGATGTGACAAATATCATGAATACAAATGTTTATATATGGTCTCTTATTCCTATCATGTAGATGTGTAGTGTGGTAAATTATATACGTCGACTGTATTGAATAAAAAAAAGAGAATGTTGTTAAGTGAAAATCCATTTGTGAGAAGTTGAATGTTATGACTGTAAAGATAGTGTTTGACATGCTGACTACAAAATAAAAAACGTGTGTGT
Source organism: Leptobrachium leishanense (assembly GCA_009667805.1). Lineage (NCBI taxonomy): Eukaryota > Metazoa > Chordata > Amphibia > Anura > Megophryidae > Leptobrachium > Leptobrachium leishanense. The sequence continues at coordinate 26,858,505 of CM019075.1, read as the reverse complement.
GCCAAAGTAACAACAGTCGGATGAAAAAGTGTGAAAAAAATGTGAGAGAACCAAACTTCTAAGCAACCTATAGTAATAACAAAAATAATAACAGAACATTCCAACATATTAATAAATTCATCGAGATGATAAAAAAAGAAGTGTAAGACACATGTTCAGCCCGTGAGGGGCAACAGTGTAAGCTTAGCTGTCCAAAATGCTTCCTTCTGGAGTCAAATTTGTGAACGATTACCACCTCTCCTCAAAGGTGGTACATGGTCTATAACCTTAAATTTAAGGGTTGGCAGTCTGTGCTGAAGTGCTAAAAAGTGTTTTGCCACACAGACACTTATACTTCTAATAGTTACTTTAAAAGGGGGCACTCTAGTCACCACGGTCATGGTAAAAGAAACCAACCTCAACCCTACAGCCACCGTGACAGCTCTTCTTAAAGAGACACTGACACTTACATTAAGCTGTAACTAGATTACTTGTGCATTACCAACAAAACCACATTACAAATTAGAAAACATTGTAAAACACATGCTGCTGTTTCTTTTTATTTGTATGAAGTAATTGCATGTAAAAAGGAAAAACTAAATTAGCTTTTTTCCACCCCGTTTCCATTTTGTTGATTTTTCCCAAAAGGCAACATTTAACAAAGATTTTTCTTTACTTCTGTGACTCATCTAATCTACAGTATTTAACAGATTAATGAGATGGGGTAATATTTAGATAAGGCTGCAGTGGGCTATTGTTGTTCAGACTACTCGAGACAAAAAATGGCAGCTGAATGATATAAAACAGGGACCTTGAAAGACTTTTAATCTACAACAAGAGGTGTCCTTTGAGATTTGAGACAATGACGACCCATAGACTCCATTCTATGGCCAATGCCACACAGTGAGGAGCAAGTGATGGAAAGATACTGGGGGGGGGCAGTTTATAACACAGAATATCATACAATGGATGCACCCAGTGACACAGATAGAGTAAAATATTTTCTTAACTAAACATACAAGAGAAAAACAAAACACATGCAAAATATCACCAACATCAAATAAACACAATAAGGACATTTCATTTTTTGATGGTAGTGGCCCTTTGAGGTCTTAATGCTTCCTTGAAGACTGTCAAACAAGGGCACCAAACAGTCTTCCTGAATTGAGTTATAGGAGAAGCCAAAAACCTGTGCAGACTATTTTATCTGCTAGTAGGGGTAGGAATGCATGAAGCACAGGTATGCAACTGTGACTGCCCCATCTACTTACTCACTGGCCACATACGGGAAATCAATCTGAGAAGTGCAAGTTGGACTCTTCCTGTGTGTATTGTCCCATATACCCAGGGTCGGCACAAGGTGTATGAGTGTTATTACACAGCTCAACAGCAATAAAACTCACAGAAATGTGTAGGGATGCACCGATACCACTTTTTTAAGACCGAGTACCAGTACCGATACTTTTTAAAAGTACTCACCGATACCGAGTACTGATACTTTTATTTTATGTCATGTGACCGCTTTCCAATAAGAACAGACCTCATAGAAACATAGAAAAATAGAAAAATGTCGGCAGATAAGAACCTTTCGGCCCATCTAGTCTCCCCAATTACATGGATACTTTACCTGGATTTATCTTTTGTTTAGGATAGCCTTATGCCTATCCCATGCTTTGCTTAAATTCAATTACTGTTTTGGCCTCTACCACTTCAACTGGAAGACTGTTCCATGTATCCACCACCCTCTCAGTAAAATAATGCTTCCTAATGTTACTTTTAAACCATTGCCCCTCTAATCTAAGACTATGTCCTCTTGTTTTGCTACTTTGTTTCCTTTTAAATATACTCCCTTCCTCTAACTTGTGGATTCCCTTTACGTATTTAAATGTTTCTATCATATCTCCTCTGTCTCGTCTTTTTTCCAAGCTGTACATGTTAAGATCATTAAGCCTTTCCTGGTAACTTTTCTCCTTCAAGCCATACACCATTTTAGTAGCCCTTCTCTGAACTCTCTCTAAGATGTCTATATCCTTCTGGAGATACGGTCTCCAGTACTGCAAACAGTACTCCAAGTGAGGTCTCACCAGTGCTCTGAACAGTGGCATGAGCACTTCCCTTTTCCTACTGCTAATACCTCTCCCTACACAACCAAGCATTCTGCTAGCATTTCCTGCTGCTCTATTACATTGACTACTTACCCTTAGATCCTCTGAAATAATAACCCCTAAATCCCTTTCCTCAGATGTTGAGGTTAGGACTGTATCAAATATTCTAAATTCAGCCCTTGGGTTTTTACGTCCCAGGTGCATTATCTTGCACTTATCCACGTTAAAACTCAATTGCCACAGCTCCGACCATTTTTTTAGTTTACCTAAATCATTTGTCATTTGGTTGATCCCTCCAGGAACGTCAACCCTGTTGCAAATCTTTGTGTCATCCGCAAAAAGACATACTTTTCCATTAATACCTTCTGCAATATCACTAATAAAAATATTAAATAGAATGGGTCCAAGTACTGACCCCTGAGGTACCCCACTGGTAACAAGACCTTGCGCCGAATAAACTCCATTTACCACAACCCTCTGTTGCCTGTCACTCAGCCACTGCCTAATCCATTCAACAATATTGGAATCCAAGCTCAAAGATTGCAACTTATTGATAAGCCTTCTATGCGGAACCTCATATAAAAATGCCCCCCAGCTCACATGTATATATCCCCCCCGATATATATATATATATATATATACAGAATGCCCCCAAGCTCTCATGGATATTGCCCCAGCTCATGGATATACTGCCCCAGCTCATGGATACTGCCCCAGCTCATGGATATACTGCCCCAGCTCATGGATATACTGCCCCAGCACATGGATACTGCCCCAGCACATGGATACTGCCCCAGCTCATGGATATTGCCCCCAGCTCATGGGTATTTGGCCCCCAGCTCATGGGTATTTGGCCCCCAGCTCATGGATATATGCCCCCAAGCTCATGGATATGTGCCCCCAAGCTCATGGATATGTGCCCCCAAGCTCATGGATATGTGTCCCCAAGCTCTCATGGATATATGCCCCAGCTCATGGATTTATGCCCCAGCTCATGGATATATGCCCCCAAGCTCTCATGGATATATGCCCCCAAGCTCTCATGGATATATGCCCCAGCTCATGGATATATGCCCCAGCTCATGGATTTATGCCCCAGCTCATGGATATATGCCCCAGCTCATGGATATATGCCCCAGCTCATGGATATATGCCCCCAAGCTCTCATGGATATATGCCCCAGCTCATGGATATATGCCCCCAAGCTCTCATGGATATATGCCCCAGCTCATGGATATATGCTCCAGCTCATGGATATATGCTCCAGCTCATGGATATATGCTCCAGCTCATGGATATATGCCCCAGCTCAAGGATATATGCCCCCAAGCTCTCATGGATATATGCCCCAGCTCATGGATATATGCCCCCAAGCTCTCATGGATGTATGCCCCAGCTCATGGATATATGCCCCAGCTCATGGATATATGCCCCAGCTCATGGATATATGCCCCAGCTCATGGATTTATGCCCCCAAGCTCTCATGGATATATGCCCCCAAGCTCTCATGGATATATGCCCCAGCTCATGGATTTATGCCCCAGCTCATGGATATATGCCCCAGCTCATGGATATATGCCCCCAAGCTCATGGATATATGCCCCCAAGCTCTCATGGATATATGCCCCAGCTCATGGATATATGCCCCAGCTCATGGATTTATGCCCCCAAGCTCTCATGGATATATGCCCCAGCTCATGGATTTATGCCCCAGCTCATGGATTTATGCCCCCAAGCTCTCATGGATATATGCCCCCAAGCTCTCATGGATATATGCCCCCAAGCTCTCATGGATATATGCCCCAGCTAATGGATATATGCCCCCAAGCTCTCATGGATATATGCCCCCAAGCTCAGACCCCAGACCAGACATGGGGCGGCTGTTTGAATGCTCAATCGGCATTCGGACAGCCGCCCCTGGAGCTCTCCAGCATACTTACCTACCCGAGCGGCGCCGATAAAGTCTTCGCGCATGCGCTCGTTGAAGGACCCCCAGCCGCAATCACGTGGGACTCCCACGTGATCGCCGCTGGGGTCCTTCAACGTGCAGAAGCGTGGAAACTTTCCCGGCGCCGCTCAGGAAGGTAAGTATGCCGGAGAGCTCCAGGGGCTGCTGTCCGAATGTCGATTGAGCATGCGAACAGACGCCCAAGCCCCTCGGATGCCGGCTCAATGCCGGCTTCCGGTATCGGGGGAAAATATCGGGGGTACTGCACGAGTACCAAGTACTCCTGCAGTACCCGGTATCGGCACCGATATCGATACTAGTATCGGTATCGGTGCAACCCTAGAAATGTGCATTGTGTATGAGCGGACCAGAGCTCCACAAAGCCACATACTCCTAGCCACATACGTGGTCACAAATTACAGGCCTAGAAGAGACCCCGGCGGCAGCTCCGTGCCGTGACCTTTGACAGGGTGGCAAAAAGCTGCCCCTGGCAAAGGGTCACCTGGAGCCATGGCCCCTTGGACGGGTCGGCCCTGCATTTACCCTACCCCTTCCCACTATCCCCACCTCACAACGGTTATGTCTTCAAGCAAAGCATTATGGGAAACCTTTACAAATACATTGTTTTGTAAGAAATCTAGTCAGGGCTCGAGTCCTGCGGGAACAGTGTTCCCGCACTTCTCCCGCAGCGGGAACGCAAAGGTTCCCTCTGTGGGCAGCTGGGGCTGCTAGTGGAATGCATTAGCAGCATTCCGCTAGCAGTCACTCGACTGGCCGCGTTCCCCCGAGCGCTGCATGATCCCTTGGGCAGCTGCCTCCTTAGCCCTCTGAACTCTGTGACACCGCCTACAGCCAAGTTCTCGCGAGAGTGCGTCACAGCTTTCAGAAGCCGGCAGCTGCGTTCAGGAGCACACTGAAGCTGGGAGGAAGACGCGGTCCTGAGGTCTGCAAGCTGGGTATGTACAACTCTGGGGGTCTGTGCCGGCTATAATTAATTCTGGGTGTCTGTACCTGGTCATAATTCATTCTGTGGGGTCTGTACCTGGCCATAACTAATTCTGGGGGTCTGTACCTGGCTAGAATTAATTCTGGGGGTCTGTACCTGGCTATAATTATTTCTGGGGGTCTGTACCTGCCATAATTATTTCTGATGGTCTGTATCTGGCTATAATTCATTCTGGGGGCCTGTAACTGGCCATAATTCATTCTGGGGGTCTGTACCTGGCCTAAATTATTTCTGGGGGTCTGTACCTGGCTATAATTCTGGGGTTCTGTACCTGGCTATAATTAATTCTGGAGGTCTGTACCTGGCTATAATTAATTCTGGAGGTCTGTACCTGGCTATAATTTATTCTGGGGGTCTGTACCTGGCTATAATTAATTCTGGAGGTCTGTACCTGGCTATAATTAATTCTGGAGGTCTGTACCTGGCTATAATTCATTCTGGGGGTCTGTACCTGGCTATAATTCATTCTGGGGGTCTGTACCTGGCCATAATTATTTCTGGGGGTCTGTACCTAGCCATAATTAATTCTGGAGGTCTGTACCTGGCTATAATTCATTCTGGGGGCCTGTGCATGGCTATAATTATTTTTGGGGGTCTGTACCTGGCCATAATTAATTCTGGGGGTCTGTACCTGGCCATAATTAATTCTGGGGGTCTGTACCTGGCCATAATTAATTACAGCAGTCTGTACCTGGCCATAATTATTTCTGGGGGTCTGTGCCTGTCTATATTTATTTCTGGGGGTCTGTACCTGGCCATAATTATTTCTGGGGGTCTGTACCTAGCCATAATTAATTCTGCGTGTCTGTACCTGGCTATAATTCATTCTGGGGGTCTGTACCTGGCTATAATTAATTCTGGAGGTCTGTATCTGGCTATAATTCATTCTGGGGGTCTGTACCTGGCCATAATTATTTCTGGGGATCTGTACCTGGCTATAATTCATTCTGGAGGTCTGTACCTTGCTATAATTAATTCTGGGGGTCTGTACCTGGCTATAATTAATTCTGGAGGTCTGTACCTGGCTATAATTAATTCTGGAGGTCTGTACCTGGCTATAATTCATTCTGGGGGTCTGTACCTAGCCATAATTAATTCTGGAGGTCTGTACCTGGCTATAATTCATTCTGGGGGTCTGTACCTGGCCATAATTATTTCTGGGGGTCTGTACCTAGCCATAATTAATTCTGCGTGTCTGTACCTGACTATAATTCATTCTGGGAGTCTGTACCTGGCTATAATTAATTCTGGAGGTCTGTACCTGGCTATAATTCACTCTGGGGGTCTGTACCTGGCCATAATTAATTCTGGGGGTCTGTACCTGGCCATAATTAATTCTGGGGGTCTGTACCTGGCTATAATTCATTCTGGGGGTCTGTACCTGGCCATAATTATTTCTGGGGGTCTGTACCTAGCCATAATTAATTCTGCGTGTCTGTACCTGGCTATAATCCATTCTGGGGGTCTGTACCTAGCCTTAATTAATTCTGGGGGTCTGTACCTGGCTATAATTCTGGGGTTCTGTACCTGGCTATAATTATTTCTGGGTGTCTGTGCCTGGTTATAATTATTTCTGAGGGTCCTTGCCTGGTTATAATTATTTCTGGGGGTCTGTACATGGCTATAATTCATTCTGGGGGTCTGTGCCTGGCTATAATTATTTCTGGGGGTCTGTACCTGGCTATAATTATTTCTGGGTGTCTGTGCCTGGTTATAATTATTTCTGAGGGTCCTTGCCTGGTTATAATTATTTCTGGGGGTCTGTACCTAGCCTTAATTAATTCTGGGGGTCTGTACCTGGCTATAATTCTGGGGTTCTGTACCTGGCTATAATTATTTCTGGGGGTCTGTACCTGGCCTAAATTATTTCTGGGGGTCTGTACCTGGCTATAATTCTGGGGTTCTGTACCTGGCTATAATTATTTCTGGGTGTCTGTGCCTGGCTATAATTAATTCTGGGAGTCTGTGCCTGGTTATAATAATTACTGAGGGTCTGTACCTGGCTATAATTAATTCTGGATGTCTGTACCTGGCAATAATTAATTCTGGGGGTCTGTACCTCGCTATAATTCATTCTGGGGGGTCTGTACCTGGACATAATTCATTCTGGGGGTCTGTACCTGGCCATAATTAATTCTGGAGGTCTGTACCTGGCTATAATTCATTCTGGGGGTCTGTACCTGGCCATAATTATTTATGGGGGTCTGTACCTAGCCATAATTAATTCTGGAGGTCTGTACCTGGCTATAATTCATTCTGGGGGTCTGTACCTGGCCATAATTAATTCTGGGGGTCTGTACCTGGCCATAATTAATTCTGGGGGTCTGTACATGGCTATAATTCATTCTGGGGGTCTGTACCTGGCCATAATTATTTCTGGGGGTCTGTACCTAGCCATAATTAATTCTGCGTGTCTGTACCTGGCTATAATCCATTCTGGGGGTCTGTACCTGGCCTTAATTAATTCTGGGGGTCTGTACCTGGGTATAATTCTGGGGTTCTGTACCTGGCTATAATTATTTCTGGGTGTCTGTGCCTGGTTATAATTATTTCTGAGGGTCCTTGCCTGGTTATAATTATTTCTGGGGGTCTGTACATGGCTATAATTCATTCTGGGGGTCTGTGCCTGGCTATAATTATTTTTGGGGGTCTGTACCTGGCTATAATTCATTCTGGGGGTCTGTACCTGGCCTAAATTATTTCTGGGGGTCTGTACCTGGCTATAATTCTGGGGTTCTGTACCTGGCTATATATATTTCTGGGTGTCTGTGCCTGGCTATAATTAATTCTGGGGGTCTGTACCTGGCTATAATTAATTCTGGATGTCTGTACCTGGCAATAATTAATTCTGGGGGTCTGTACCTGGCTATAATTAATTCTGGATGTCTGTACCTGGCAATAATTAATTCTGGGGGTCTGTACCTCGCTATAATTCATTCTGGGGGGTCTGTACCTGGACATAATTCATTCTGGGGGTCTGTACCTGGCCATAATTAATTCTGGAGGTCTGTACCTGGCTATAATTCATTCTGGGGGTCTGTACCTGGCCATAATTATTTATGGGGGTCTGTACCTAGCCATAATTAATTCTGGAGGTCTGTACCTGGCTATAATTCATTCTGGGGGTCTGTACCTGGCCATAATTATTTCTGGGGGTCTGTACCTAGCCATAATTAATTCTGCGTGTCTGTACCTGGCTATTATTCATTCTGGGAGTCTGTACCTGGCTATAATTAATTCTGGAGGTCTGTACCTGGCTATAATTCACTCTGGGGGTCTGTACCTGGCCATAATTAATTCTGGGGGTCTGTACCTAGCAATAATTAATTCTGGAGGTCTGTACCTGGCAATAATTAATTCTGGGGGTCTGTACCTGGCTATAATTCATTCTGGGGGTCTGTACCTGGCTATGATTCATTCTGGTGGTCTGTACCTGGCCATAATTCATTATGGGGTCTGTACCAGGCTATAATTCATTCTAGGGGTCTGTACCTGGTTAGAATTTATTCTGGGGGTTTCTACCTGGCCATAATTATTTCTGGGGGTCTCTACCTGGCCATAATTATTTCTGGGGGTCTGTACCTGGCCATAATTAATTCTGGGGGTCTGTACCTGGCCATAATTAATTATGGGGGTCTGTACCTGGCTATAATTCATTCTGGGGGTCTTTGCCTGGCCATAATTATTTCTGGGGGGTATGTACCTAGCCATAATTAATTCAGGAGGTCTGTACCTGGCCATACATGGGGTCTGTACCTGGCTATAATGAATTCTGGGGGTCTGTACCTGGTCATAATTATTTCTGGGGGTCTGTACCTGGCTATAATTCTGGGAGTCTGTACCTGGCTATAATTAATTCTGGAGGTCTGTACCTAGCCATAATTAATTCAGGAGGTCTGTACCTGGCCATACATGGGGTCTGTACCTGGCTATAATTCATTCTAGGGGTCTGTACCTGGCTATAATTATCGAGGTCTGTACCTGGCTATAATTAATTATGGGGGTCTGTGCCTGGTTATAATTATTTCTGGGGGTCTGTACCTGGCTATAATTCATTCTGGGGGTCTGTGCCTGGCTATAATTAATCCTGGGGGTCTGTGCCTGGTTATGATTATTTCTGGGGGTCTGTACCTGGCTATAATTAATTCTGGGGGACTGTACCTGGCGATAATTATTTCTGGGGGTCTGTACCTGGCTATAATGCATTCTGGGGTCTGTACCTGGCCTAAATTATTTCTGGGGTCTGTACCTGGCTATAATTATTTCTGGATGTCTGTGCCTGGCTATAATTAATTCTGGGTGTCTGTACCTGGCTATAATGAATTCTGGAGGTCTGTAAATGGCTATACTTCATTCTGGGAGTCTGTACCTGGCCATAATTATTTCTGGGGGTCTGTACCTAGACATAATTAATTCTGCGTGTCTGTACCTGGCTATAATCCATTCTGGGGGTCTGTACCTGGCCTTAATTATTTCTGGGGGGGGTCTGTACCTAGCCATAATTAATTCTGGGGGTCTGTACCTGGGTATAATTCTGGGGTTCTGTACCTGGCTATAATTATTTCTGGGTGTCTGTGCCTGGTTATAATTATTTCTGAGGGTCTGTGCCTGGTTATAATTATTTCTGGGGGTCTGTACATGGCTATAATTCATTCTGGGGGTCTGTGCCTGGCTATAATTATTTCTGGGGGTCTGTACCTGGCTATAATTCATTCTGGGGGTCTGTACCTGGCCTAAATTATTTCTGGGGGTCTGTACCTGGCTATAATTCTGGGGTTCTGTACCTGGCTATAATTATTTCTGGGTGTCTGTGCCTGGCTATAATTAATTCTGGGGGTCTGTGCCTGGTTATAATTAATTCTGGAGGTCTGTACCTGGCAATAATTAATTCTGGGGGTCTGTACCTCGCTATAATTCATTCTGGGGGGTCTGTACCTGGACATAATTCATTCTGGGGGTCTGTACCTGGCCATAATTAATTCTGGGGGCCTGTACCTGGCTATAATTATTTCTGGGGTTCTGTACTGGCCATAATTATTTCTGGAGGTCTGTACCTGGCTATAATTCTGGGGTTCTGTACCTGGCTATAATTCTGGGGGTCTGTACCTGGCTATAATTCTGGGGGTCTGTACCTGGCTATAATTCATTCTGGGGGTCTGTGCCTAGCTATAATTCATTCTGGGGGTCTGTACCTGACCAGTATTAATTCTGGGGGTCTGTACCTGGCTATAATTAATTCTGGGGTTCTGTACCTGGCTATAATTATTTCTGGGGATCTGTACCTGGCTATAATTCATTCTGGAGGTCTGTACCTTGCTATAATTAATTCTGGGGGTCTGTACCTGGCTATAATTAATTCTGGGGGTCTGTACCTGGCTATAATTAATTCTGGAGGTCTGTACCTGGCTATAATTAATTCTGGGGGTCTGTACCTGGCTATAATTCATTCTGGGGGTCTGTACCTGGCCATAATTATTTCTGGGGGTCTGTACCTAGCCATAATTAATTCTGGAGGTCTGTACCTGGCTATAATTCATTCTGGGGGTCTGTACCTGGCCATAATTATTTCTGGGGGTCTGTACCTAGCCATAATTAATTCTGCGTGTGTGTACCTGACTATAATTCATTCTGGGAGTCTGTACCTGGCCATAATTAATTCTGGGGGTCTGTACCTGGCTATAATTAATTCTGGGGGTCTGTACCTGGCTATAATTAATTCTGGGGGTCTGTACCTGGCCATAATTAATTCTGGGGGTCTGTACCTGGCTATAATTCATTCTGGGGGTCTGTACCTGGCTATGATTCATTCTGGTGGTCTGTACCTGGCCATAATTCATTATGGGGTCTGTACCAGGCTATAATTCATTCTAGGGGTCTGTACCTGGCTAGAATTTATTCTGGGGGTTTGTACCTGGCCATAATTATTTCCGGGGGTCTCTACCTGGCCATAATTATTTCTGGGGGTCTGTACCTGGCCATAATTAATTCTGGGGGTCTGTACCTGGCCATACTTAATTATGGGGGTCTGTACCTGGCTAGAATTCATTCTGGGGGTCTTTGCCTGGCCATAATTATTTCTGGGGGGTATGTACCTAGCCATAATTAATTCAGGAAGTCTGTACCTGGCCATACATGGGGTCTGTACCTGGCTATAATTCATTCTAGGGGTCTGTACCTGGCTATAATTATCGAGGTCTGTACCTGGCTATAATTAATTCTGGGGGTCTGTGCCTGGTTATAATTATTTCTGGGGGTCTGTACCTGGCTATAATTCATTCTGGGGGTCTGTGCCTGGCTATAATTAATCCTGGGGGGTCTGTGCCTGGTTATGATTATTTCTGGGGGTCTGTACCTGGCTATAATTAATTCTGGGGGACTGTACCTGGCGATAATTATTTCTGGGGGTCTGTACCTGGCTATAATGCATTCTGGGGGTCTGTACCTGGCCTAAATTATTTCTGGGGTCTGTACCTGGCTATAATTATTTCTGGGTGTCTGTACCTGGCTATAATGAATTCTGGAGGTCTGTAAATGGCTATAATTCATTCTGGGAGTCTGTACCTGGCCATAATTATTTCTGGGGGTCTGTACCTGGCCATAATTAATTATGGGGGTCTGTACCTGGCTATAATTCATTCTGGGGGTCTTTGCCTGGCCATAATTATTTCTGGGGGGTATGTACCTAGCCATAATTAATTCAGGAAGTCTGTACCTGGCCATACATGGGGTCTGTACCTGGCTATAATTCATTCTAGGGGTCTGTACCTGGCTATAATTATCGAGGTCTGTACCTGGCTATAATTAATTCTGGGGGTCTGTGCCTGGTTATAATTATTTCTGGGGGTCTGTACCTGGCTATAATTCATTCTGGGGGTCTGTGCCTGGCTATAATTAATCCTGGGGGTCTGTGTCTGGTTATGATTATTTCTGGGGGTCTGTACCTGGCGATAATTAATTCTGGGGGACTGTACCTGGCGATAATTATTTCTGGGGGTCTGTACCTGGCTATAATGCATTCTGGGGGTCTGTACCTGGCCTAAATTATTTCTGGGGTCTGTACCTGGCTATAATTATTTCTGGGTGTCTGTACCTGGCTATAATGAATTCTGGAGGTCTGTAAATGGCTATAATTCATTCTGGGAGTCTGTACCTGGCCATAATTATTTCTGGGGGTCTGTACCTAGCCATAATTAATTCTGGGTGTCTGTACCTGGCTATAATCCATTCTGGGGGTCTGTACCTGGCCTTAATTAATTCTGGGGGTCTGTACCTGGGTATAATTCTGGGGTTCTGTACCTGGCTATAATTATTTCTGGGTGTCTGTGCCTGGTTATAATTATTTCTGAGGGTCCTTGCCTGGTTATAATTATTTCTGGGGGTCTGTACATGGCTATAATTCATTCTGGGGGTCTGTGCCTGGCTATAATTATTTCTGGGGGTCTGTACCTGGCTATAATTCATTCTGGGGGTCTGTACCTGGCCTAAATTATTTCTGGGGGTCTGTACCTGGCTATAATTCTGGGGTTCTGTACCTGGCTATAATTATTTCTGGGTGTCTGTGCCTGGCTATAATTAATTCTGGGGGTCTGTGCCTGGTTATAATAATTACTGAGGGTCTGTACCTGGCAATAATTAATTCTGGGGGTCTGTACCTCGCTATAATTCATTCTGGGGGTCTGTACCTAGCCATAATTAATTCTGGAGGTCTGTACCTGGCTATAATTCATTCTGGGGGTCTGTACCTGGCCATAATTAATTCTGGGGGTCTGTACCTGGCTATAATTAATTCTGGGGGTCTGTGTTTAGCTATAATTAATTCTGGGGGTCTGTACCTTGCTATAATTCATTATGGGGGTCTGTAACAGGCCATAATTCATTCTTGGGGTCTGTACCTGACCATAATTAATTCTGGGGGTCTGTACCTGGCCATAATTATTTCTGGGGGTCTGTACCTGGCTATAATTCTGGGAGTCTGTGCCTGGCCATAATTAATTCTGGAGGTCTGCACCTGGCTATAATTATTTCTGGGGGTCTGTGTCTGGGTATATTCAATTCTAGGGGTCTGTGTCATTTTATATATATATATATATACACATTACAGTCATGGCCGAAATTGTTGGCACCCCAGACATTTTTCCAGAAAATCAAGTATTTCTCACAGAAAAGTATTGCAGTAACACATGTTTTGCTATACACATGTGAATTGGAACAAAACAAAAAAAAAAAAAAAAAAAAAAAAAAGGGGGGGGGGCGTGGCCAGCAGCAGAGGTGGACGGGCGTGCTTTAGAGGAGCTCCGCGTTCTCCGGTATTAATTACGATATTACCGACGTTCGCCCTTGCCATATTACGTCCCAGACGACTCCTCGGCGGCGGGTCATAGGGTGGAGTGTTCCGGGGCCCTGTCAGCCCTCTCCCCGGACCAGCGATCCACGTGCTGGCCGGATCGGCAGCATACGAGCGCCATCTTGGAGGCCTAGTGGACTAGGGGAAGCCTGACCTCGGATTGCGGTGCTCAACATCGAGATGGGGAAAAAGACCAAGCCCAGCGGAGTGGAGGTGAATACTCCAGACATCCGGCTCTCGATGAGTGGGGCACCGGAGCGCAGACTACTGCAGAGACAGCCTTCCTGTTATGGCGCGGCGGCACCGCCGGAGGCTGGTGAGCTCGCCTCCCCCCCCCCCACTTTACCCCGCAGCGGATTCAGGAGATGGAGGATGGCGATTTTCCAGCCACAAAAAAGGACATTAAGGCCCTCCTGGCAGACGCCAGGCTTGCTTGGCAGGCTGAACTCCAGGCCCTGGAATCTGGCCTCGCTGCTACCCAGACCGAGATGAAAGCAGTACAAGCACGCACGCTAGAGATTGAGGAGGGGCAGGCCGCAACCGCCTCTCAATTGCGGGCACTCCAGACTCAGGTGGGGAACCTGCAGTCGGCTGTGGTGGCTCTTGAGGCCCGCCACCACCGGCGAAACCTGAAACTACGAGGCATCCCGGAATCGATACTAGATACTACCCTGCTGCAATACGTTACCCGCTTCGTGATGGCCGTTCTCTCGCCTGATGTCGTCGTCCAGGATCCGGTGCTCTCGGCGGTCAGAGTGCGGAGGGCAGCTTTGGCACCGGCTGGTGTCCCACGCGATATTGTTGTGGTTCTCCGTGACGTCCGTCTGCAGATGCAGATGCTGGAAGCGACTCGCAATATTCCCACAGTTTCATTTGAGGGATCCTCCGTTGCGATCTACAGAGACCTTCCTTTTTTAGTTTTGGCTGCTAGACGCCAATTTAAGCCGGCCACTGCACTTCTTCGAGCCCACAGGGTGCGCTACAAATGGGGGCCACTCGGCTCCTTGCTGATAGCACATGGAGAAAGCCACGTTGCAGCGACCTCTGCGGAAGATGCGATCACCCATCTTCAAAACATGGGAATAACCTCTGACGCCTCAAGCAACATGGCGAGCGAGTCAATGGCAGGCTCACCCCTCCCTCCCCGGGACCCGGACTGAGTGGGCCATATATGTTCTCGGCTCATTCCCCCTTTACCTAGTTTCTTGGAGTGTTTACTGGTCACTGAGTCGTCGAACTGTACAGCCTAGTTTTCCTTGATTCTGTCAAACTTTGCCGCGACCCCATGCTGAGACTTCCCCCCCCCCCCTTATGTCTACTGGCGAGACTTGAGACTGTTGCGCCCCTCACCTAACCAGCATCTGTTTTGTGTGACAAGACCTACAGCGAGCAACGGTGGATTCTGGGCCCCCACCCCCTTCCCCCCCTTTTTCTTTTCTTTATTATTGTTTGGCATTTTCTGGACGGTACTGGGGTGTGCCATCATGTTTTGACATGCCTGGCCCTCGGACCGTCTAGGCCTTGTGACATTATACCTCCATGGCCTCCTTCGGGAGCGTGCCAGGAGCGTCACGGTGATGGCCACTGCCCTCTCTCCCCTCCCTTTTTTTTTTTATTTTTTTATTTATTTATTTAACCTTCTTACCCCTGGATCCACCAGCGTCTACTGTCAACCAATGAACCTGGTCCCCGCCCTCCACACACATCGCGTTTGATACCCCCCCTCCCTGTTTTTTTTTTATGTGATGTCTCTGCTATATTAGCCTTGCATGGCTTTTCTGCGGGTTGAGTTGTGACCCATTACATTATAACAATAAAAAATGTTTAAACACAAAAAAAAAAAAAAAAAGGGAGGAAAAAAAGCAAATTGGACATAATGTCACACAAAACTCCAAGAATGGGCTGGATAAAATTCTTGGCACCCTTAACTTAATATTTGGGTGCACGCCCTTTGGAAAAAATAACTGAAATCAGTCGCTTCCTATAACCATCAATAAGCTTCTTACACCTCTCACCCGGAATTTTGGACCCCTCTTCCTTTGCAAACTGCTCCAGGTCTCTCTTACTGGAAGGGCGCCTTTTCCCAACAGCAATTTTAAGATCTCTCCACAGGTGTTCAATGGGATTTGGATCTGGACTCATCGCTGGCCACTTCAGAACTCTCCAGCGCTTTGTTGCCATCCATTTCTGGGTGCTCTTTGACATATGTTTGGGGTCATTGTCCTGCTGGAAGACCCAAGATCTCGGACGCAAACCCAGCTTTCTGACACCGGGTTCTAAAGTGCGACCCAAAATCCTTTGGTAATCCTCAGATTTCATGATGCCTTGCACACATTCATGGCACCCAGTGCCAGAGGCAGCAAAACAACCCCAAAACATCATTGAACCTCCACCATATTTCACTGTAGGTACTGTGGTTTTTCTTTTGTAGGCCTCATTCCGTTTTCGGTAAACAGCAGAATGATGTGCTTTACCAAAAAGCTCTATCTTGGTCTCATCTGTGCACAAGATGTTTTCCCAAAAGGATTTTGGCTTACTCAAGTACATGTTGGAAAACTGTAGTTTTTCTTTTTTAGGTCTCTGTGTCAGCAGTGGGGTCCTCCTGGGTCTCCTGCCATAGCGTTTCATTTCATTTAAATGTCTACGGATAGTTTGCGCTGACACTGATGCTCCCTGAGCCTGCAGGACAGCTTGAATTTCTTTGGAATTTGTTTGGGGCTGTTTATCCACCATCCGGACTATCCTGCGTTGCAACCTTTCATCAATTTTTATCTTCCGTCCACGCCCAGAGGGATTAGCTACAGTGCCATGGGTTGCAAACTTCTTGATAATGTTGCGCACTGTGGACAAAGGCAAATCTAGATCTCTGGAGAAGGACTTGTAACCTTGAGATTGTTGATATTTTTCCACAATTTTGGTTCTCAAGTCTTAAGACAGTTCTCTTCTCCTCTTTCTGTTGTCCATGCTTAGTGTGGCACACTACACAATGCAAAGACTAAGTGAACTTCTCTCCTTTTTATCTGCTTTCAGGTGTGATTTTTATATTGCCTGTTACTTGCCCCAGGTGAGTTTACAGGAGCATCACATGCTTGAAACAATCTTATTTATCCGCAATTTTGAAAGGGTGCCAAGAATTTTGTCCAGCCCATTTTTGGAGTTTTGTGTGACATTATGTCCAATTGGGTTTTTTTCCTCCCTTTTGTTGTTTTGTTCCAATACACACAAAGGGAATAAACATGTGTATAGCAAAACATGTGTTACTGCAATACTTTTCTGTGAGAAATACTTGATTTTCTGGAAAAATGTCTGGGGTGCCAACAATTTTGGCCATGACTGTAATATATATATATATATATAATTTTTTTCTCTTCGGGTAATGGGGGTTGTGGAATTCTTGGGTGAGTTCCCTCACTTTTTTTCCCAGGACATGACCCCTTAATCTAGTAATCACTGTGCCGATATACTTGAAATAGGCATATGGTGTGCGCCAAGACAAATGGAAGGCTCTTCAAGTGGCCATCAGTATACAATCTACAGTGGTGTTTGATGAAAGGGCTTACCTGGCCGAAATGCTTCAGAACGCTTTCTGTTGCAGCTTGGTGCGTACTTGCATCAATCAGATCAAGGGGAACAATCAGTACATCCTTATCCTCTAAATTACTGATCTCTGTAATGATACAAGATAAAAATTATTATTATTAAGATAATGCTACACATCTATAACACCAGAGGTCAGGTTGGGCAGGAACGCCGGAGGTCACAGTTCCTTAACTATACCAGCAGGGAGAAAAGAAGTTCCATTTGGCCCATACCCATTATTGAACACCAAAATAATGTTTTAATAATGTCTTCCCTTCATAAAATATCATGTATTTGTGACTTAAAGGAACACTCTTTTTTTACATTATATTATACCTATTGCCCTACCTAGTTATTCAGTATTTTTTTGTTTAATGTAATACTTACCCTAAAAACCACTTGTTTCCAACAACGTTTTTTTTTTTCCATACCTCACCTCCCTCCTCTTCCGCTCCCGTCGTGGTAAATCTTCAGCTTGGCTAATAATTTACGTGAGAAGCGCGCATGCGCGCCTCTCACGTAAACCAGCCAATCAGCAGGCTTCCTCGCGGCTCCACCTACTTCTTTGATTAGTATTACGCGCAAGAGGATGCACGCAACACTAATCACAGCCGCTGACGCCAGCTACTGCGGCGAGTTGGAGACGTCATCGCGCTGAAAGCGTGATGATGTCTCCTACTCGGCAATAGTCAGCAGAAGTGGGAAATACAAATCCCGCTCTGCTGACTGACAGCTGGGAGGGCGGAGGAAAGTCCTCTGCGTCTCTCAGCTGTTTCAGCCGATCGGCTGAGCGGAGGGGGGAGCAAAGAAGAGGGCATACTTAGGTCAGCATGACCACCTAAAAAAGCTTAGGTGGTCATGTTGCCTAGAGTATCCCTTTAATGATCATCAGAATGAGTGTCATGAACCCAGGTTTGCAGGGCAGCGGTTCCTATTGTTTGGATGGGAGTTTTACATGCCATTCATTATTTTGATGTAAATTGTGTATTCCCAGTTGTTTTTTTTTTTTAATTTACAATTTTTATTTTGTAAATTGTGAGAAAGAAATCAAACAGGAAATGGGGTCCTCGCAGGGCCACACAAGGTCGGCTAGAATAACACAGCTTTAAAAAAAGAACACAAAAGAAAATGCAGAAGAAAACAAAAAGCGACATCGCGGTATCACTATCATCCATCACAGTCCTCAAAAATGACACACAAACAACAAGAGTGGGGGGGTGGGCTGAAAGGTATTTTTTTCGTTGACAAAATTTTTATTATATGGAAAGTATATAACAGAAAGATACAAATACAGCAACATATAATAGTAATACAGCAGTGAATAATAGTACAGAAATGAGGGCCAAGCAACAGAAATGTAATATGGCGTGTGGTGATTTGCTTATGTTGAGTATCCAAATCAAAAGCAGGTCTCCTGGAGTAAACAGTATATCTGTAAGTTATCATTGAGGTATCGCTAGAGACTCCCCAGGGCATCGGCGTTCCCACATCAGGCCACGACGCTGAGTATGGTTCAAAAAGTGTGTGGCCACCAAAAAAGAAGCCTGAGAAAAGGAATCTCAAAGGGGGGAGTAAAAGGAGATAAAGAGTAAGTGAACAGTAGTCCATGGGAAAGGAAGAGAGAAAGAGAGAAGAGAAGAGAAAAAAAAAAAAAAAAAAAAGGGGGGGGGGGGAATCTATAGTACAATTCACGTTCCAGTCGTATGTGCGGAAGGTCGGCAAGACAGAAACTCATCTAGTTCAGGAATCTCCTCAGGACACCAAAAGCATTCAACTATCCCTCCCCGACCATCGGGAGGTCTGAGTTAGAGGGATTCGCATGGCTAGACTTGTAGTCGTCCCAATAGAACCCTGTGGTGCAAAAGGCCTTTATCTGTCCTCGCTCCACCGCTACCAAGCGGTCAATAGCCCGCAGTCGTTCCACCACAGTCACCCACATCCGTCTAGAAGGGACAGTGGCAGTCTTCCAGTACAGAGGAATCAACAGTCTAGCTGCGAACACTAGGCGTAACGCCGCAGATTTACGCATAGTTTTAATAGACGTCGGGAACTGCAGTAGGAGGTAAATCTTAGCAGAGAATTCCACCTCCAACGCAGTGATGGTGATGACTCCATCATGGACCATCCTCCAGAAGGGGACCAGATGAGGGCACTCCCACCATATGTGAAGGAAAGTACCCACGTTTGCCCCACATCTCCAGCAGGAGGGGTCAGAGCTTGGGTGGATTCTGTGGATCCGCTCCGGAGTCCAATACCAAAAGGAGAGTATCTTATATGCGTTTTCCGCACATTTCAATGTCGGGGATCCCCGATGAGTTAATGCGTAGGTCATGGACCACGTTTCCATAGAGGAGGAGTCACCTAAAAGTTCATGCCATGTCGATTGGAACTGTGGCGGGTCATCAGTGGAGTCCTGTAGCAGTCGGTAAAGAGTGGAAATGCACCTATTAAGCGGGATACCTAATCTGTAAAAGTTCTCAAAAGGCATTAGAGGTCTGGTAAGGCTATATCCAGCGTTCAGTGACTTAAGAAAAGATTTAATCTGAGCATAGTTAAGTTGTTCCAGGAAAGTTAGTGGCGGTGATCCATCAGTAGATGCAAGCGGGGGTATGGTATCGTCTCTTAAAAAGGAGTGCACTGTGATCCTATCTGGGAGGTCAAATCTATGTTTCAAAGCGGGACAAACTCCTGGTAGAAAGCCCGGATTGTGCTGTAGCGGCAGGAGTGGAGAAACAGCCGACGACAAAGACCTCGATATACGTATTCTCCTCCATATCCGCAAAGTTTCTCGGGGGATGCTCCATCGAGTCCGATCATCGGGGGAATCCCTAGGGCGGACCCAGGGCAAAGTCCATAGAGGGGTCTCCATGAGTTTTTCCTCTATATCCAGCCACAACTTTTCCCCCGACGTCAGTGACCAGTCGAGTATACGGGCCAGCTGCGCGGCAAAAAAGTAGAGCTTGATGTCCGGAAGGGCCAAACCTCCACGAGCCTTAGAGCGGCACAGGGTCTCATGTTGTACTCTTGGTTTCCCTTTAGGCCATATAAATTTCAAAATCTGGGAACGGAGAGTGGTAAAGAATCCAGCTGGGATGGGAATCGGCACTGTTTGAAAAATGTAGAGGAGGCGGGGCAGCAGGTTCATTTTGATCACATTTATCCTTCCTAGCCAGGAAATAAATTTGGTTGTCCAGCCTTCTAGATCTGACTTAAAGGAGTCGAGGAGTGGTTTATAATTGTATTCAAAAAGCCGGGAGTGAGAGGAGGTCAGCCATATACCCAGGTATCTCATCTTAGACACACACCAGGTGAATGGGAACCGTTGTTTTAGTCGTCTGGTCACCGTCGGGTGCAAGTTAATATCCAAGAGTTCTGATTTATCCCTGTTGATGCGAAAGCTAGAGTATTCTCCAAACTCGGCAATTGTTCGAAGAACAGCCGGTAAGGACTTCTCTACATCAGTGAGCATGAAGAGCAGGTCATCAGCATATGCCGATACCACGTGATGACGTGCAGAGCCACGGATTCCAGATATGTCTGCATTGGAACGTATGGATTGTAGCAGCGGTTCCAGTGAAAGAGCGAACAACACTGGAGAGAGAGGACAGCCTTGTCTCGTTCCATTATGGACCGAGATCTCGGTGGAGAGAGCGCCATTGATACGGATCCTAGCCGTCGGGGTATGATATAATGCTGCAACCCAGTGAAGATAGGTGTCAGGGATATCCATGAGTCGTAATACCTCAGAGATATTTCCATCGTACGCGGTCGAACGCCTTTTCTGCATCGGCCGAAAACAGAAGCATTTCCTGTCCCGAACGTTTCGCCAGAGTGATAGCATTCAATACCCTAGATGTTGCATCCTTGGCTTCCCTGCCCGGCATGAAACCTACCTGATCCGGTGGAATCAGACCAGGGACAAAAGGCAGTAAACGTTCCGCAAGGATCTTCGCCAGGAGTTTCGTGTCCACGTTCAGTAAGGAGATGGGTCGGTAGTTCTTGCAGTCCGTGTGGTCCTTTCCGGGTTTCGGAATAACTGCAATAGAGGCCATCAGGGTCCGCGAGTGTAACTGTGTAGTACCATCCATCTCCTGGAAAAGGCGCAGGAGCAAAGGTGACAGTATGCTGCTAAAGCACTTATAATATTCTAACGGGAGTCCATCCGGTCCCGGACAGCGCCCGTTTTTCATGGCCTTAAGTGCAGCGGACAATTCTTCGATCCTAATAGGAGCAGCCAAGGATTCCTGGGCCGCTGAGGAGATCTTAGACATAATCCGTGATTCCAAATATCTGGTTAATTCCGCCGGCGGTGCTCCCAAACCTTCCGTCTCATCCAAGTGATAGAGAGACTGGTAGTAAGAGGCAAATTCTTCCATGATTACGTCCGGTCGAGATGAACACTGTCCATTCTTCATTCTGATCTTAGCAATATATGCCGTTCGACGCCGTTGTCGTAATGCAATGGCCAGAAGCCTACCCGGTTTATTCTCCAGTAATGCAAAATGACACCTGGCCTTGGCAGCGTCTAAGTGAATTCTGTCATCTAAGATCTCATTGAGTCTACGCCGTAACTCGGTCACTTCCTGAAAAGAAGGATCATCCAATGTGTCAGTTTGAGATTCCAGGCGTCGGATCTTAAGCAAAAGGTCAGCGATCTCTGAAGTCCTAGCCCATTTGAATGCCGTGGCCACACTAATAAAGTGACCTCTAATCACCGCCTTATGGGCTTCCCAGACCGTCGCCAGTGGGACGTCTTCCGTATCTAAATTATCTTGAATGTACCTCGTAAGGTGGGCAGAGAAATCCGCCGTAAGTACGGAATCATCCAGCAGAGTAACATTTAGGCGCCATGTTCGTTCTCTAGGTCTATAAAGTGGCGAAGTGAGATCCATCCACACTGGGGAGTGGTCCGACCATGTGCGCGTACCTATGTCAGCATCCAGGACCAAGTGCAATTGATGCTGTTGTAGAAAGATGTAATCTATGCGCGAGGAAGATGCATGGACGGGTGAATAAAAAGTGTAAGCACGAGCTCCTGCATGAAATGCCCGCCACACATCAACCAGACGCAGAGTATCCAGTGATCTCCGGATGTGTCTCAAAGAACAAGATGGAGCAGAGGAGACTCCCCTCGAAGTATCCAGTCGGGGTTCCAGCGGAACATTAAAGTCTCCTCCGAGGACCAAGACGCCGGAGGTAAAAGAGGTAAGGTGCCTGATAATGCGAGCTAGGCATTTATGTTGATTCGCATTAGGCAAATATATAGAGGCAAACGTATATTGTGTATCGGATATAGAGCCTTTGAGAAAAAGATAGTGACCCTCAGGATCAATCTGTTGATCCACTAACTGAAATGGGACATCCCGAGAAAAGAGAATAGCCGTTCCCCGCGATTTCGCAACCGCATAATTACTAAAGAATCCGTCTGGAAATAATCCTGACGTCAGCGTCTAAAGGTCTGCTCTAAAGTGGGTCTCCTGAAGAAAGACAATCGAGGATCGGAGAGCTCTCAGTTCACGTAACAATTTGCTTCGTTTTTCAGGGATATTCAAGCCCTTAACGTTATATGTGAGAAAGCGTAGAGGCCGCTCTTTGAAAGCTCCGTCCCGCCGACCCCCCGCACCGTCCATAGCACGCGCGGGGCGAGAGGGGAGAAGAAAAAAAAAAGGGGGGGTGGAAGAGGTGAGATACAGATATAGACAGTAAAGAGGCGAGGTAAGAATAAGGCGCCAACGTCCGTCAAGTGACCGGTCTGATAGGGGAGGGTTAAAATCCCCCAACGACGTCACCCGAGGTGAGAGGACGTAAATACCTCTGGGGGGTACCTCCGTACACTAAAGGGCCCTGACAAGCACAAAACTTAAGAAGTGTTACAATAAAAAGGAAAAGGTAACTAAACAACCGTCAAGCTAACGACAACAACGCAGTTTATGAAATAAAGTATAAGAAATTAATTGTAAGGTGTTGAGATGAAATCACGATATATGCAAACATGTGTTCTGTTTTACTAACAACTCCCAACCGTAATAAAGGGCAGAAAACATGTAGCCTCGTATGAATTTTCATTATTAATAAGCCCAAAGAAACGTAAGGGAGATCAAACATCTCAACCTTCCCCTCCACAGACCCAATTCCCAAATGCATATTCAATAAGAAGTGAAAACATTACAATCCGGTACAATATGTCCTAAAAGTCTCATCGCGCAGGATGTACCTAAGGAGGTCTCTCGTAATATCCCTGAGAGGGGATGCGTAACAGAGGTATCCTAAAATGACCGGATTTACTACCGTCCGTCAGAATTTAACTGGGCATAAAGATTTTATAGTGTCCCCATTTTATGGTAAACCGACGTTCCGACTCACAAAAAATGCAACTGTGAAACCTGCCCTCCCACCCTTTTGGTGTGCGTTCGTCTCGTCTATGTGGCGGTCCCCCCTCATTCCGCCTCCCATCTAGACTCTCTCCCTCCCCCCTCTCTGTAGATCCTATTACCTTACTTCATACCTTCTCCATTGTCCCTTTGTTTTTTTCCCCCTTCCCCCTCTCATCCCCCCTCCCATCCTCCCCCCTTCTGTTCTTTTTTTTTTCCCTTCCCCCTCCCCCATCCCCCCCTTCTGTTCTTTTTTTTTTTTTCCTTTGTTTCTGTTTTTTTTTCTTTTTTTTTCTTTTTTCCCCCTCCCTTCCCCCCCTTCTCTTTCCCCTCTACAACAACACAATAGTGAACAATGCTAACCAGAAACTCAGACGATCGGCAAGGAGTCTATGTAGTATGGCGTTGGTCTCGTCGTAAGACGCGTCCAGGGCATGGAGGAGAGGAGAAACTGTAGTCAATTAGAAGTGAGTTTGCAGCAGGAATTTCAACAGCGGGCATCTAGTAGGCCGGTGATCCCTCGAAAGCATGGGACAGTCATCCAGACTCAGCAGTAAAATGTGGCAGCCAAAAGTAATAGAAGAACCCTCCGTCAGTTGAGTGGTCACGGGGTGACATCAGGGTAGAGTAAGTGAGTGGATCTACGCTTAAGACATAGAAGGGGTCATTCTGCAGTGGCGGATTGCTCTCCGGTTCGTCCGGCAGCGTGGGGGGAAGGTCTGCGGTGGTCTCTGGATCTGCGTCTAAGTTGCGGGCTAGGACGTGTGATGGTGGGTAGTCGTTCCGTCCCATCCATGGTGGCGTGTTACCAGTCAGGTATAGAGAGCTCCGGGAGCCGCAGTTCACGCAGGAAGGGCGGTACATCGGTAGGCATTCTGATTGCGTGAGTCACTCCGTTCCGTGACACGTTAAGGGAAAAAGGGTAGCCCCATCGATAAGGTATCGTCGCCTCTCTGAGCAGTGTCGTAAGCGGGCGGAGGGCTCTCCGTGCCGCCAATGTGAACCTCGTTAGGTCTGCAAATAGTTCCACACTATCTCCCTCAAAGGCCCATGTCTCATGGCGTCTCGCGGTCTTGAGAATTCGGTCCTTAAGGACGAAATTTGGTAGGTGGCAAATAAGGTCTCTGGGGCCACTCTGCGACGTGTGAGGGGTGGCACGATAAACTCGATGTCCATGGGGG
Organism: Leptobrachium leishanense; assembly: GCA_009667805.1. NCBI lineage: Eukaryota > Metazoa > Chordata > Amphibia > Anura > Megophryidae > Leptobrachium > Leptobrachium leishanense. The sequence goes on along the minus strand of CM019075.1, from coordinate 26,833,993 downwards.
AGACGCCGCCATCTTGTAAGACGGAATTAAATAAACGGGCCAACAAGATTCTGGGATCCTCGTCTCCCTCGTGCACCCCCCGGATCCGGATGTTATGGCGTCTTGCCCGATTCTCTAAGTCGTCAACCCGGCGTAATAAGGTGGATATTACCTGGGAGCCCGTGGAGGAGTCCGAGGAAGGAGCCTGTGGGTGGTGTGCGGTGGTCTCCAGTTGGATGACTCTGGTCTCCAGCGCCTGCAATCCAGTTCGTACCTCAGTCACCTCTCCCCACAGGGACTCGCCGAGGGTGACTGCCAGATTATGGAGGTCCGAGCGGGTCGGGAGGGAACCCAGGAGGTCTTCAATACGGCGCAACCGAGGATGATCCTCCGAGCAAGAGGCCTCCGGGGGTGTGGGAGATGTCGAGGTCAACGGGCAGGGCCCACGTGCGTGATCGGCCGGAGCTTGGAGAAAGGCTTCCAGGGTCCCTGCACGGGTCGGTCGGGGCGTGCGCGGGACGGAGGGGGTCTGTCCTTTCGATTTCCCCATCGTGAATGTCTTCAAATCAGTTAATTTTAAGCTTTTGAGCAGCGTTGTCGTCGGAGCAGAAGTACTATGCGGCCATCTCAGTGTACGGTCAAGCCACGCCCCCTGGCTGAAAGGTATTTTAATATGATAGGTAGTTTTTAATTCTTGCATTAGTGTGAAATTCCCCCCCCCTCCCATTTAAAGTGTCAAACCCTGCAAATCTTTTTCTTGCATAGGATGTTGGCTGGTGGAATGTAGCCGATTTCCTGTCTGTGCAGGAAAGGGTGTGCGGACAGTGTAAGCTAGAGAAAAGCCATCTCTGAATCATATGTAATAATCTTTTGTCTCACTGTTGGTTAAACTCTGACGTAGAAATGTATCTGTATGCTGATTGGCTAGAAGTTCTTTGAAATCTAATAAAACAGTCTGTCTGGCAGGGGATGCCCAGACATGACCTGAAGCTGCATTTCTTGTGGCCAATTTTGGTGTCTCTCGCCATGGCGTAGCGCAGCGTGGTGCAGCATAGCGCAGCATCTTACTTCCATTTTGATATATAAGAAGAAACTTGAAAAGGGTTTATGGCATCCATATATGGTAATTATATTAGAATTTTAAAATTGATCAGTTGGTGCCAGAAATGGGATTTAATAATTCAATTGTCTGATATGATTTATTTCATGTTAAACAATTGCCTATATAGATAAAAGAATCTTTGATTCCATGGCTGAGAGAGTCATTGTGTTGTTGTAGGACACTCTGTTTGGTTTTCTTTGTTTACACTTGCTGTTATATTATGCTTGTTTGTTTATCTTGACTCGCCCGATAGAGAGCTGTTAATGAGCGGTGACTCACTCGTTATGTTGATGTACCCTGAAGTTCTAGTGCTGAGTATTCGTTATGTCACTCACCCGGGAAACTGAAAGATGTTTCTAGCGTTGAGTAAATGTGTTTTTCTTTGTGTCCGTAGTGTAGCTCCTTTGTGTTCTGGAGTTTCTGGCTCGTCCATATCTGCTTGTAATTGTGAGCATTTTATTTTGATTGATTAGATTTGTCTAGTTTCTGCTTGTATAGCAGAATGGTTTCCTGTGCTGTCATTAAGAGCAATTTTCTTATACGCGCTATTATAATTTTTTTGCGTTCTTGCCATTTTGTCATTCGCGCATTGCTGTATGTTTGCGCGCTGTTTTATTTTATAACCTGATTCTAAAGGATTTGCAAACTGTTTTTTTTTTATCAGATATCACGTTTGTTTTTGTTTTATTTTTTTTCTATTGTTTCTTGCCATTAATTACGTCTGTTTATTTCACGGTTTGTCTTTACTAATTAATGTATGTGTTTATCTTTGATGTTTTGTATTTTATTACACTGTACAGCTGTCTGTGTTTCTGTGTTTATAGGGACTGATTTCCTTTGGAATCTGTCGCTTTACCAGTATAAAAAAGGAGTTGAATGCCGTGTGTCTGTGTTTCTCCCCCTAAGCAGCTGTAAAAAAAATAGCCCTCCCTTAATTCAGGCTTGCGATAAGTTTTTTTTTCTCTTCTCTCTTTTCAAATGTTCCTTATCTCTGTTCATGATCTACACTAAATGTGAGGTTTTTTTTAAGCAATGCAAGTTGGATAATGGAATGTGTAGTGCGGTTTAGCAATGCAAGTTGGATAATTGAATTGTGGAACTGTTACTGCATTATAAAATGTAACTGTTGTGGAATTGGGCGCAGTTTGAGCGCATTCGGCGTGCATGCGAAGCAGATGTGAAAGAGACAAAGGAATTGTTTGAGCTGGATTTAAAGTGTGAAGGGATGATACAAGTTGATGTATGATATATATAAAAATTAGTGTATCAAGGTGATGGGTGTCGTCAATCTGCCTTAATATAAATTATAAATTTTCCCAAAAGAGGTGTGGTCGGTTATTTTTCCTCTGGTCTTTGTTGGAGTCCAGCAAAAAGGGATTGACCACACCTTAATATAGGTTATATGTTTTCTATATGGGACAAGCATGCCTGTGTAGTTTCTTTGTTGCTGAACGACTGATAATTTCTACTAAAGATATATTTTTGGTAATATTTGAGTCCCCTATTGAATAATTGCCAAAATGGCTGACTGAGGTCATTTACAGGTTTTGTAACCTGTGTACTGGAATATATATATATAATATAATGTTCATCATAATACAGTAGGCAAAGAGGTCCTGTTTAAGAGCTTACGCTCTAAGAGGATAAAGTAATATTGAAGGATTTGAGTGAAAGTTTACTGGAAAGCGCCTACAGGTTTTGTAGCGCTGTACAAAGGAAATTAGGGAGATTTCAGGTGATAGAAGGTGTTTTTTTTGTTGACTAAGGGAGATGAAAGGTTGTAGTTTAGTATCCTGAGTATTGTTTGTTTTCTTTTTCTGCATTGGTAGCCATGTCTAGTTTTATTTTCTGCTGTCTGATGTTTTTGTCTTCTGGTGTGAAATGCAACAACGTATGACTGTGCCCCCATTGAATTTTCTTGGAGGGAATAAAACTGGTTGTAAAATAGCTGCACAAACACCTCACGTTTGAATGTTTGTTTTTAACTACTATCCTTAATAAACATCCAAAACTACATCTTTATTAAGAATCTTTTTCTCTGAGAACCTTGTGCTAGTTAACATGTCAATTTTTAACATGCCCTTCTATACTTTCTTTCCCAGTTTATGATATTTTTGTTATGTGTTTTTTTATTTGAATTGAAGAGCATTTTAGAAAAAGATGGTGACCGTTGCAGAAGTTAAAAAAAAAAGTTTTCACATTCTTCTCCTAGCCCCCTCTATATTGTCTTTCTCATGACCACTCCTTTTCTTTGTGTCCAAAAATTTTTTTTTAAAGTATTTTAACCATATAAATTTTAAAGTTTTTGACAGGTTAATAATACATTTTTCCCAAGTTTTTTACTTTAGGTGAAAATTACCCATGCATGCCAACTTTGATCAAGCTAGATGGAAAATTATTAAATACCAATATAGATACAGCAATTGCAATTGAAGGAAATTTACTCAAACACATTATCATTTCACATTACAATGTTACATCAACTGGATAATAAGGAATTATCAGACACCAGGCAATAAAACATTCTAATTTATCAACAACTCATCGATAAATCATGCGATTAAAGAAGATCATTGATTTGGAAATAAAACTTAAGATATGTCAGTTTAACAAAACAGTTATTTTCAACCAATAAGACAGAAGACAAAGAAAGAAAAAGATAATGTATTTTTTATATGCTGATGGATTATCATTGTGTTGTCTAAGTGATAATTATTTTGTGTCTTTATTATTTTATGTTTTATTATTTTTGTTGTTTGTTACAATCAATATTGTTCAAATTCCCTGACACATTTAGGATTATTGAAGATCACATCCAATTAAAATTAGAGTTAATTAATGTATTTAGGAACATATAATTTAATGCATTTGCATAAATACGTTTCATGACATATATAGTGGTAAATGGAAAGTTTTAATTCGGTAAAATTAATGTTGTTTTTATTTTTTGGATTTTATTTGAGGATTGGTGTGTTTTATAAACACCAGGTTTGTTTCAAAACACCGAACAAGACTGAATAGGATAGTAACTAAATATTTTTTTTTTATATTTAAATGGGTGGAATATGCACTTTGGCTATTTCCCTTTTGAGCCAAAGTTTTATATATATATTTTTCTTTTCTTCTCTAATGCAATGAGTCAGAAGTAATATGATTTTTCTTTTTTTGTTGCGTGAGGCACATAGGCTTTGCGGAGAATTTTAAAATTTATTATCTGTGTCTCTTCTTGTGTAAACTAACATTTTTATTGTTTTTGTGCACTTGAGAGTGACAATGAATGAATGTATGTATAGGATTAGCGGGGTATACCATATTTTCTTTTCTTTATTGTTGCTAAAACCGTATCACATCATCAAGAAACCTGACAGTCACAATGACTGGATATGGAACGGATCATGGACATTTTGTGTCAAGGCCAAAGGTCACAGGTAATAAGCAACCAGCGCAAAGAGAAAGCTTGTTCAGGAGTCCCTATGGTGGGAGCTCTGATGACATTCAATGATTATGCGTCTCAAGCTGGGATGTTGAAAAAGACCAAACCTTGATCTCACACTTTGGACTACGGTATTAGATTATGAGAGGATATTGTTTTTTTATTTAATCCCCTAGATAAGTGTGAGAAAGGATTGGAATTGGGAAAATGAGAATGTATTTCTTGAGAGTGTGTGTGAATGCAGGTCTGTATGCGTTTTGTGGAGTGAAGCTGAACATAAGAAAACACACAGTTATAGATCTGACTCCTGATAGAATACGTATCTGGTGGCGCGATGGAGGTCGCTTATGGATGTCTGGTGGTTCTCTTAGTTCATTTGTCCACATGGATCATATGAAAAACAGAACAATATAAATCGTATAGACTGTTTTTAACAGATTCTCAAAAGCGTTATATAGTAATTACACTCACAAATCTAGAGCCCGAACACTGGCTCTGAGTGGATGAACGCATTCGGGTACTTAAGTTCTCTGCTTGAGAAGGTGACCCACACCTTCTTCTAGAGGGAGATTCTTCTCACATGTAATACAAGAGACAGGAAAAACTTTCTCGTGCAGATCTTTTAAATATGTTGGTATATAAAAGATATAGAGATTGCCAACTCACATGCGTTGGAGCTTAAAGCCAAGCTCGAGGTGTGCGCGCGTATGGACTTATTATAGGTTAAGTCCAACAAACCCTTCAAACTTCCAGGACTTCCAGAAAAGACGGGGATGAAGTAAATAAATTAAAAAAAATTATTTAAATATAAAAACAATGCTGCTAGCACTGCCAGGTGCCCAGAACGCGTTTCGCCAGGTTAACTGGCTTCATCAGCTGGTTTACAGGCTGAACCAGTGTACATGATCAAATAGTGTCCTTAGATTGTCCCCATCTGTCCTTAAATATGAATTAAGCGTGTGTTCCACGCCTCAAAACCGAGTTCTCTCGGATCTGCGGCGGGCGCCGCCATCTTGCGCATGCGCTCTTCTCTCTCCATGCGCCTCACCGTGCGGGTCAAAACCATTAGTCCGGATGGAGCGTACGTTCCACTGCGGCTATCGCGATCGGCTCCTGGTGGTGCTGTTTCTTCGTTCTCTTCTATGGCGACTGGACAGTATGAAAACCCCATGGAGGGAGAATAATATCAGAACCATATATATCTACTATCTATCAGTCCCCTCATCTTCCCCATTTGCATCTCATACGGGGGATATATACACATAAATGAAGATTGAATAATAAAATCATAGATGTCCTCCTCATGTCCAAAAACTGGTGTGTGTTAATCATGTGCACAAATAATCCTTTGTGGCCTAATGTGGTGCTAAAAATTACATGAATTATATAAATATAATGGGTTTTAATTTAGAATGCCCTATACTGTATTGTGACTGCAATGAATTTAAGCAATAAATTGGTACTAACGGGCATAATTAAATTTTATAAAGTGCATGAATTTAACCCCTAAATAGGGAATATATATTATAGATATTCTTAGATTAAATTATATTCAATATTTGTCCTATGCTATTTTGTGCCTAAAATGGATTGTATGAATTATAAATAACAAATAAAACCAAAGTGCAATGGAAGAAAAATCCCTAATAAAGTGCACTATTAGTTATTTATCCCTAAAATAAATAGGGGATAAGGTATTTAGATATTACATATCCTTGATGGAATCTACAGTAAATAAAGTGCTATTAGTGTCTGGTGATAATTACATATTAAAGTGCTGGTTGGACTACAATTCTAAAGAGTTATGCTCATATAAATATAAAAATTATAAAACTTAGGGATACCCCTTAATGAACACTAGGATACACTTAAATAGAAATGCAAGGGAAGGGGTTGGCAGCATATGGTAATCTATTGATTATAATAAAGTGCAAAGTGTAATAATGACCCTCAATAGGTGACTTTTGTATATTATATGTGCTCCTTTAATATAGGATAGGTAATGTTACATAGTTACATAGTTATATAGGCTGAAAAAAGACATGCGTCCATCGGGTTCAGCCTCTCCCACATAACCTACTGCTGTTGATCCAAAAGAAGGCAAAAAACCCAGTCTGAATGCTTGCCAATATGCAACATACTGGGAAAAAATTCCTTCTTGACCCCAGAATGGCAGTCAGATTTCTCCTTGGATCAAGAAGCTTTTACCCACATATTAAATATTATAACCCTTAATATTCTGTGTCTGCAGGAAGTCATCCAGTCGTTTTTTAAAAGTCTGTACAGACTCTGACCCAACCACCTCAACAGGCAGAGAATTCCACAGCTTGATTGTTCTCACCGTAAAATAACCCTTCCTATGCTTTAAGCTAAATTTTCTTTCTTCCAGTCTAAATGGATGACCCCTTGTCCTATGTATAGTCCTGTTAATGAATAGGTTATCAGACAATGGTTGATAATGGCCCCGTATATATTTATATAAGGTTATCAGATCCCCTCTAAGGCGCCTTTTCTCTAAACTAAACAGGTTTAAGCTTGTTAGTCTTTCCTCATAACTTAACCCTTCCATCCCCCTTATTAATTTAGTTGCCCGTCTCTGCACTTTTTCTAACGATATAATATCTTTTTTTAAGACAGGTGCCCAAAATTGCACGGCATATTCAAGGTGCGGCCTGACCATTGATTTATACAGAGGCAAAATTATGTTTTCATCCCGTGAGTGAACTCCCCTTTTAATGCATGCCAGTACTTTGCTGGCCTTGGCGGCTGCTGTTTGACATTGCACATTGTTACTTAGTTTGAAGTCTATGATTATTCCCAAATCCTTCTCCTGCTTGGATTTCCCTAACTCCGTACCATTTAGGGTATAAATTGCTTGTGTGTTCTTCACTCCAAAGTGCATAACTTTACATTTATCTAGATTAAATCTCATCACAATGTGGATAAATAATTAGACTATAAAGTGCCATGGTGAATTAAAGTGTCAATTTGGGTTATTCATAATAGCCTTTAATGCTTCCCTATATCAATTGAGTAAAGTGCATATTGGGAAAGATCACCAATATGAGGAAGAATATTAAAATTAATGTATTAGATTTACAATAATAGAAAATAAATATATATACGTATAAACTAATATAAAATATAAAGGGTTTAGTATACGATTCTAGGTGCCTATTAGTAACAACGTAGATGCTTGTTAATTCTATAATTTAATATCGAATATATTATGTCGTAATAATCCTGTAACACTGGGCTTAATTTATATAGTTTAAATGTCTGTGATGGGCTAATCTTTTATGATGCCCTGCATCATAAATATAAAAGATATTTTAGAAAATAAAAATTGTGACTTGCATGATACCGTAAATAAATTAAAAGATGAGTCAGAACGAATGATAATGGAGTTGAAAGTGTGTGCAAGAGAAAAAGATCAATTGCAAGATGAGATTGCTCAATTATCCAAATTAAATAAGGAGCTGAATAAAAAATTGGCGAGAATGAAACGCGAACATGAGAAATTCGCTGATGAGTTACGTCAGATTGAAACTGATGTTCGAAGGGTTAAAAATCCTTCGTTAGAGAAGTTCCCTTTGAAAGCTTTGAGTCATAACTCATCACTGATTAGGCCTGACAGCTCTATTTATCTGAAGAGCGAGAGTGAGCAGAGCAAAAGCGAAAGTGAAACTAAATCTCATGATGAAAAAAGAGCGAAGCCTCTTACACAGGAGTATTTCAAATCACATCACTCTAGCCAGCCACAGCCTATTAAGAAATCTCATAAAGTTCAGGATTTAACGAAAATCGTTAGTAGGTATCTTTGACCTTAAGGGATCGCCAAAAATAATAAATCATTTAAATATGTTTGAAGAAGCTTTGGCAATATTAGGAATTAATTCAGATGCTCAGAAAATTGAGTTGATCCCATGGGTCTTTGAAGGCAAACATAGGTATTTTTTTCAGTCTTTGAAAGAATCTGGTATACGTAACTGGAGTAAAATAGTCTCTGAGGTCAAATCTGAATTTGGGCCTCACCGTACCAGTCTAGCTGCGAAAAGAGCAATTTTAACTCTAAAATGCAGACCTAATCAAAGCCCCCGTGAATTTCTTTCAGTCCTTAAAAATGCGTACAGCTTGGCTGAAAGAAACCCAGATTTTGAAAACCCTGAATTTATCCAATTATTTTATGACGCATTGCCAAATAAAATAAAGGTTATTTTGGCAAGAGATTATGACCCGAGAAATGGTTTGGATTGGGTACTAAAAGAAAGTATGACCCTATTTACTGTATTTGAATATGGTGAAGAAACTCAGGGGAAAAGAGTGAAAAACTCACCTGCGGAAATAGCGGAAGCTCACGTTAAAAAGGGTGATATTAAATTTGAGTCCTACAAAAAGAGTTATGCGGAAATATTGCGTGACTCCATACCTCAAAGGGAAAAATCCAAGCCAGATCAGGAAAGAGGGTTTGCCAGAGAAAATTCAGGAAGTAAATTTCAATCTAGGAAGCAATGGGTACCTAGAAGTCAGTGGGTTAAATCAAGGGAAAATGTACCTAGACAGGAAGCAACCAGAGGTAAGACTGAATCTGAGGAGTCTGATAATGCGCAAGCTTCGTCCCCAAGGACGAATAGAAAGCGGAGATATAATGTACGCCAGCGTATTGGTCAAATGCAGGAAAATTTCCATGTGCTGACAGAAAAACTGGATCAGATCACTCAGTTAATGACTGGAAATAACCCTGGTCAGGTTGTAAGTGATGCAACACCTGCAGCCCCACCCAACCAGTGACTAGATGATGTTTCTGATGAAGTAACCAGTATCCATGACAATTTACCAGAAAGGGATGATGAAATGATTAATACAAATGTTTGTATGGTTGATGATTTAACCCCTTCCCTGCAAAGAGAAGGAAAATGTATTTTATCTCCCCAGACTAAGTGCGAGCAAGCTGAGAAGACTGGATCCGAAATGGAAAGCACAGCTGCCAAAAGCACGTTTGAGAGAGCAAAATCAGTCGGTAAAATCTGTACAAAACCTAATTTCATATCTCACTCTAAATTTCTCTGTAAATTGCATAGCATTGAAGACCGATATTATGTGAACGTAGAATTACAAGATAATTTACCACATATTCCGTCCTTGCTAGACAGTGGAAGCCAAGTTACGTTAATATCAGCCCATTATTTTGAACAGGTCCAAGAACTGTCCTCCAGGAAGCCTAGATTAGATAAATCTAATGCTAATCTAGTGAGTGTGAGTGGCACATCTCTGAAAGTTCTGGGCACGGCTAAATTGGATTTTAAATTGGGGAATAAAGTAATTCGGCATCCAACGCTTGTTGTGGATCTGCCCCAAAATCGCCTAATTATTGGAATGGACCTTCTCAAAAGGTTAAATCCAATCATTGATTTTATCAATGAGGTTATTTGGTCCCAAGTAAATGTTCCAATCAGCTACGATAGATGCCAATCCCATCACACTCAGCGTAACTGCATCGTGATTGAGGAAAGGCCGGATTCTATTGAAGTCCACTTCAGAAACAGCCAGACACCTGATATCTCTTTCTTAAGGCCAAAGCCCCTGACTCCAGGAGAGCAGGAGGATAACACAATATGTGTTCCCCCCGAGAGAATTCGAGATATATGTCTGGAAAATGACGTGCTAATTATTCACCTCCACAAAAGGGAGACAGAACCAAATGGACATAGTGACCCTGAAGTGATCAGATACCCAAATCCTCAAGATGAGTGGATAACAGATCTAGATAATGACGGAGACAGTCCTAATGTTATTGGAAAAAGTTATGTTATGTATTTCTAGAAGAAAAAAAACTGCCAAGCTCAATTGCATGATTGTCATCCTAGATCACCTCAGGATATGTGAAAATGGACCAGCAGAAGACACTTAACTGGTATCATGTGAAGTAGTGTTTTAATTAACATGTGATTCTTCTTCCCAGCATTCAGATGTTTAACTCAAGCTAGTAGATAGACTAGATCCATACGGTTAATTAAATTTATTCAGAGATCAGAGTATCTATAGGGAATGTGAGTGAAATCGCTAGTCTATGAATGGTTATTTATACTCTTTCTTTCAATAGAAATTGAGAAAAGTGGTTAATCCGAACTGCGACGCTAATCCGCAAAAATGAATCGGACCACCAAGGAGACTGCGACTATCTGGAAATTCTACGGTTTTCCGCACAATTCCAAGCGGATCCAATGCTCAAGTCCCAAGCGAATCAAGCTCATGCAAGCCTGAAAGACATGCTGGATAAAGCCAGGATACCGTTGATTGATATGTACAAGAACCACTGAAGGAAAAGATTTGCCGCATATTTTATTGCAACCGCTGTTTGATACAGAGAGAGAAGCAAATGTTTACCGGAAGGATCTGGTACAAAACAAGAGAGTGTTCATACCCACACCAGTGATTCTCGTGAAAGTTCCTAAAGAATCAAGAGTTGTTATCGAGAAGTTACTTTTTATAAATTAAGTCTGGTATGACGAGATACAAATCGTTGTCGTATTCCAAGGGCAAGAGATCCCTATGAATCCAGATTTGAAATCTTTGCTAAAGAACTAGCATGACCATACTATTGAACTTCTAATAAAAAGATAATCTAACAATTTATGCTCCAATGTATTCACAGATTGATCATCAATTGCTATCTGCTTATAACGGGCCAAAGATTACAGAGATTGTGATTTGTATAGTAATTATGTTTCTAACTGTCTGGATGATTGTACTAACAAAGAAAGTACGTACATTGAAGTTTAAAAACACTGCATCTTCAATTATTAAATGGATGAAAGAAGAAAAACGTGTTGCGAAAGGTGGAAACCTAGCCTAATTGGTAAAGGGGGGAGATATTGTATGTTTTCCTCAAATTTATTTGATCAATAAATAGATGAAACCAAAGGGGGGTTATGTCGGGTATATTACAGAAAGGAAAAATTAAAATGGATGCTTGTAGCCATTTTGTTTTTAAAGACAGTTTTTCTTTCAATTTTCTCTAGGTTTAGAAATGAACGAGATTTTTTTTTACAGAGTTCATTTCTGGGTGAAGTCTTTTATATTTTTTTTAAGAAGTGCCAGACATGAAGGAACCTAGAATGTTTTTGTGTGATAAGGCTAGAGTTAAGTGCTAAGACGTGTCATAATTAAATTTATTGGTCTGTTTTAAGTTTTTAAAACAAAAGATATTTTGTCTTTTGGGTATAGGAATAAGAGTTAATATCTCTGTAATATAGATTTATATTCACAAAATATATGTTTATAATCAAGGTATATTTTATTATATTTACAGTAGGAAATATATACTCCAATAAATATTGTAGAAAGTATATAATTGGTAAATAATAAAATTTACTAAAGAAAAGATTTAGTTGAGTTAACTGGAAAAGTATTCAGCTGATAGTAATTTTAAAAGGGAGTAGGGATATAAATTAGGTATGACAGATAGAGACACAGTGTCTAGTGACTGGGAGAAGAGAAGGTCTTTGTGTAGATTGACCTTTTGACCTGAGATAAGAATATTAAAAAGAAATGGTGGAATTAATTAAGAAGTGCAATACTGCCCTCTAGAGGATAGTAAATATTATATTTGATATACCAATAATATTGCCAGTGACGTCAAATTTACTATAATTGAAGTGGCAGTGTTGGTTGCAGATCAGTCGGAGATTCCAGCATTCAGAGACTCACACCGCAATGCATTCAGACGTCCAGTACACATGACACTCTGAGAGTCCGAGATTCCAGCATTCAGACTCACACCGCAATGCATTCAGATGTCTAGTACACATAGCAGATCCCAGGACATGAGGCAATCAAGATTCTCACCAAATTTCTGACTCTCACCAAATCTCTAACTCACATGCATTGATTATCTGATATCGATAATCTTCACATATTCCAAAACAAAGCATCACATAGAAAATTCCAAGACTTATTAAAATCCAAATTGGACAGGTAATGTATGAAATTAAGGAATTAATGTAATTATATATATTTGTAGATATTCTTGCAACGTAGACTGAGACTTCTCAGATACTGGCTAACTCCAAAAATTCTAAGTATTTCTATTCTGCAGATAGAAATATGAAGAAGTGGACATAAGGATTTATTCCTAAAAGAAATGTTGTAAGATTGATACCAATATATATTGAATTTGGAAATTACTGTGATTATAATTAATAAGCAAAGAATTATATAACTACAAAATAAAAAGCAAAGGATTAGAAGTTTAATTCTCGAGATTAGGGGAGGATTCACTAAATAAGTTTTTATTACTTATCAAATTAGCTCATCTTTTGTTGATCCATGTAGTATAGAGATATATATATATATCTATAAGAGCTGGCTGGTTAAACATTGTTTGCTGGGAAATGCATGTTGTATTAAGCAGAAATGTTTATTAACCATTTGTGTATTAGTTACTAACTGATAAGGTAAATGATATTAATCATATATGCAGTTACTAACCGGAGATACATATATTGTGAAGCTAGTTTTTATATGCTGATGGATTGTGGTTTATAAATTTTTGTTTATGATATGAGATTTGAAACTTTTTTGTATACGTAATAAATATATATATTTTTGTCCGATTATTGATTATTGTATTTTTCAAAGCAAAACACAGACAATTAAAAGAATTCAGGAGAATTTCTAAGAAATATAAACGATTGATATTTGTGTCTCGTATGGATTTCTTATGAAATAATAATCCCTGATATATTGGAGGCAACTGCCGAGATAGGTCCAGTAAATCCAATATAGACATATTGGAGGCTTGGTTGATAAATCCAATATATAACGTGTTGTATTCACGTGCAGAGATTATATCCGAAAGGGTCTCTCATATAATTATGTCATTGATTCCTACGTTAGCAGAGGATATGGAATGTGTATAGCAGGGATTACTATGTTGAGGGAGGCAGACTAGATAGTAGGGGTCGACCGATTATCGGATCTGCCGATATTGTTTTTTTTTTAACTTATCGGTGTTAAAGTCCCCGATATTGGCGATCGTACTTGCCGCTCCCCAGCGCGCACCGGTCACTGCGAAGTGCATGCAATGCTCTCGTTCCTTTGAAGGAGAAGCCGACCAATGAGGAGCTGCGCTGCCCACCACATGGTCCTCCTCGCGTCAGCACTCGGCATATCCGGAAACCCTGCATGCAGATCTCGGAGAGCAGGGTAAGACCCGGTCACTGCCCCCTGAAATGTGCTGGCTGCCTGTTCCTGTTGCAATTACAGCCAGGGCATAGGAGGAGGATAAGCAGGCGGCCGCCGCTGGGGCAATATAATATCAATAATGAGCTGGGGCAATATAATATCCGTAATGAGCTGGGGCAATATAATATCAATAATGAGCTGGGGCAATATAATATCAATAATGAGCTGGGGCAATAGAATATCCATAATGAGCTGGGGCAATATAATATCCATAATGAGCTGGGGCAAAATAATATCCATATGAGCTGGGCAATATAATATCCATAATGAACTGGGGCAATATTATATCCATAATGAGCTGGGGCAATATTATATCCATAATGAGCTGGGGCAAAATAATATCCATATGAGCTGGGCTATATAATATCCATAATGAGCTGGGCAATATAATATCCATAATGAGCTGGGTAATATTATATCCATAATGAGCTGGGGCAATATTATATCCATAATGAGCTGGGCAATATAATATCCATAATGAGCTGGGTAATATAATATCCATATGAGCTGGGGCAATATAATATCCATAATGAGCTGGGGCAATATAATATCCATAATGAGCTGGGGCAATATTATATCCATAATGAGCTGGGTAATATAATATCCATATGAGCTGGGGCAATATAATATCCATGAGCTGGATTTCAAAAATTTAAGCGAACAGAATATCGGCTATCGGCCTGAGAGACGGACAATAATCGGTATCGGCCTGGAAAAAAACATATCGGTCTATCCCTACTAGATAGAGCCCGTTTTGATCCTACATTAGATTGCTGCATAGGCAGAGACAGGTGAGCCTTCAAGGGTTCACTGAGTATGGAAAAGTCTGGAAATAGATTATCTATTAGACTGGTAGAGACCCTTAGAAGGGTGAGTAGATTGTAACAGCTACTGGAGAATTCCACAGAGGGAGGTAGCTATCTTAGATTGCATTTAAAAGGACCCAGTAGCATTAAACCGGTCCCCTAATTCTGTATCCTTGTACCCCCATTCACAAAAAGGTATGAGACAAAAGCTAATTTTGCCAAGGAGATTCCTATAGAAATTGCTGCATATGCAAGAGCAGGTGAGGAAAGTGAGCCTTCAAGGGTTCACTAGGTATAGGAAAGTGTGAAATAGATTCCTGACCTGCTGGTTCAAAAAAAAAAAAGTGTAAATTCATGAGCCTTTTTCTTTTTTTTTTCTTGAACCAGCAGTTCAGGAATCTATTTTGAAATTTAATCCCCAAAATCTTATCCGCTAAAAAAGACCCCGGCTAAAACCCCGGCTAAGAGAATAGAAATACCCAATTTTTACATGTTTTTGCTTTTTAACCCCTTCACTGCTGAAAGATTTCACCTCTGTGCGCTGAGCTCATTTTGACCGTTTTATGCTCATCATTTTTAAATGCCAGCCTAGGTCATATTTTAGTAAAAACCCCACAGACCAAATTTTTTTAAAAAAAAACATTTGTTTTATTTTATTATTATTTTTTTTAATGTATTTCTACACCAAACCTAGTCATGTTTGCCATCACTGGAAAGGCAATGATCAGGCCTTTCCAGTGGTGTCAAACATGAGCCTCTAGCTGCCGGATCGGGAGATAAGGGGATCCAAAGTAGCTCTACTTGGTAGCTAGGGGGTTAACTGGCCCACTGATGTCCTCACACATAGGGTGAGGATGTCAGTGGGTGGGGGGCTGACCCGGAGGCTTGGCTGACATCCAAGATGTCTGCCCTCTCCAGGTTTGAATCACAATTCGGTGCCGTTTGGCGCCGAATCGCGATCCGGCAGCGAAACGGTTAAATCTATATATTGCTGAAAAGGGGAGACTCTCCCCTTTCCAGTGGTGCAACTTTTTTGTGGCTATCTTCTACCGTCTGTGAGATACAGGGCTCCAAAGAGCCCCCCCACCTGATTTTTAGTGCAGGCGCCGGTGGGCACCTGCCGATGACCTTATCACACAGCGTGATGACATCATCGCACCTGCCGGCCCCCCTAAAAAGGCGGGACAGGTTTCCAGCCTACCAGTCTGCCCCGGGAGCCGGCGAGGGCGCTAAGTATTGGGTCTAAGGGAGACATCCAAGTCTATGGAGACTTCCCGATCGGACGTACTTGGTATGTCAGCGGTCGGGAAGGGGTTAAACATGATTTTGAAGTTCTATTTGATTATACCTGCCAGGCAATTTTTTTAACCCCTTCCCCACCTTGGACGTACATAGTACGTCTGGGGAAAATCCCCTTAATGACCGCGGACGTACTATTATACTTCCTGCTCTCCTAACCTCCCTCTCTCCCTATACTCACCTCTCCCGCCGGGCTCCCGCGGTGGTCTGGCAGGCCTGGAGTCTTCCCGCCTTTTCAGGGGCGTGATGACGTCATCGCTAGGCACCCCCAGTGCCTGCAGTAAAAAATGTGGAAGGGGAGGGCAGGCACCTCTGGAGCCCTCTCCCTTCCCAACTGCCCTACCTAGAGAAACAAGACAGGTACCGCTGGAAAGGGCAGGGCCTGCCCTTTTCCACCGTACCAGTCTTTAACCCCTTAGGTGCCGGATCGGGATTCAAACTCGGAAGTTTCTGACATCTTGGATGTTAGCCAAGCCTCCGGGTCACCCCCCACCACTGACATCGTCACCATATGTGTGAGGACGTCAGTGGGCCAGTTAACCCCCTAGCTGCCAATTGGAGATAGGGGGATCCTTATCCTTTGGATCCCTGTATCTCCTGATCTTAGGCAGCTAGGGTCATGTTTGACACCATTGGAAAGGCCTGAACATTGCCTTTCCAGTGATAGCAAACATGACTAGGTTTGGTGTAAAAAAACAAATAACAAAAATGTAAATAAAATAAATAAATAATGGAGCTCAGCACACAGAGGTGAAATGGCTCAGCAGTGAAGGGGGTTAAAAGCAAAAAAACATGTAAAAATTTCTAATCTCAGGACAAAATTTTGAAACTATTTAGCTGGGGTCTATTTTGGCGGTTGTTGATTTTGGGGATTAAGGTTCGAAAAAGTGTTTCTTCATTGTATTTTATAAATTTTTTTATAGTAAATTATTCGATATGATAGAAATAATGGTATTATTAGAAAGTCTATCTAATGACAAGAAAAACGGTATATAATATGTGTGGGTTCCATAAACGAGTAAGAGGAAAATTTGACTTAACAACAAACAGCGCAGAAACGTAAAAACAGCAGCGGGCACTTTTGGATGGACAATCGTAAAACGCCTGGTCACTAAGGGGTTAAAAAAAACACTTTTTTATTTTTACACCAAACATGGTCATGATCAGGCCTTTCCAATGATATCAAATATGACCCTCTAGCTGCCACCGAAAGTGAGATACGGGGGTTTAAGGGGCCACCCTAGCTGCACTTGGCAGCTAGGGGGTTAACTGGCCAATTGACGTCATCGCTCATATGGCGACGACGTCAGTGGGTGGGGGGTGACCCTGGAGGCTTGACTGACATCCAATATGTCAGCCACCTCCGGGAGCGAATCTCGATCTGGCAACTAAAGGGTTAAAGACAGGCACCGCTGGAAAGGACAGACCGTCCTCTCCAGCAGTGCCTCTCTTTTTTTTCTGTGCAGCTGTTCGGCAGGGAGAGGGGTTCAAAGGACCTCCCCCCTCCCCTTTCAGGTTCTCCCCTGCAGGCGCAGGAGGGCATCTGAAAATGACATCATTGCGCCGGCGATGATGTCATCACGATGGCCCGGGCCCCTTAAAACCGTCAGGCTAGCTTCAGGGAGGGGAGTATAGGGAGTGAGGGGGGTTAAGGGGGCTCCTTAAGGGGAGCTTTCCCAAGGACATACCATGTACGTCAGTGGTCCTCATGGGGTTAAACCTGAAACACCAAAAGTCAGGGCTTTACGCTGGAATCTCGGTGCAGTTCAGCGTTCTGTGAATAGAAGACACGATAGTCTGCTATGGGACAATTTCGGTGCCAGCGAATTGCATGGTAGTTTCTGTCAATTCACTTGTATTTACAGCAGACAAATTGTCCCATAGATCAGTGGTCCCCAACCCTGGTCTTCAGGTCCCACTAACAGGCCAGGTTTTAAGGATTACCTTGCGGAAATGCAGACTGAATCCTGCAGTCACTGAGCAGCAAATCATATCACCTGTGCTGTGCTTCAGATATCTGCAAACCTGGCCTGTGAGTGGGTCCTGAAGACCAGGGTTGGGGACTCCTGCCATAGAGAAGTAATGGTTAATCTATTCAGAGAGCGTCGAACTGTACCAAAATGTTGGCAAAATGCCCAGATTTTTGGTGATTCAGTGTCACGTTTCCACATGTTTCCAGCCCTGATCCCTGTAGAGAGGCGATCCGAGCCGGCTCTTACCCCTGTCTGGGCCAGTCACTCCTTTTACTCCGCTCCAGGATTTTCTTGTGGCCTGCAAGGTCCTTTATCACCTGACCTGTGCGCACTGGCCTAATCCCTTTAAAAAGGCAGCCTCTCTCATTGCCTAGGGCTCATGTGTGCTGTCTGAGATGGCCATGGTGGGTTTTTGGGTCCGCTGTCATATTATCCCTTTTGTATATGCTGTTTAGTTTATTTTTGGTTCCCTGTTTTTCTTGTGTCTTTGTTCTCCAGTTTTCTTTGTGCTTGCCATTTAGTTTTGGATTATCCTGATCTGTGTGTTATATGATATACT
Organism: Leptobrachium leishanense; assembly: GCA_009667805.1. NCBI lineage: Eukaryota > Metazoa > Chordata > Amphibia > Anura > Megophryidae > Leptobrachium > Leptobrachium leishanense. The sequence goes on along the minus strand of CM019075.1, from coordinate 26,815,596 downwards.
GTTTATAACTACCCTTCTGGCTCTGATTCCTGGCTCCATCTTTATTCCGGCTCTGCCCCCCTCCCCGCTTTGTACGAGTACCCACTCTGATTTAACTTCAGCTTTCGTTTATTAACTACCTCTCTGGATTTGCCCCTCTTGTTCTTTTTGTTTCACCCAGTAGTCTTGTATCCACCCTTAGGATAGATGGCCATTTAAGGACCGTATTCTACATTCGGGTTCCCTTTTGTGTACAGGTGGGTGCCTGTGGTTCTGGGTATCCCTTTAACGCTTGCCCTTTCTGCTGTTCTGTCTGTATCTTGTTTCCCTGCCCAGCTGTGTGATGTCTACATCTCCTGTTCTGCGTGTTCTGCAGCCAGCGGCACTCCTGCCTAAAGGCCATTATCAACCCCCGAATAGAGACTCTACCTCGGACCTAAGATACCAAAGGACAGTGTTGCTGTGTCACTGAGAGGTTAATACAGATGCACTTCACTTACCTAAACATTTTTGCTTCACCCTTTGCAGTTCGTCTTTTCTCCTTGATGACAGGGCCAGGCGTGAGCCCATCCTGGCTAACTGATGGCATAACTCTTCCCCTATCCCACTGGATGCTCCGGTCACCCATACGACATTCCCAGGTAGCTTGCTTTCTGTAAAATAAAAAGAAAAAAAATTAAATTAAACGTGAGCAGGCATGTTCAATTTAGTTTCATGGGGGGGGGTTTTTGTTTTTTTTCTTTCAGTAGTACTAGTCCTGTTCTTCTTGCGACCTTTGTGCTCTTTATGCTTTCAGTGTTCACCTTGGAATAGCCTCGCCTCAGCAGGAGTTGAAAGGTCTGCCATGTACTGTAAGATAAGCAGGCAAGATCTGACTCCCCTTGCTGCTGCAAACCGCTCCCAGCATGCCATTCAAAAGCAGCAAGCCACGGGTTAATGGGATCTGCATTTCCTGTGAAGCTCAAACCCTTAAAGAGCATGTAAATCCACAGCAGACCGAGTGCTGAGAGTCCAGGCAGATACAGATCTGGGATCTAATAGATCTTTAAACACATGAATAAAGAGTTTGTAAACAAACCAGGGACAAACACTAAACAGCATTACCTGGAGAGAAGCCAAAGCGCTCAGCCCACAGGAGGGTCAGGTCTGCATCGGCTTTGATGAACCTGAAGAGCTGCATCACAAAGTATAAAACACATGCCACCACCAGCAGCCCTGAGACAGAGAGCAGCTCCATGGCTGGAAGAGTTACTCCCAGTCACATTGACACTTTGTTGCCAGTGAAGAGGAATCTCCTCCCATCGGTTCCTGTGTCACAGCCACAGCGGAAGCTCAGGCTTCCCAGTCACCTCCATGTTGCTGACACAAGCATTATGCAAGGCAGGGCTCTGTATCAGACACAGCTGCTGTGCCCCTACCAAAATGGAAGGCATGTTCCTGCTGTGGTACAGAGAGCCTTAGACATTACTGCTGTCTCAAAGTCTCAAAGGAACATTCTGTTAAAGACCCCCTCTCCTTTTTTTGCCTATAAATAATAAGGCAGAGTTTGCTGACATTATATTGATTTTTACATTGGGTGTAAATACTCCTTTTTTCTCCCTCGCGCCAGGCTGCTCCTTCTCTCTGGCTCGGAGCTTCCAAAATGCAGAAGTCCCTGGAGATTATATGCAACTCTCATACAGGTCTAGTCACTAAAGCTGTTATTCAGAAAGCTTTCTCATTCGGCGCAATTCCAGTTCGCCAGCCCTGCAGTGAATTCTCTATTCAATACCAAGGGGGTTATTCAGAGAGCACCGAAATGGCACCGACAATTTTTCCAACCTGTGGTGAATCCAGCATTCTCCATAGGGTCTCTGAAGTGCAGGGAATCGGCCGCAAATCCGCCGGAGGGCCGCCAGAGGTAGCCGCCGAGCACCGCGCCGACCAGCAGAAAAAAAAAAGCTGACAAGCCGCCGGACTGATTAAAAAAAAAAAAACAATACGATTGAGGCTAGGGTCAGACGAACGCATTTTTCACGTTGTCCGTGAAAAAGTGCGTTCGAACGAATGGACGTATTTTTTCACGGAATACGCGATAGCGGTCATACGATGCGCATTTTCGTCCGTGATTTTGTACGGATCATCAATAAAACACTTTTTGCATCTGGACGTTATGTTGGCCGGACGTGTGCAGCGTCTGACGTCTCCCAATCACGCAAACACGCCGCTATGCGGACGCAGCGCACTCTGTACGTCTGTAGTAGCGGTTTGACGTTCTAGAAAAAATGCGTTCGTTTGCCACTTGCGTTGCGCGGACGAACTTTCGTGCGGCCGTTCGTCGTATGTTCCCCGGCATTGGACGTCATTTGCTGCTAGCACGGCCGTGATTTCGTGCGGCTAAACGCACGTTAAAACTGCTTTCGTCTGACCTTAGCCTGAAAGTGTCACAATTGAAACGCTGTTTCCAAAAAAAACTACTGAACGAAAATGTCTGGAGTTTACATATAAGATCCTATGAATGATAATAAAAAGGTCTGTTACAGAAAAATAAATTGGCCGAACAAACAGATCCTAAAAAAAAATCAATAAATAAAGAGAATGTTTACTGCAGATTAGCTTATTAGCTATTAATAATTAAAACGGGAATATTTTTAACATTGAAGCCTATGGAATTCGCCTGAAAAACCTGCTGTATGAAACCACTTAACAGCAGGGCACTACGGCAACTTTTCTCTGCTGTTCGGTGTCTCTGAATAGATTAACTATTGCTTCTCTATGTGGGATTTCACTGCCGTCGAACTGGCACCGTACTTGATGGCAGTTTGCCAAAATTTGGCGAACTGCCTGCTCTCTGAATAGCCGAATGGCCCCGAAATGTCACTGTACGGGCAAATTCCCTGTTTGGTGCCATTTCGGGGCCAGATTGTCTCTCTCTGAATAACCCCTCAAGTATTCCTCATAGAGAGATAGAAAATGAGAACCCCAGGAACTATCCATTGATGGTAGCTGGGCTTAGACATCGATATGATGCAATAAGTAACATCAGGATCAGACAAGTACAAACAGGAGTACACTGGTGGAGTAATCAGAGACGGTGATATTCAGTTTATACCTTTTACACAACCTGAAAGAAGTCAAAACCTTGCACATAAGTAAGAAACATAACAAAACACTGAAACTTAGTGAGTGAATGACTCAATTCCCAGCTCCAGTCAGCAATATTTCAACATAGTCTGGATATTTCCAAAATACCGCAAAGTAAAAACATAAATATCACATATTGCAAGTAAACGTTTTAATGTATTTCACCACATTTTACAATTTTGTGGAATTTATAATTAAGGGCTTATAGGGATACTCTATCAAAAAGAGCCCCCCTTTTTACGCTTAACCCCTTCCTGCAAATGAAGTGTGGGGTACGTCCTGAGCTAGTCCCCCACATGTCATAAGTCTCAGCAGGGACAGGGGAGACCCCCGTACGCTCGAGACCAAGTCCTGAGGCGGTCTGGCTTCCTTGAAGTTACACCGTCCCATATGAGTCGTCCCGGTGTGCGATGACTTTCAGACGCCCCCCGGATGCGGGAGAGTGCCTGTCCCGATCGAGAGACAATATCTCAAAAAAGAGAGGCATTGCTGGAAAGCTCACAGTGTGACCTTTACAACAATGCCTCTCTTCAGGTATGTACTGGCCATAGGGACTACAGGGAGATCCCCGGTGGGCCGATGGCTCAGTGGGCCAGTGTGAATCCTGGTTCAACGCACGGATCGCACTGCCCTTAATGGGTGAGATGAGAACTTCCTCACCAGCTGTAAAACAGAGCAGTCTGCCACAGTCTCAAATTGCGGCCACCGTGCCGGTGAGACCCGCTGCGCATCCGCCTAACCTTAAGGCTGGGGTCAGATTTTTAACGTGCGTTTAGGCGCACTTAATCACGGCCGTAGTAGCAGCAAATAACGAGCAATGACAGACAATATACGAAGTACGGCCGCACGAAAGTCCGGCCGTGCAACGCAAGCGAATGCATTTTTTGCGAGAACGTAGAACCGCTAGTACTGTCGTACAGAGTCCGCTAGCGGCGTGTGTGCGTGATTAGGAGACATCAGACGCTGCTAATGTCCGGCCAACATAACGTCCAGACGCAAAAAGCGTTTTATTGACAATCCATAAAAATATTTCCGTGAAAAAATACGTCAATGCATTCGGACGCACTTTTTGACGGTCGCTGCGAATAATGCGTTCGTTTGACCCTAGCCTTAGACATGGAACGCGCTCAACCTCAGTGCCGCTGTGTTGCTTTATCCAATCGCTCTAGAGCGATTGGCTGAGTGACCCGGTTGGTTTATATACTATTTTTGTGTGTGTTTGCATAATTAAAGTGGGCCGGTCTGGATGAAGTCCAGGGCTAATATTTTGTCTCAGTCCAGCCCTGCCTCTCTTTAACTACCTTCATTGCCGGTCCGTGATCTGGCACCAGATCGCGGACTGCTCGCAGAGGTGGCAGACATCTTGGATGTAAGCCAAGCGTCTGTGGCCTCCCCCCGTCTTTTGAACCCATCCATATCCCGATCGGTGGCAGCTAGAGGGTTGTGTTTGGTGTCACATGAAAGAGCATGGCCTTTCCAATGATACCAAACATGAACACGTTACATGTAAAGAAAGAAAAAAATGTAAAGTCTATTTTTCTTTTTATCCAAAAAGAAGATAAGGAATTAATTGACTAATGCTAAAACTGGCAAAAATGGGCTTAACCCAGAAAGTTGGCATAGAAAAAAACACCTTTATTTATACATTTGTATTAACGAACAATGACACCAAACATGACCACGTTACATGAAAAAAAATAGTCTTTTTTTCTTTTTAAGGCTGGGGTCAGACGAACGCAGTGCGAACGCGCATGCAACCGCACTTTATCACGGCCGTAGTAGCAGCAAATGACGGCCAATGACGGGCAATATACGAAGTACGGCCGCATAAAAGTTTGGCCGGAGCAACGCAAGTGGCAAACAAACGCATTTTTTCGAGAACGTGAAACCGCTAGCACTGACGTACAGAGTGCGCTGCGTCCTCTAGCGGTGTATGTGCGTGATTCGGAGACGTCAGACACTGCTAACGTCCGGCCAACATAACGTCCAGACGCAAAAAAGTGTTTTATTGATGATCCGTACAAAATCACGGATGAAAATGCGGGTCGTATGACAGTTATTGCGTATTCCGTGAACAAATACGTCCATTTGTTCGAACGCACTTTTTCACGGACGCGAAAAATGCGTTCGTCTGAACCTAGCCTTAATGTATTAACGCAGCAGTTGTTCACGTTTCAGTTAAAATGTAAACAATGATCCTGCACTAACAAATAATTTTGTTCAGCTTTAGCTAAAATCGTGTATTTTCTCAGAAAATAGCAAGAAAGTAACGAATTCCCATTTCTATTTTTTTTTTTAACAAAGGAACGCCATAGAATATATAACCGCAAAGGCTCGGATGATAAAATCTGATATTATTTTACACGCTGTATATGATTGGACATTCACATTTTTGTTATAGCATTGTGGCAGGACATGACATATATATAATAATGATATATGATGAATCTCCCAGGGGAAAAAAAGGATATATAATATGTCTGGGTTGTACAATAAAACAGGACTTCAAATTGCGTTTAAACATGATGAGCACAAGCAGTAAAAATGAGCTCAGCACAGAGAATAAATGGCTCAGCAGTGAAAGGGGTTAAATAATTGGGCAGATGCTGTTGACAGTCCCTGACAAATCTTTTTTTCTATGTTTTTATTTCAGGTGATTATACTCACCTTTTTCTCCCTCACCGCACTTTGCTCCTCCTCTTCCGCTCCTTGCAAACAGCAAGTCCCTGCAGCTTCGCTATGTAAATTGCCAATCTATCGTTTCCTCCACCCCAATCCTTCTAGATTGTAAACTCCTCGTCTCCATTTTATGTTTATTTGTGTCATGTTCCCTTTCGGTTATTGAAAAGCACTATGGAAACTGTTGGCACTACATAACTTATGATAATAATAATGCTCATTATCGCAGAGCATGTTGCAGTCACTAGTGACTCATCTGATGACTGACAGCCAGGAAATTCTAAATCCCGGCTTCCCATGTCACAGTGGAGGAAACTCCTCCACTTCACCCAGTAATTACACCCAATCAGGGCGATGGGCTCTCCTCACAGCCTGGTCACTTTGAACAGGATGAAGAGTGTTCCTTTACAAATTAAGAGATAGAGCAGTAGCCATAGCCATCTGGGTGTTTTTGAACTACATTTCCCATGAAGCTCTGCTAATCTAATGAGAGGCTGGGCCAAATTTTGAGACAAAAAAATGAGGTAATTAATACATAACAAGTAACCCGGCCTCCAGAAGCAGTGAGACCGCCACAAGCCTCAGCCCGAACTCTGCTCGTTCCTGAGGCCGTGCTATCCCGTACTAAGCCTCTGCTATTTGTAAGCACGACTAATAGCAGCCATTTTGCTCGAGTGACGCACGTCTCTTTTGTCCTCGCGCGCACATCCGGGACTTTGGCCAGAGAGTGAGGCTTGCAGAAGCCGAGCGGGATCGAAAAGGAGGCTGGTGACGTAGGGACGCTGGCGGCGCGCGTCCTCAAGACTCTCGTACAAGGCGCGTTCACGCGAGCGCGGGCCAAAGCGCAGGAGTAGTGGCAGGGGGTTAGTGGCGGGCGGAGGAGGTGGCGGTGGAGGAGGGGGGTGTCGCGAGCTCTTCGATCCCCAGGGCCGAGCGGACTCCGGGCCGCCTGGTCACGTGAGGCGTCGTTACGTTAAAGGAGATCGGTCACCCGGCCTCAGCGCGCCTCGTCTCCTGGAAGGCCCCCGGCTGGGGTGAGCGCACCAGAGGAATGAGGAGATCGCCCGAATGATCTGAGCAGGCCGCTCCCCGGCTCCTTCCTTTCTCCGCCGCGTCCTGTCGGTAAGTGAAGGTGCACCTCGTTCATTCAGCGCGGAGCGGTAGAGGCCGAGGCGCTGCCCTGGGCCCGGTGGGCGGGCGAACTCGGCACCGTATATCTCCCTCTGCGCCAACCGCCGGGTACATCGACCTCATTCCTTCCCGCGATGACCTCACTGCAGGCCGGCACGTCCCTCCCTGTCACCGACTGGAGCGTGTCAGCGGGGATACACCGTGACCTCTCCGGCCGCTCAGCACGCGCGCACCCCCCTCCCTGCACCTAGCACCCACCTCCCTGCACCCCCACCCTGCACCTAGTCCCCTGCACCCCCACCCTGCACCTAGTCCCCTGCACCCCCACCCTGTACCTAGTCCCCTGCACCCCCACCCTGTACCTAGTCCCCTGCACCCCCACCCTGTACCTAGTCCCCTGCACCCCACCCTGTACCTAGTCCCCTGCACCCCCACCCTGTACCTAGTCCCCTGCACCCCCACCCTGTACCTAGTCCCCTGCACCCCCACCCTGTACCTAGTCCCCTGCACCCCCACCCTGTACCTAGTCCCCTGCACCCCCACCCTGTACCTAGTCCCCTGCACCCCCACCCTGTACCTAGCCCCCACCTCCCTGCACCCCCACCCTGTACCTAGCCCCCCCCCCTGTACCTAGCCCCCACCCTGTACCTAGCCCCCCACCCTGTACCTAGCCCCCCACCCTGTACCTAGCCCCCCACCCTGTACCTAGCCCCCCACCCGCCTGTACCTAGCCCCCCACCCGCCTGTACCTAGCCCCCACCCGCCTGTACCTAGCCCCCACCCGCCTGTACCTAGCCCCCACCGCCTGTACCTAGCCCCCACCCGCCTGCACCTAGCCCCCACCCGCCTGCACCTAGCCCCCACCCGCCTGCACCTAGCCCCCACCCGCCTGCACCTAGCCCCCACCCGCCTGCACCTAGCCCCACCCGCCTGCACCTAGCCCCCACCGCCTGCACCTAGCCCCCACCCGCCTGCACCTAGCCCCACCCGCCTGCACCTAGCCCCCACCCCCGCCTGCACCTAGCCCCCACCCGCCTGCACCTAGCCCCACCCGCCTGCACCTAGCCCCCACCCGCCTGCACCTAGCCCCCACCCGCCTGCACCTAGCCCCCACCCGCCTGCACCTAGCCCCACCCGCCTGCACCTAGCCCCCACCCGCCTGCACCTAGCCCCCACCCTGTACCTAGCCCCCACCCTGTACCTAGCCCCCACCCTGTACCTAGCCCCCACCCTGTACCTAGCCCCCACCCTGTACCTAGCCCCCCACCTCCCTGCACCCCCACCCTGTACCTAGCCCCCACCTCCCTGCACCCCCACCCAGTACCTAGCCCCCCACCTCCCTGCACCCCACCCTGTACCTAGCCCCCACCTCCCTGCACCCCCACCCTGTACCTAGCCCCCCACCTCCCTGCACCCCCACCCTGTACCTAGCCCCCCACCTCCCCTGCACCCCCACCCTGTACCTAGCCCCCCCACCTGTACCTAGCCCCCCACCCTGTACCTAGCCCCCCACCCTGTACCTAGCCCCTCCACCCTGTACCTAGCCCCCCACCCCTGTATCTAGCCCCCCCACCCTGTACCTAGCCCCCACCCTGTACCTAGCCCCCCCACCCTGTACCTAGCCCCCCCACCTGTACCTAGCCCCCCCACCTCCCCTGCACACCCCACCCTGTACCTAGCCCCCCCACCTCCCTGCACCCCCACCCTGTACCCAGCTCCCTGCACCCCCACCTCCCTGCACCCCCACCTGTACCCCAGCCCCCCACCTCCCTGCACCCCCACCCTGTACCCAGCCCCCCACCTCCCTGTACCCAGCCCCCCCCCCACCTCCCTGCACCCCACCCTGTACCCAGCCCCCCCCCCACCTCCCTGCACCCGGCTCTCCCCCACCTCCTGCACCCGGCTCTCCCCCACCTCCCTGCACCCGGCTCTCCCCACCTCCCCTGCACCCGGCTCTCCCCACCTCCCCTGCACCCGGCTCTCCCCACCTCCCCTGCACCCGGCTCTCCCCACCTCCCCTGCACCCGGCTCTCCCCACCTCCCCTGCACCCGGCTCTCCCCACCTCCCCTGCACCCGGCTCTCCCCACCTCCCCTGCACCCGGCTCTCCCACACCTCCCCTGCACCCGGCTCTCCCCCACCTCCCCTGCACCCGGCTCTCCCACCTCCCCTGCACCCGGCTCTCCCCACCTCCCCTGCACCCGGCTCTCCCACCTCCCCTGCACCCGGCTCTCCCCACCTCCCCTGCACCGGCTCTCCCCACCTCCCCTGCACCCGGCTCTCCCCACCTCCCCTGCACCCGGCTCTCCCCACCTCCCCTGCACCCGGCTCTCCCCACCTCCCCTGCACCGGCTCTCCCCACCTCCCCTGCACCCGGCTCTCCCCACCTCCCCTGCACCCGGCTCTCCCCACCTCCCCTGCACCGCGGCTCTCCCCACCTCCCCTGCACCCGGCTCTCCCACCTCCCCTGCACCCGGCTCTCCCCACCTCCCCTGCACCCGGCTCTCCCCACCTCCCCTGCACCCGGCTCTCCCCACCTCCCCTGCACCCGGCTCTCCCCACCTCCCCTGCACCCGGCTCTCCCCACCTCCCCTGCACCCGGCTCTCCCCACTCCCCCTGCACCCGGCTCTCCCCACCTCCCCTGCACCCGGCTCTCCCACCTCCCCTGCACCCGGCTCTCCCCACCTCCCCTGCACCTGCTCTCACCGCCTGCTCTCCCCCACCTCCCCTGCACCCTGCTCTCCCCCCCCCCCTGCACCCGGCCCCCCCACCTCCCCTGCACCCGGCTCTTCCCCTGCACCCGGCTCTTCCTGCACCCGGCTCTTCCCCTGCACCCGGCTCTTCCCCTGCACCCGGCTCTTCCCCTGCACCCGGCTCTTCCCCTGCACCCGGCTCTTCCCCTGCACCCGGCTCTTCCCCTGCACCCGGCTCTTCCCCTGCACCGGCTCTCCCCCCCACCTCCCCTGCACCTGGCTCTCCCCCCCACCTCCCCTGCACCCGGCTCTCCCCCCCCCCCCCCACCTCCCTGCACCCGGCTCTCCCCCCCCCCCTCCCTGCACCCGGCTCTCCCCCCTCCCCCCCCACCTCCCCTGCACCCGGCTCTTCACCCCCCACCTCCCCTGCACCCGGCTCTTCACCCCCCACCTCCCTGCACCCGGCTCTTCACCCCCCACCTCCCCTGCACCCGGCTCTTCACCCCCCACCTCCCCTGCACCCGGCTCTTCACCCCCCACCTCCCCTGCACCCGGCTCTTCACCCCCCACCTCCCTGCACCCGGCTCTTCCCACCCCCACCTCCCCTGCACCCGGCTCTTCACCCCCCCACTCCCCTGCACCCGGCTCTTCCCACCCCCACCTCCCTGCACCCGGCTCTTCCCCCCCCCACCTCCCCTGCACCCCGCTTTTCCCCCCCCCCACCTCCCCCCACCTCCCTGCACCCGGCTCTTCCCCCCCCCCACCTCCCCTGCACCCGCTCTCCCCCCCCCCCCACACCTCCCCTGCACCCGGCTCTCCCCCCCCCCCCCCCACACACCTCCCCTGCACCCGGCTCTCCCCCCCCCCCCACCTCCCCTGCACCCGGCTCTTCCCCCCCCCCCACCTCCCCTGCACCCGGCTTCTTCCCACCCCCACCTCCCCTGCACCCGGCTCTTCCCACCCCCACCTCCCCTGCACCCGGCTCTTCCCCCCCCCCCCACCTCCCCTGCACCCGGCTCTTCCCCCCCCCCCCCACCTCCCCTGCACCGGCTCTTCCCCCCCCCCCCACCTCCCCTGCACCGGCTCCCCCCCCACACCTCCCCTGCACCCGGCTCCCCCCCCAACCTCCCCTGCACCCGGCTCCCCCCCCCCCCCCACACCTCCCTGCACCCGCCCCCCCACACCTCCCCTGCACCCGGCTCCCCCCACACCTCCCCTGCACCCGGCCCCCCCCCACACCTCCCTGCACCCGGCCCCTCCCCTGCACCCGGCTCTTCCCCCCCCCCCCCCTCCCCTGCACCCGGCTCTTCCCCCCCCCCCCACCTCCCCTGCACCCGGCTCTTCCCCCTCCCCCCCACCTCCCCTGCACCCGGCTCTTCCCCCTCCCCCCCACCTCCCCTGCACCCGGCTCTTCCCCCCCCCCCCCCCCCTCCCTGCACCCGGCTCTTCCCCCCCCCCCCCCTCCCTGCACCCGGCCTTCTTCCCCCCCCCCCCACCTCCCTGCACCCGGCTCTTCCCCCCCCCCACCTCCCCTGCACCCGGCTCTTCCCCCCCCCCACACCTCCCCTGCACCCGGCTCTTCCCCCCCCACCTCCCCTGCACAAGGCTTTCCCCCCCCCCCCACCTCCCCTGCACCCGGCTCTTCCCCCCCCCCCCACACCTCCTGCACCCGGCTCTTCCCCCCCCCCCCACACCTCCCCTGCACCCGGCTCTTCCCCCCCCCCCCACACCTCCCCTGCACCCGGTTCTTCCCCCCCCACACCTCCCCTGCACCCGGTTCTTCCCCCTCCCCTGCACCCGGCTCTTCCCCCCCCCCCACACCTCCCCTGCACCCGTCTCTTCCCCCCCCACGCCTCCCCTGCACCCGTCTCTTCCCCCCCCCCACACCTCCCCTGCACCCGGCTCTTCCACACCTCCCTGCACCCGGTCTTCCACACTCCCTGCACCCGGCTCTTTCCCCCCCCCACGCTCCCCTGCACCCCCGGCTCCCCCCCCTGCACCTCCCCTGCACCCGGCTCCCCCCCCCCCCCGACCTCCCTGCACCCGACTCTCCCCCCCCCCCCCCCGACCTCCCTGCACCCGACTCTCCCCCCCCCCCCGACCTCCCTGCACCCGACTCCCCCCCCCCCTACCTCCCTGCACCCGACCTCTCCCCCGACCTCCCGCACACCGACTCTCCCCCACCCGACCTCCTGCACCCGACTCTCCCTGCACCCGACCTCTCCCCTGCACCCGACTCTCCTGCACCCGACTCTCCCTGCACCCGACTCTCCCTGCACCCGACTCTCCCCTTCTCTCTTGTCTACTCTCGACCTCTGCGCCTGCACCCCCGACTCTCCCTGGCACCCGACTCTCCTGCACCCGACTCTCCCTGCACCCGACCTCTCCTGCACCCGACTCTCCCTGCACCCGACTCTCCCCGACCTCCCTGCAACCCGGCTCTGCCCCCCTCGCTGACCTCCCTGCACTCCGGCTCTGCCCCCCCCCACCTCCCTGCACTCCCTTGCCCCCCCCCGACCTCCCTGCACCCGACCTCCCTGCACCCGACCTCTCCCTGCACTCCGACTCCCTTGCACCTCCGACCTCCCTGCACCCGACTCTTCCCCGACCTCCCTGCACCCGCCTCTTCCCGACCTCCCTGCACCGCTCTTGCCCCCCTCCCCGACCTCCCTGCACCCGGCTCTCTGCCCCCCTGCCCCCTCCTGGACCTCCCTCGCACCCGGCTCTGCCCCCTCCCCCCCCCATCTCCCGACCTCCCTGCACCCGACCTCTCCCTGCACTCCGACCTCCCTTGCACCCGACCTCCCTGCACCCGACCTCCCTTGCACCCGACCTCCCTGCACCGACCTTCCTCTGCTGCACCCGGCTCTCCCCGACCTCTCCTGCACCCAGCTCCCCCGACCTTCCCTGCACCCGCTCTGCCCCCCCCGACCTCCCTGCTTACTTCCGACCTCCCTTGCCCCGACCTCCCTGCACCCGACCCTTCCCTGCACCCGACCTTCTCCCGACCTCCCTGCACCCGGCTCTCCTCCCCACGACCTCCCTGCACCCGGCTCTGCCCCCCCCCCCGACCTCCCTGCACCCGGCTCTGCCCCCTCCCCCTCTCCCGCCCCCTCCTACCTCCCTGCACCCGGCTACTGCCCCCCCCCCCCCCCGCCCCCCTCCCGACCCCTGCACCCGGCTCTGCCCCCCCCCCCCGACCTCCCTGCACCCGGCTCTGCCCCCCCCCCCCCCTCCGACCTCCCTTGCCCGCTCTGCCCCCCCCCCCCCCCCCGACCTCCCTGCACCCGGCTCTGCCCCCCCGCTCCTGCCTCACCGACCTCCTCTGCACCCTGGCTCTGCCCCCCCCCCCTCCCCCGACCTCCCTGCATCCCGGCTCTTTGCCCCCCCTTCCTCTTCCCCCCCCGACCTCCCTGCACCCGGCTCTGCCCCCCCCCCCCCCCGACCTCCCTGCACCCGGCTCTGCCCCCCCCCCCCCCCCGACCTCCTTCACCCGGCTCTGCCCCCCCGACCTCCCTGCACCCGGCTCTGCCCCCCCCGACCTCCCTGCACCCGGTTCTGCCCTCCCTGCCCCCGGCCCTCCCCCCCATCCCCTCCCCCCCCTCCCCTCCCCCCCATCCCCTCCCCCCCACTCTGGCTGTTTCAGAGGTTGCTTTATTGGAGTGCAGCGCACGCTTAACATTCTACTGGATGGTATATGTCCAATTGGTCCTTGGTGGGAAAAGTCAAACACAAGATGTCAGACCTCCATAAAACACGAGTGGGACAGACCAGTCTGGCTTCTGGAACTTTCATTAACCTCTTAAGGACCAATAACCTAACTGTTCCGTCATAAATGCATTGACTTTAAAGACCCTTGGTCTTTAACCCTTTCGCTGCGGTGGATGCGCTCAGTGCGTCCAACCGCATGTAGCGTTCCATGCGGTGGACGCGCTGAGCGCGTCCTCTCTTTGGGGTCAGCGTTCGGCCGGGTTCCGCCGCCGGAGTAATTAGGTGTCATCGCGGGGGCGCGATGACACCTAATTTAGGCGCCCCCCGCATGTGCGGAGGAGGTGCCTGAAAGGGAGGGGGGAGGTCCTTCGGACCTCTCTTCCGATCGGCAGCGTGCAGGGGGTTAACCCAGGCACCGTTTGGAAGGGCACAGCCTGCCATTCCAAATGGTACCTGGCATTATTTAACCCCATGGGGGCCGGATCACGAATCGGCGCCGGTACGTGATCCTTTCCCGGAGCTGGCCGACATCTTGGATGTCGGCCAAGCTTCCGGGAATGCCCCCTGAGGACTGGCGTCATCGTGCATAGCACGATGACGCCAGTCCTGGAGTTAACCCCTAACTGCCACCAATGGTGGAGATAGGGGATTCATTGGAATCCCCTATCTCCCGATCCGTGGCAGTTAGGGGTTAATGTTTGGTATTGTTGGATCGGCCAGAGCATGGCCGTTCCAACAATATCAAACTTGACTATGAAAAAGTTTTTTAAAAAAAATATTTAAAAAAACATTTTTTTTTCTGGTTTGTTAACCACTTCGCTGCTGAGGACGCGCTCAGCGCGTCCTCAGCATTCCCGCTGGTGTGCTGAGGACGCGCTGAGCGCGTCCTCCCATTGGGGTCAGCGTTCGGCCGGGTTCCAGCCGATCGCTGGCCCCTCCGGTGCGGGCTGACATCCTGGATGTCAGCCCGGCATCCGGAACAGCAGCCGCCAGAATTAGGTGTCATCGCGGCGGCACGATGACACCTAATTCAGGCGCCCCCCGCATGTGCGGAGGAGGCGCCTGAAAGGGAGGGCGGGAGGTCCTTCGGACCTCCCTCCCGATCGGCGGCTCTGCGGGGGTTAACCCAGGCATCATTTGGAAGGGCACAGCCTGCCCTTCCAAATGATGCCTGGCATTAACCCCTGGGGAGCTGGATCGCGAATCGGCGCTGAAAAGCGCCGGTTCGCGATCCTTTCCCGGAGCTGGCCGACATCTTGGATGTCGGCCAAGCCTCCGGGAACTCCCCCTGAGGACTGGCGTCATCGTGCGTAGCACGATGACGCCAGTCCTGGACTTAACCCTTGACTGCCACCAACGGTGGAGATAGGGGGTTCATTGGAACCCCCTATCTCCCGATTCGTGGCAGCTAGGGGTTAAATTTTGGTATGGTTGGATCGGCCAGAGCATGGCCGTTCCAACGATACCAAACATGAAAGTGAAATTTTTTTTAAAAAAAAAAACACTTTTTTTTTTTTTTTTTGGTTTGTTAATGCAGCAATATTGTTCCCATTTCAATTATAATGTGAACAATGATGCTGCACTAACGATTTTTGTATGCGGTGCGTTTGTTAAAAATAGTGTAATTTTCCCCAAAAAAAAATGTAACGAGACCCCATCTCTAATTTTTTTAACAAGCGCACCCCATACAAAATATAACCGCAATTGCTCGCATGTTAAAATGTGAAAAAAAAAAACACTTTACACGTTGTAAATTATTGAATTCATATTTTATTGCATTTTTTGTTATAATATACAGACAGGTCATGACGTATACATATAATAATGACATATTATGAATCTGCCGAGTCTGACGGAAAGAAAGATATATAATATGTCTGGGTCATATACTAAAATAAGCCTTCAAAACACGTTTAAACATGATGAGCAAAATCAGTAAAAATGAGCTCAGCACAGAGGCGGGAAAAGCCTCAGCAGCGAAAGGGTTAAGGGGTTAAATTTTGATCTCATTGACAGTATGTGAAAACCATTTCATTTAAGATAATTGGGTTGAGATTGGAGGGGTAATAAATTGACAGGCTCCTGGCCTCCACCCTTACTCTTAGCAGAGGTCAGCAACCTTAACCCTCCATATATGTTGGAACTAAATCTCCCATGATGCTTAGTTAACTTAGCATGATCACTAAGTTAGCTGAGCATCCAGTTCCAAAACATCTAGGGGGTCAAGTTTTTTTTTCCCCCCCACTTCAGTGAAAGGCATTGGTTGGTCTGGAATGCACAGAGCTGTTCACTCCTGACCTAAACCCTGGAAGTCAGATTAGCTCAGGCTGGTTTGCAGCTTTGGAGAGGTTGAATGTCCTCACATAGAAGACTGAATCAGCCTGACAGGATCCATGGGGGGGGGTGGAACACGAGTAGCCATGCCTATTGGGGTTATTCAGAGAAAGGTGAAACTCTGCAGAAGTGAGAATTCTAGGTCAAAATAGCTGATCTGTAAAGTGAGATAAATGGGAGAATTTTTCTGGTTTGGCTATTTTGACCTAGAATTTTCACTTCTCAAAGTTCTCGAGTTCCGCCTTTCTCTGAATAACCCTATATGTAACCATATGGTCCTGGCCTCCATCCGCTTTTTTTAAAAATGTACTTAAAAGAAAATATTCTCATATCTGACATCTAGATGTAGCCACAGGAAGTAGCGGGGTTCCTGGCCGAAGGCAGTTGGTGATTCGACCCTTGGGATGGGGGGCACGATCTTGCAATTCTTCAGTAATTGCCTTGGATCAAACTGCTCCAATCCTGAGTCCTACAAATGTGGATCTTCCAGTTGGGATCCCAGAACCTTTGCAGCTGACTCGTGGCATCTTCCCAGCTTGCACGCAGGTTATAGGAGAGGTGAAGACGCATCAAGTCAATGCAGGGGCTCCCAGGGATCGAATTGGACATACTTACAAAAATTGTCTTTGCCTGAAAAAGGTCCTATGAGAGGACCGAAATGTTGCACCTTCCATATTTAAAAGCCAACCATTACCTTAGCCTGTTACCCTTTTCTTTCATAGTGTCATAAAACATGTGCACATCTGAAAGTGTGGGAAACTCCAGCCTTTTTCCTTGTCAACCATTCCTAAAAGCTGCCTTTACCAAGGAAATGGAAGCGGTTTATTATAATATACATATTTATTATTATATATATTTGCAGGTTATAGAACCCAAGTGATGAGCTGGATTTAGCGATGGTGGATGTAGCTAGGGCCCAGGTAAATCCTAGAACTGAATCATAAAACGAGGTTTTCGTCCCTAAGTTGTACAGTCCAGAGGTTTTGGATGTCCTCTCGATGCCTGGGTTCTACAATCTGATCTATGCAGTTCCGGTCATAGCATGGATTTCCAAGGAGTTGAGGAAAACCGAACACGATAGAGTTTCACTCTTTGTGATATTATGTTTCTGGCCAAGACGGATATGGTTCTTAGGAGTAGCTGCCCTTTGATGTCTGAGGAGCAACTTCCTCTGTCGGAAGTGATCGGAAAAAAATGTGCGCCATCACAGGCCATTAACATGTTTAACGTCATGGTGTCTGATCTAGATACCTCGTCCTCAAAAGGTATTACTTTAAAACCTTGTTTCAGTTTTCCTTCAAATATTTGTTGATTTCAGAAGGTTCCAGAGAACTAAACTGGGTCCTCTGTCATCTGCAGTATCTCTAAAACTGGCGATTTGTGGAGCCTAGGTCCCTAAAAGTACAGATCGTGGATATGCACTCTTCAGCGGGGGCTGAGCAACCAGATTTCTGATTTAAAAGGTTAAACTGGTCATCACATCTAAAGCTTAGGATCAGATAACTGTTTCCACCTTGAGACCTTTAATCTTATAGGTCTATATCAGATCAGTCTGAACCAATATTGAGAGCTTTCTCTAAAGCTCCTTCTTGAAGACCACTTTTTTAACTATTAACTTTGTCAAAAGTTCTAGGGGTACTCGGTCCTTAATGCCAAGAACCTTGTTTTTTTTTTCATTGACAATGTTGTTTAATGGTTTCTACCTTCTTTCCGTAATAAGGTCTCTTCGTTAAATTGTTGCCAAAGACTTTCTACCTTCCTTCTGAAATACCCCTAGAAATGCTTTGTATGAAAGTCTAGCCATGACCAAAGTGACGAATCTTTCTTCCAATTAACTCATTTCACCTGGACAAGTTTCTTAACTTTCCTGGTCAAAGTAAAAGAATAATGGTGACCAGCTCTTCTGTTGCCAGGTGGATCAAATCTGTTGCTATCCAAACCTATGTTTCTCAAGGGTGAAGTCCCGCAAGACTTATTAAATGTCATCCTAATGGACAACAAATGGTTCTCTGAACCAGATGTGTGCCGCAACTACCTGGTTATCGTAACACTTGGAGAAGGCATCTCAATTACCAAATTTTCCTATTATATTGACGGAAAGTTTGGATTTTAATAAGGACTTGGAGGCGAGTATTTGCAATCCCTTTCTTTATTGCACCCACAGCAGTAAAGAACAGTGACAATAAAGAACAAGAAAACAAGCCCCCAATGTGGGGTACACTCCCAATCTGTAAGCCCTGCCCCCAAGTCTATAAATGGTCTGGGCTGGAGCAGTCACACCCTCTTTCTTCATGCGACTAACGGAAGGAGGCCCAGGAACAAACAGCGACTAAGTCCAGGGCGCCCGTCAAGTCCACACAAAGATCCACTCCATAGGAATTCAAATGGCTGTAAGAAACATAACACGAAGCCAAAGATTAAGAAGGGCGGACAGTAAAACACTGGTACCCAACCCCAGATATGAGGAACAAAATCAAATGAAAATCATGCGCTGCGCCCCTCCACAGCAATAACCCAGCCGGTCGAGAACACCCCCCCCCCCCAGGGCGGGAGAGGCGTGAAATACTCGCCTCCGAGTCCTTATTAAAATCCAAACTCTCCATCAATATAATAGGAAAATTTGGTAATTTTAAGGCAGGACGTCGGAGGCTCCTATTTGCATGTTCAACGCATCAGTGCCGTGACCAATGAGAGACCGGCTTAAAATAAAAGTACGAAAGGAAACAAAACCATACCGGCCATCTTGCCAACAATTGTCGGTGAGGCCAGGACGGGTTGTCCGGCCACGATCGAAGAAAACCAACAACTCGGGATACATCCCTAGTAGACGAAGATCTCGGGGCCGAGAAAGACTAGCATCTTAGAGCAGTCGGCCCACTATCAAAACCCAAATGACCGTTCGACAAGGCAGACCAATAGACGTGAATAGCGTGGAAAGCCAAACCTGACTCAATGAGGACAAGAAATCCACACTGAACCTAAAGGAGCAGAAGTGGAATCCTTTCCCCGGCGAAGGCACCCCCATGCCAAGCGGCCCATGCAAGATGTAACAACACATCGGTTCCTGACGAAATGTCGGAAGCCCTCCGCGAGAACCGAAAACCAACCACGCCACCAGAGACAGGCGTCTCGCTGCGAACAGCAGATGTGGAAGGCCGTCCGGTCCTGTCAACAGCGCGTCTGACTCTGGCAACGACCTGGGAGGTGCCACCGCATGTTCCAAAATGGAGGGAACCACGGGTGGGACCGTCAGAGCGGTGTCACAAACACCAGTTCCACCTCCGTGACGCAGGGACGCCTTTTATTGGAAAGGAAAGGTGGTGGTGGGGGTCTTTCCTCCTCGGCCAACAGGCCATTATCTTGTGGAGCATAGATCTCTAGTGCTCCGTCATCCTCCCCGTGCTCGGGTTCCTCACTCGCCGAGTCAGTGGTCATGGGGAGTCGGCCAGAAGGTTAGGCCTGATCTTAGAGACCGCCACCGAGGCCCCGCGGTCAGGGGCTCATTTACGCGAGGTCACCTCGCAAATCTCAGAGGGCAGAGTATCGGGGATGCCAGCCCCTCTAGGAGGATTATCCATGTGCTTTGTCATAGCACCTTTCTTGGAGCCCACTGGGTTTGTTCAGAGGGCATCGTGGGGTCCCATATGAGGGTTAATGTCGGATGTTAAGGCCACAGGTAGTGGATGCCAGCCCCTCTGGAAAGGTGTTGGGCCTCGCCATCTGACTTTATACCTGCGGCACATAGCAGGGGTGTATCTGGGGGCCTCACCGTGGTGAGTAACTTGCCCGGGAAGCCATCCGCTCGTAGCAGCAATTCTGTGTTGGCATCCGCCATAATGGATGTAAAAATCAGACGAAGTTTCGTGTTTTAATTAGGGTTGTACCGATACTAGTATTGATATCGGTGCCGATACCGGGTACTGCAGGAGTACTTGGTACTCCTGCAGTACCCCCGATATTTTTTTCCAATACCGGAAGCCGGCATTGAGCCGGCTTGCCGGTATCCGAGGGACTGCGGCGGCTGTCCGAATGCTCTATCGGCATTCGGACAGGCCCTGCAGCTGGTCACCTAACTTTGTTTATACTTACCTTCCTTCAGCGCTGCCGGGAAAGTCTTCGCGCGCTCCTTGGAAGGTCCCCAGCCGCGACCACGTGGGACCATGTGATCGCGGCTGGGGTCCTTCCAACGAGCGCGCGCGCGGAAACTTTCCCGGCGGTGCCCAGGAAGGTAAGTATAAAACAAAGTGAGCAGCTGCAGGGCCTGTCCGAATGCAGATAGAGCATTCGGACAGGCCCTGCAGCTGCTCTCCGCTCATACTTACCTTCCTTCAGCGACGCCGGGAAAGTTTCCGCGCGCGCGCTCCTTGGAAGGACCCCAGCCGCGATCACATGGTCCCACGTGGTCGCGGCTGGGGTCCTTCCAAGGAGCGCGCGCGAAGACTTTACCGGCGGCGCTGAAGGAAGGTATGACCGGAGAGTGGGGGGATCCATGAGCTGGGGAGCTATATCCATGAGCTGGGGGGCTATATCCATGAGCTGGGGGGCTATATCCATGAGCTGGGGGGCTATATCCATGAGCTGGGGGGCTATATCCATGAGCTGGGGGGCTATATCCATGAGCTGGGGGGCTATATCCATGAGCTGGGGGGCTATATCCATGAGCTGGGGGGCTATATCCATGAGCTGGGGGGCTATATCCATGAGCTGGGGGGCTATATCCATGAGCTGGGGGGCTATATCCACGAGCTGGGGGGCTATATCCACGAGCTGGGGGGCTATATCCACGAGCTGGGGGGCTATATCCACGAGCTGGGGGGCTATATCCACGAGCAAGGGCGGCATATCCACGAGCTGGGGGGCTATATCCACGAGCTGGGGGGCTATATCCACGAGCAAGGG
Organism: Leptobrachium leishanense; assembly: GCA_009667805.1. NCBI lineage: Eukaryota > Metazoa > Chordata > Amphibia > Anura > Megophryidae > Leptobrachium > Leptobrachium leishanense. Next base: position 26,795,047 of record CM019075.1, on the reverse strand, counting down.
CGGCATATCCACGAGCAAGGGGGGCATATCCACGAGCAAGGGGGGCATATCCACGAGCAAGGGGGGCATATCCACGAGCAAGGGGGGCATATCCACGAGCAAGGGGGGCATATCCACGAGCAAGGGGGGCATATCCACGAGCAAGGGGGCAATTATCCACGAGCTGGGGTCAGGATATCCATGAGACCTGGGGGCTTTATATGAGGTCTGTTCTTATTGGAAAGCGTCACATGACATAAAGTAAAAGTATCGGTTAGGGATGCACCGATACCACTTTTTTAAGACCGAGTACGAGTACCGATACTTTTTAAAAGTACTCACCGATACCAAGTACCGATACTTTTATTTAATGTCATGTGACCGCTTTCCAATAAGAACAGACCATATAAAAATGCCCCCCGCTCACATGTATATCCCTCCGATATATATATATATTCATACTGCCCCAGCTCATGGATTTGCCCCAGCTCACTCATGGATTTGCCCCAGCACATGGATAATGCCCCAGCACACACATGGGTTATTATGCCCCCACAGCTCACACATGAGTATGCCCCCCAGCTCATGGATATGCCCCCACATGGATATTGCCTCCAGCTCATGGATATGCCCCCTCATGGATATTGCCTCCAGCTCATGGATATGCCCCATCATGGATATTGCCTCCAGGTCATGGATATGCCCCCTCATGGATATGCCCCCTCATGGATATGCCCCCTCATGGATATGCCCCCTCATGGATATGCCCCCTCATGGATATGCCCCCTCATGGATATTGCCTCCAGCTCATGGATATGCTCCCTCATGGATATGCCCCCTCATGGATATTGCCTCCAGCTCATGGATATGCCCCCTCATGGATATTGCCTCCAGCTCATGGATATGCCCCCTCATGGATATTGCCTCCAGCTCATGGATATGCCCCCTCATGGATATTGCCTCCAGCTCATGGATATGCCCCCTCATGGATATTGCCTCCAGCTCATGGATATGCCCCCTCATGGATATGCCCCCTCATGGATATGCCCCCTCATGGATATGCCCCCTCATGGATATGCCCCCTCATGGATATGCCCCCTCATGGATATGCCCCCTCATGGATATGCCCCCTCATGGATATGCCCTCCAGCTCATGGATATGCCCTCCAGCTCATGGATATGCCCCCTCATGGATATGCCCCCTCATGGATATGCCCCCTCATGGATATTGCCTCCAGCTCATGGATATGCCCCCTCATGGATATGCCCCCTCATGGATATGCCCCCTCATGGATATGCCCCCTCATGGATATGCCCCCTCATGGATATGCCCCCTCATGGATATGCCCCCTCATGGATATGCCCCCTCATGGATATGCCCCCTCATGGATATTGCCTCCAGGTCATGGATATGCCCGGTCATGGATATGCCCCCTCATGGATATTGCCTCCAGCTCATGGATATGCCCCCTCATGGATATGCCCCCTCATGGATATTGCCTCCAGCTCATGGATATTGCCTCCAGCTCATGGATATTGCCTCCAGCTCATGGATATTGCCTCCAGCTCATGGATATTGCCTCCAGCTCATGGATATGCCCCCTCATGGATATGCCCCCTCATGGATATGCCCCCTCATGGATATGCCCCCTCATGGATATTGCCTCCAGCTCATGGATATGCCCCCTCATGGATATGCCCCCTCATGGATATTGCCTCCAGCTCATGGATATGCCCCCTCATGGATATTGCCTCCAGCTCATGGATATGCCCCCTCATGGATATGCCCCCTCATGGATATTGCCTCCAGCTCATGGATATTGCCTCCAGCTCATGGATATTGCCTCCAGCTCATGGATATTGCCTCCAGCTCATGGATATTGCCTCCAGCTCATGGATATTGCCTCCAGCTCATGGATATTGCCTCCAGCTCATGGATATTGCCTCCAGCTCATGGATATTGCCTCCAGCTCATGGATATTGCCTCCAGCTCATGGATATTGCCTCCAGCTCATGGATATTGCCTCCAGCTCATGGATATTGCCTCCAGCTCATGGATATTGCCTCCAGCTCATGGATATGCCCCCTCATGGATATTGCCTCCAGGTCATGGATATGCCCCCTCATGGATATTGCCTCCAGCTCATGGATATGCCCCCTCATGGATATTGCCTCCAGCTCATGGATATGCCCCCTCATGGATATGCCCCCTCATGGATATGCCCCCTCATGGATATGCCCCCTCATGGATATGCCCCCTCATGGATATTGCCTCCAGCTCATGGATATGCCCCCTCATGGATATTGCCTCCAGCTCATGGATATGCCCCCTCATGGATATTGCCTCCAGCTCATGGATATGCCCCCTCATGGATATGCCCCCTCATGGATATGCCCCCTCATGGATATGCCCCCTCATGGATATGCCCCCTCATGGATATTGCCTCCAGCTCATGGATATTGCCCCCAGCTCATGGATATGCCCCCTCATGGATATGCCCCCTCATGGATATTGCCTCCAGCTCATGGATATGCCCCCTCATGGATATGCCCCCTCATGGATATGCCCCCTCATGGATATGCCCCCTCATGGATATGCCCCCCATGGATATGCCCCCTCATGGATATTGCCTCCAGCTCATGGATATGCCCCCTCATGGATATGCCCCCTCATGGATATTGCCTCCAGCTCATGGATATGCCCCCTCATGGATATGCCCCCTCATGGATATTGCCTCCAGGTCATGGATATGCCCCCTCATGGATATTGCCTCCAGCTCATGGATATGCCCCCTCATGGATATTGCCTCCAGCTCATGGATATGCCCCCTCATGGATATTGCCTCCAGCTCATGGATATGCCCCCTCATGGATATTGCCTCCAGCTCATGGATATGCCCCCTCATGGATATGCCCCCTCATGGATATTGCCTCCAGCTCATGGATATTGCCTCCAGCTCATGGATATTGCCTCCAGCTCATGGATATTGCCTCCAGCTCATGGATATTGCCTCCAGCTCATGGATATTGCCTCCAGCTCATGGATATTGCCTCCAGCTCATGGATATTGCCTCCAGCTCATGGATATTGCCTCCAGCTCATGGATATGCCCCCTCATGGATATTGCCTCCAGCTCATGGATATTGCCTCCAGCTCATGGATATTGCCTCCAGCTCATGGATATTGCCTCCAGCTCATGGATATGCCCCCTCATGGATATGCCCCCTCATGGATATGCCCCCTCATGGATATGCCCCCTCATGGATATGCCCCCTCATGGATATGCCCCCTCATGGATATGCCCCCTCATGGATATGCCCCCTCATGGATTTGCCCCCTCATGGATATTGCCTCCAGCTCATGGATATTGCCCCCTCATGGATATTGCCTCCAGCTCATGGATAATGCCCCCTCATGGATATGCCCCCTCATGGATATTGCCTCCAGCTCATGGATATGCCCCCTCATGGATATGCCCCCCAGCTCATGGACCGCCCCCCCCCCCCCCCGACGATACTTACCTTCCTGGGCGCCGCCGAGAATGTCTCCGCGCGCGCGCTCGTTGGAAGGACCCCAGCCGCGACCACGTGATCCCGGCTGGGGTCCTTCCAACGAGCGCGCGCGGGGAAACTTTCCCGGCGGCGCCCAGGAAGGTAAGTATCGTCGCGGAGAGCAGCTGCAGGGCCTGTCCCCTGCAGCTGCTCAGTGTGTTTAATACTTACCTTCCTGGGCGCCGCCGGGGAATGTCTCCGCGCGCGCGCTCGTTGGAAGGACCCCAGCCGGGATCACGTGGTCGCGGCTGGGGTCCTTCCAACGAGCGCGCGCGTGGAGACATTCCCCGGCGGCGCCCAGGAAGGTAAGTATTGCGGAGAGTGCGGGGCCGGCTGTCCGAATGCCGATAGAGCATTCAGACAGCCGCTGCAGCCCCTCGGATGCCGGAAGCCGGCTCAATGCCGGCTTCCGGTATCGGAAAAAATATCGGGGGTACTGCACGAGTACCAAGTACTCCTGCAGTACCCAGTATCGGCCCCGATACCGATACTAGTATCGGTATCGGTGCAACCCTAGTATCGGTGAGTACTTGAACAAAAGTATCGGTACTCGTACTCGGTCTTAAAAAAGTGGTATCGGTGCATCCCTAGTTTTAATACACAAAGTGGAATTATATGGTGAGGGTATAAAATCCAGCATTTAACTTCATGGCTGAAAAGCAGCGTGTGAATGTGTGGTCGTTCAGAGGAGCGGCTTCTGGTCTCATTATGAAGGACTCATCTTAACCGAGAGGTTACCGAGGCAGATGAGCTTACACTTTAATGCCCATGCAAGATATCCAAAACCTCAGAGTGGTTTGTTTCACAAGTAATTCTATAGAAAGGAGCACAGGGACACCTTCTATCTCAAACTCCGTAATAGATACGGGACATCAAATATTTTATAATCCGTATGTGACTCCTGGGACACCTTTTTATATTTACCAGTATGAGATATATTATATCGGTACGTTTATATAGGGACATCTTATATTATATCCATATGTTATACAGGGACATCTGTATATTTTATCAGTATGTTATACAGGGACACCTTATATTATATCCATATGTTATACAGGGACATCCGTATATTTTCAGTATGTTATACAGGGACATCTTATATTATATCCATATGTTATATAGGGACACCTTCATAGCAGAATGTTATATAGGGACACCTTCATAGCAGAATGTTATATAGGGACACCTTCATAGCAGAATGAGACTCGGGCACTGCCTCTAAGATCTTTAAAATTAGTGGATAGGGCAGAAAAACCAGCTGTTAAAGGGTTAAAAGGATCAGGCACACAAGCCAGAGGATTAAAGGAACACTCTAACAAAAAAAAATCACCCCCCCCCCCGTTTTTTTTATCCTAACCTATCCCTATTCCCTTAATAAATTTTTCGTTTTTATTTTTTTCTTGTAACTGTAATACCCTAAAATCCTATATATATATATATATATATATATATATACATATATACAATACAATACAATACTCACCTCTTCCGCTCCCGTCCTCCTTCTTGCCTCTTCGCTTCTGGTTTACGTGAGATGCGCGCCTCTCACATAAGCCAGCCAATCGGCAGGCTTCCTCCCGGCTCCCTCTGAGGATTAGTGTTGCGCGCAAGAGGATGCGCGCAACACTTACCCTCAGAGGGAGCCGCCAGCTTCTGCGGTGAGTTGGAGACGTCATCGCGCTGAAAGCGCGATGACGTCTCCTACTCGGCAAAAGTCGGAAATATGATTCTCGCTCTGCTGACTGACAGCTGGGAGGGCGGAGTAAACTTCTCCGCCTCTCTCAGCTGTTTTCAGCTGATCGGAGAGAGGGGGGGACAGAGGGCAGGATACTCCGGGCATCATGACCACCTAAAATAGCTTAGATGGTCATGTTGCTTAGAGTATCCCTTTAACTAACAGTCCGCTCATCAATCACCGGGGAGGTGCAGGAGCTGTCTCTCTGCAATCTGAGCTCTCAGCGGGGGAGGCTGAACGTGAGGGAACTTCAGAGGGAGCGCAGCATCGTGCAGGGAAACATGATGACATGCGGCAAATGGTGCGAAAAATCAGCCCGAGAGCGAAAGGATATGAACAATGGGTTCATATCCTTTAAGGAATAGGTGTATATGAATACATGTTGATGCTATTATGATACGTCGGTTTTTCTGCAAGTGGTTCTGCAGCTTAAGTCAAGCTCTGTTCATGCACAGGTTGTATCTGGTATTTGCCCTCAGTGTTTTTCTGATCTAATTGGTCCCACAACGTCATGGGGGTTATGGTGTCAGGATGTCTGGAGTTTGTTCCCCCGTTGTATAGCATGCAATCCTGATGGTTCCATGGAACTTGGCATTTGCCTGTTTTGTACTGGCTCCACTATTTAGAACTTGTGGATCTCAGATTGGACATGGCTGATTCCTTCCACCTCATTTTTGTTCTTGGTCCCAGCTGTTACAGGCCTGAGCAAAGGTTAAGAACACAGGCTGTCCTGCATATGTGGACGCCTGTCTTGCACGTGTAGTGGATTATTCCAAGCCATCCAGTCTAATCTAACTTTGATCTGGTGGAGAGCGCTAATCTATTGTGGAATATGCAGGTTGTTGCCTAGCTTCTTCTGTCCCATGACCTTCCTTTAACTGGTTTTATGGGGTGTGGATACAGTACCATTCTGACTGGTGCCCAACTGTTTAGAGTTATCTGCCCTTCTAGGCCACATCACATGCAAGGTGTTTCTGTTAAATGTAGAATGTTTCATATGGGGTTTCCTGGCCATGTGCATCTAAACTCCCTGGATTCTTATGCTTGGACATGGCTGTTCCTGTGGCTGTATCTTCTGGTAAATACAGACTCTACAGGAGGGGAGTTAAGAGATTATATGTGGGTTCCAGATTTCCATTTTTGCATCATGCATACTCTGGCGGTTCATTCAGGTACCTTTTTGTGATGTGATCTTCACCTGGGTTGGCAAGGAGAGATCCAACCTGTCTTCTCTCCTACATTTTCTGTAATGTTTCTATGTTCATTAAAGATGTACAATTACTTCCTGATGCATGTTTGTCTGGTTCATATATCCATGATCGATCCTTGTTTCTGGGTTTCTACCAAAGCCTAGATTATCTTATCCTTGGCTATATTTCCTTTTTTTTCCCCTTCTGTAGCGGTGCTGTAACAGGTTGTTTTGGATTCAATCTACAGTGTTTTGCATACTGGTTTCGCATGCGCAGGTGGTTCCTGGCCTGGGCCCTCTGGTACTCGTGGGTCCATTATGGATTGACTAGGAAATGTAGACTCCTCATCGGTCTGTGCTTAATGTGTCGAACTCTGGTCTGTTGGGTGTGCTTTATAGGACCAGGGTTGGGAACTACTGATTTTAGGGAATTCCTTGACGCAGGAAACCTTTACAAATTTTTGGCTTTCATAGTGCACCTCTGATCAGATCCTGTGTGTATTTATGTGATGTCTTCCTAGCAAGGGGTTTGTTTCCTAGCTTCTTGGTGTTTTAAGCCCTTTCAGGCCTTCCTTGGTTAGGGTGTGGGGCCTAATTCCAAGCACGTGAGATATTTGACCCTTTCATTGACTTCCACATTGATATGGGGTGTTGGTCTGCTATGGGAAGTTACAAATGAATCTGGCTGTTGCGCCTTGTTACCCATTAGTTTTCTCTGGGTGTGGCGCATGTCTGCTAAAAGTGATTTACAGGGTACTACCTGAATCTGGATGTTGCACCTTGTTGCCACATCCAGAGATAACAATGTTACGTCACGAGGTGCAACATACAGATTCAGGTAGTACCCTGTAAATCCCTTTTAGCAGACATGTGCCACACCCAGAGATATTAGGTGTGTCTGCTGGAAGGGTATTTACTGGTCACTTATGGTCACCTGGATGGTGCACCTCGTCTCAGTGGTACTGGCTGTGTGCTACAAGGGGTTTACTGGTTACTTCCCAGCACCTGGATGCTGCACCTGGTTACCCCTGTGTGTGTTATTTTTCAACTAGTGGTGACTGATTTGGTAATTATAGGATGGCTTCTTAGGTTTCCTGCTATAAGGTGTTCTGTTGAAATGCCTTTTTATGTCTATGGAGTGTATGGGCCTCTAACATGGTCGCTGTGTGTACTACCGCTGCTTAGGTGATGTGGACGATTCGCTCCTATAGACAGCAACTGGGTGATCTGCAACGCTGGGGTTCCTTTAGGCATGCTGGGTGTTCTGCATCTGTTAACCTTTTACGATGTTCTTTTTGCATTGAGCAATGTTCGCTTGGTGACAGGCATGCCCGCGTAGTTTACTTGCTGAAAGTTGCAAAATATGCCACATCTTGGTACTTTTTTTAGTTATGAAGAACCTGACATTTGTGGTTTTTTTTTTTTTTTTTTGGCCTATTAAGGCTAGGGTCAGACTGAGGCAGTGCGAACGCGCGTGCAGCCGCACATAATCACGGCCGTGCTAGCAGCAAATGCCGGGCAATGACGGCCAATATACGAAGTACGGTCGCACAAAAGTGCGGCCGCGCAACGCAAGCGGCAAACAAACGCATTTTTTCGAGAACGTGAAACCACTAGTACTGACGTACAGAGTGCGCTGCGTCCGCTAGCGGCATGTTTGCGTGATTAGGAGACGTCAGACGCTGCTAATGTCCGGCCAACATAACGTCCAGACACAAAAAGGGTTTTATTGATGATCCGTACAAAATCACGGATGAAACTGCGCATCGTATGACCGCTATTGCGTATTCCGTGAAAAAATAAGTCCATTCGTTCGAACGCACTTTTTCACGGACAACGTGAAAAATGCGTTAGTCTGACCCTAGCCTAATCCATTAGGGAGTTCCTTGACGCAGGAAACCTTTACAAATTGTAGGCTTTCATAGTGCACCTCTGATCAGATCCTGTGTGTATGTGTTACTGTGATGTCTTCCTAGCAAGGGGTTTGTTGCCTAGCTTCTTGGTGTTTTAAGCCCTTTCAGGCCTTCCTCGGTAAGGGTGTGGGGCCTAATTCCAAGCACCTGAGATTTGACCCTTTCCATGGACTTCTGCAGTGATGTGGGGTGTTGGTCTGCTATGGGAAGTGACTAGCTACAACTGAATCTGGCTGTTGCCCCTTATCTGTGGGTGTGGCGCATGTCTGCTAAAAGATTTGCAGGGTACTACCTCGGTCTAGATGTTGCACCTCATTACCGAATATCGTTATCTCTGTGTGGCGTGTCTGCTGGAAGGGATTTACTGGTCACTTACTTGCACCTGGATGGTGCACCTCGTTGTCTGAGTGGTACCTGCTGTGTGTGTGTGCTACAAGGGGGTTTACTGGTTACTTCCCAGCACCTGGATGCTACACCTGGTTACCCATGTGTGTGGTGTTTTTCAACTGGTGGGGTGTCTTTTACTAGCAGAGGTGACCTCCTTCTAGTAGTTATGGAATGGCTTGCGTTTCCTGCTATCAGGAGGTGGTGTTCTGTTGAATGCATTTTGTCTATGGAGTGTATGGGCCTCTAACCCTGTCATTGTGTGCATATTGTTAGCTGTGTACTTCCGCTGCTTAGGTGATGCAGACGATTCACTCCTATAGACGGCAACTGGTGATGTTCTGGAACGCTGGGGTTCCTTTAGGCATGTTGGTTGTTTTGCATCTGTTGACCTTTACTATGGGCTTTTTGCCTTGAGCATTGTTCGCTTGGTGACAGGCATGCCCGCCTGGTTTACTTGCTCAAAGTTACCAAATATGCCACATTTTGGTACTTTCCGGTTATGAAGAACCTGTCATTTAGCATTTTGGGATTACATTTTTTTTTAGGCTATTAATCCATTAGTGTGAGCGCCCTTGGTTATTGGCAGTCTGTTACTGAATCACTTTCCTCTGCCCGTCTTGTGAACTGCTCTCTTGGATGGTCCAGGTCTTGATGTAGACATGTCACTAGGATGGCTTTTTCTTTTCCCTATTTTAGCCTTCTTGGTATTGTTCTCAGACCACATGCTGCTTGGTTACCTTCTCTCTGAGCTTTATTTCCTGCTCTGGGGAAATAAAAACCGTGTTTTTTTTTTTTTTTATTATTATAAAGTATTTTACCAGGAAGGATACATTGAGATTTCTCTAATTTTCAAGTATGTCATGGGTGCGAGTATGTACCGTTGGGTGTCTTGCCCAAGGACACTTACTGGAGAGGTGTTCGTCGGGATCAAACCCATGACTCCACAGGCTCTCCACGCAGAGCATTGATGTTACCGCTACTCCACCCAGCAGGTATCTTTTTCTAGAGGGTTGTTTCTCCCATTGCATGGATGTCTGTCTTCTTCCTAGAGTTATTTGTTGCAGGTATCCTGATTTTATGTAGAATATGGGTAAAGCGTTTCACATCAGGTCCTATGAAGCTGTCCTGATTGTATATTCTCTGATGAATCACAACACAAAGGACATAGAGGGTTCCATTTTTGTGCTGTGCATTCCTACAGACGTTTTCTGACTTAGTTCAAGTTGTCTTCATATCCGATATGTTTGTGCTTTGACTTTTTTGTCAAGCATATGGTTTGGCTCTGGTACTTGTTCTCCCCTGTGCAGATCTGTCGTGCTTCGGTTTGTGTTCTCTTAAGCTTTGTTCTTGAGAGAATTTTAATTTGATCTTGTTTTTTCTGAAGCTGTCCTTCCCGTTGTGTAACACCTGCCCCATCTTTCATTTTATTGGCAATATCTTGTATCTGTTACTATAGTTCCATGGGTTCCTAGTCTGGTGTACAATCTTTGGTTTTTGGATGGTCAACTTATCCTGTTTTGACATACTTAGTGGAGCCTGGGTATTTGCTCCATTGTCACAAAAATCCTTCCTTCTGACTTTAACTATGCCAAGAGGTCATTCGCTTTTACACATTTGCACTTCATCTCTGCTTCCAATGTTTTAGCATTGTATCGTTTCCTTTTTCCTGTATTCTATGGCTTTTTGCATTGTGCTATTGTAAGTAAGGTGCAAGTCCTGGATCGGAGGTTATAGGATGAGGGAGCTGCTGGGGAAAGCAGCCTATTCAGGTAGGGTGGTAGCTTGCCAGAAAACCTCTTCAACACTAGGTTGGAAGGGTGCATCTAGATTCCAGTGTTGGCCAGTTTAGCTCTTTTAACATGTCACAATGGTGGGTCATGGAGTTACATTGTAGCACAAAGCGGCAGAATGAGTTAAACAATGTAAGTTTATGAAGGTGCGTTTGCGGGCAGCTGCATACACTAGATTAATATTATTATTATTCTTTATTTATAAAGCACCAGCATATTCCGCAGCGCTGTACAATAAGCACAGTACAGACAGGGTTACAATACATTGAACAACATTTGACAAACAGTACAGGAGGAGATGAGGGCCCTATTCCCGTAGGAACTCACAATCTGGGAGGGTTGGGGGTTGGAAACAGGAGAAGAGGACTGTAAGGTGAGAGTGATGGTTGTGTCAGTGAGTTGGGTGGTAGGCTTCCCTAAATAGGAACGTTTTTTAAGGGAGCGTTTGAAGGAAGAGAAGTTAGGGGAAAGTCTAACAGTACGAGGGAGAGTGTTCCAGAGAGTGGGGGCTGCGCGTGAGAAATCCTGCAGTCTATCATGGGAAGAGGTGATGCGGGGAGAAGCTAGTCGCAGGTCACTGTTTGACCTTAGGGAGCGGGCTGGGGTGTATTTGGTGATTAGTGAGGACAGGTAGTGGGGAGCTGAGTTAGTGAGGGTTTTGTAGGTAAGGATAAGGATTTTGAACTTAATTCTGCAGTGGATGGGGAGCCAGTGAAGGGACTCGCAGAGGGGAGTGGCAGAGACAGAGCGGCGGGTGAGGTGAATTAGCCTGGCAGAGGCGTTCAGGATGGATTGTAGGGGGGAGAGGCGGGACAGGGAGGCCAGATAAGAGATTATTGCAGTAGTCGAGTAGGGAGATTACCAGGGCGTGTATGAGTTGTTTTGTGGTGACAGCGGTAAGAAATGGCCGAATTCTGTAAATATTACGCAGTTGGTATCGGCAGGAGGAGGAAAGAGACTTGATGTGGGGGATGAAGGAAAGAGCAGAGTCAAGTGTAACTCCAAGACAGCGAACTTGGTTTGATGGGGAAATGGTGATACCCTCCACCGTGATAGAAAAGTCAGGAGGTGGGGAGGCATTGGAGGGAGGAATAAGTAGGAGTTCAGTCTTTGACATGTTGATCTTTAGGTGGTGGGAGGCCATCCAGGAGGAGATGCCAGATAAACAGTCACTGACTTTTGAAAGGACAGGGGGAGAGAGATCAGGGGTAGAGAGGTAGATCTGAGTGTCATCAGCGTAGAGGTGGTAATTGAAGCCAAAGCTGTTGACGATTTTTCCCAGGGAGGAGGTGTAGATGGAAAAGAGCAGAGGACCAAGGACAGAGCCTTGAGGTACACCAACAGATAGAGGCAATGAGGAGGAGGAGTTACCAGCAAAGGACACACAGAAGCACCTGTTGGATAAATAGGATTCGACCCAAGCGAGTGCAGTGTCACCGAGACCCAGAGAGTTGAGGGTCTGTAGAAGGAGGGGGTGGTCAACAGTGTCAAAAGCAGCCGAGAGGTAGAGCAGGATGAGAATAGAATAGTGGCTGTGTTTTTTCGCAGTTAGGCGTTCGTTGGTGACTTTGGTGAGGGCAGTTTCAGTTGAGTGTAGGGGACGGAAGCCAGATTGCAGGGGGTCAAGTAGTGAATTGGAGGACAGGAAGAGGGAGAGGCGGTTGAAGACTAGTTTTTCTAAGAGCTTTGATGTGAAGGGAAGCAGGGATACAGGGCGGTAGTTGGATGGAGAGTTGGGATCGAGGGATGGTTTCTTTAGTAAAGGGGTAACTAGCGCGTGTTTGAAGGCGGATGGAAAGGAGCCAGTGGAGAGAGATAGGTTGAAGATGTGTGAGGGAGGAGGAGAGGGGAGGAATTAGATGTGAGGGAATGGGGTCGAGCGGGCACGTGGTGAGATGTGAGGAGGACAATAAGGAATTGACTTCCTCCTCAGTGGCTGGGAGGAAGTGGCAGAGGGGACCTCCGGGAGTGGAGGTGGCAGATAACTATCTTGTGTTGGGATGTTGCTTCTGATAGAGTTTTACTGAGGAAGTAGTCTGCCAGGTCTTGAGCGCTGAAGGCAGCTGTGGGGGGAGGTGCAGGTGGGTAGAGGAGGGTGTTGAAGGTGGACCAGAGCCGTTTAGGGTTGGAGGACAGCGTAGATATAAGAGATGAGAAAGATTGTTTGGCCAAGTGGAGGGCAGAGGTGTATGACCGGAGATCTCTAATCGCCAGCATTTGCTGTACAATCTGCTTTCTTAATGTGGGGCTCAGGCAGGATTTATTTCTATACAGGGCACGGTTTGGGTTAAAGTTTAGATTATTTACTTTTATGTGGTGGAGTTCCAAACGATTTGGGTCTAACCACATGTCTAGATATTTGAGAGTTGAGAGAACTGACTGGTCAGTGTGCCACTTGATTTTGTCTTCATGCATTGATGGGAAGGTTGTAATTTATGTAGTTTGGGTACTGTTCCAAAGAGCAATTTGACAGTTCTCAGAAAAGTGGATCGCAGACAAACTTGCTAAATACTACCTCCTGAGAATTGTTCTTGGCCTCAACTCCAGGGAGATCGCCCAGCCCCTAGTAAGCATACAAACGTTATTTCCATCTACTTTTGTAGGTAAAATATTAGCAATCAGAATTTTAAGCAACTTTCATTCCTACAAATGCATGGCACTATCAGATTGTACTGCATAACATATTTCAGGACCAGGGATAATGTAGAGTCCTGGAAAATATAGCATTACATCTTCTCTGTTCCAATATACTCCTTTTTATATTTCAGTTCTTTAATTGTTTCACTTTTTTTTCCTTTCCTGCTTAGATCTAAAGAATCATCACAATGGGAGCGTTTTTAGACAAGCCAAAGATGGAAAAGCATAATGCTCAAGGACATGGCAATGAACTTCGATATGGGCTAAGTAGTATGCAAGGCTGGCGAGTTGAGATGGAAGATGCGCATACGTCTGTGATTGGGCTGCCAAACGGACTTGATGGTTGGTCTTTCTTTGCTGTTTATGATGGGCATGCCGGGTCTCAGGTTGCCAAATACTGCTGTGAGCATTTGCTGGATCACATCACAAGCAACCAGGATTTCAAAGGGACTGACGGACATCTGTCTGTAGAAAGTGTAAAGAGTGGGATCAGAACAGGCTTTCTGCAAATTGACGAGCACATGAGAGTAATTTCGGAGAAGAAACACGGCGCTGACCGAAGTGGGTCAACAGCAGTGGGCGTTATGATCTCTCCACAGCATATTTACTTCATCAACTGCGGCGACTCGCGAGGTTTACTTTGTAGGAGCAAGAAGGTCCACTTCTTTACACAGGATCACAAACCAAGCAACCCACTCGAAAAGGAACGCATTCAAAATGCCGGCGGATCCGTAATGATCCAGCGCGTCAACGGATCGCTGGCTGTCTCGAGGGCTCTGGGTGACTTTGATTATAAATGTGTCCACGGAAAAGGCCCTACAGAGCAGTTAGTCTCGCCTGAGCCCGAAGTTTATGAGATCGAGCGATCAGAAGAAGACGACCAGTTTATAATCCTGGCATGCGATGGAATCTGGGATGTGATGGGGAACGAAGAGCTGTGCGATTTTGTGAGATCCAGACTTGAAGTTACTGAAGACCTTGAAAAAGTGTGCAATGAAATCGTAGACACCTGTCTGTACAAGGTATGATCTTTTGCATAGGTTAAAATCTCATTAAGAAAAACGAAAGCCCAACAAGGCTAAAACACTGACCAACAAAATTTTATTAAATTTAACACTGGAACAATTTAATCTTATAAAAAAACATAAAAGTGAAAGTTTGACCTGCTCATGATGGATATTAATCATGTCAATTCCCAATTAAATTATTACCCAGTGGGATTGGGGAACTCGATATAAGGGGGTATAACCTAGGTAGTAATAGAATTAGCACTCCCTATAATTTAATATAACTTGACAATCGTTAGGTGAATAATATACCATTAATACTGACACGTAGGGTCATGTCCCTTCCTCTGACAATATACCTAATTCTGCAATTTGTTTAGGTTACTTTTTTAGTACCTGACTCTCTTCCATGTAAAATCTCTAACCCCTTTACTACCAAGTGTTTCTTTTATATTTTTCTTTTCCTTAAACTGTCAAAATATTATTGGAAAAATTTGCAATGTATTGTAGCTACTAGGGATGCACCAATAGTTTTTCAGAGTACGAGTAAAGATAATTTTAATTGTCGAACGTGTTTCAGTAAATTTTATTTTGATGAAAGCCTGTCCAGTTTCTGGAAATGTATGGCAAGACACCCCATTTACCCACTGCACATGCCCTGACCAGAAACCAGTCCTCTATGCACCTGTGTGCCCCCCACCGGTCCTCTGTGTGCCCCCCACCGGTCCTCTGTGTGCCCCCCCACCGGTCCTCTGTGTGCCCCCCACCGGTCCTCTGTGTGCCCCCCACCGGTCCTCTGTGTGCCCCCCACCGGTCCTCTGTGTGCCCCCACGCCGGTCCTCTGTGTGCCCCCCCGCCGGTCCTCTGTGTGCCCCCCCGCCGGTCCTCTGTGTGCCCCCCCGCCGGTCCTCTGTGTGCCCCCCCGCCGGTCCTCTGTGTGCCCCCCGCCGGTCCTCTGTGTGCCCCCCCGCCGGTCCTCTCTGTGTGCCCCCCCGCCGTCCTCTGTGTGCCCCCCCCGGTCCTCTGTGTGCCCCCCCACCGTTCCTCTGTGTGCCCCCCCGGTCCTCTGTGTGCCCCCCCGCCGGTCCTCTGTGTGCCCCCCCGCCGGTCCTCTGTGTGCCCCCCCGCCGGTCCTCTGTGTGCCCCCCCGCGGTCCTCTGTGTGCCCCCCCGCCGGTCCTCTGTGTGCCCCCCCACCGTTCCTCTGTGTGCCCCCCACCGGTCCTCTGTGTGCCCCCCACCGGTCCTCTGTGTGCCCCCCCACCGGTCCTCTGTGTGCCCCCCCACCGGTCCTCTGTGTGCCCCCCCACCGGTCCTCTGTGTGCCCCCCCACCGGTCCTCTGTGTGCCCCCCACCGGTCCCTGTGTGCCCCCCCACCGGTCCTCTGTGTGCCCCCCACCGGTCCTCTGTGTGCCCCCCCACCGGTCCTCTGTGTGCCCCCCACCGGTCCTCTGTGTGCCCCCCACCGGTCCTCTGTGTGCCCCCCACCGGTCCTCTGTGTGCCCCCCACCGGTCCTCTGTGTGCCCCCCCACCGGTCCTCTGTGTGCCCCCCCACCGGTCCTCTGTGTGCCCCCCACCGGTCCTCTGTGCCCTCATATGCATATATTTTTATATCCCAGACACTGGGGCTGCTGACAGAATGCACTAACAGCATTCTACCAGGCCCCTCGAGCCGTGTTCCAGCGAGCGGCCGCCGACATGTCAAGGTTGTAAGGTGGGACTGCACTCTCATGAGATCTTGCAGAGTTTGCCAGATCTCGTGAACTCTACAAGACCTCGCGATAGTGCGGCTTGAGGACCGCAGGGCCACAATACAACATTCAAATGCCAGCAGCTGCTCGCTGGAACGCGGCTAGCTGGAGGGGCTTTGTTGAATGCTGTTGGCAAGGCAGCCCAGTGTTGAGTTCGGACATTTGCTTGTACAATTACTCTTCCCCAACACTGATACTAGTATCGGTGCATCCCTAGTATCTATTGGTGATGGGCGTTGCCAACTGCTGGCCAAAAAGCGCTAAGGCAGCGGTGAGCTCCCTGCTGAACCAACTTGGGATCCATGTTTTTGATGGAAAGCAAAAGGTGGGCTGCAGGCAGGGGAGTCTATTTAGGTTAGACGTATGGGGTACAGCAGCGTGACATTTCGGCTATTTTGCGTTATTGTTATACTACCATGCGTGAATGACAAAGAGCAGTTAATCAACCTTAATTAATCTAGGTGGGTGGGATCACCCCATACGTGACAATCATGGACTCCCCAAAACACTGAGGTTACTCGTTCGCACTAAAACACAAACCTAAATAACAATGGAAAACACCATTCTTATGCAAAAAAGTAACTTTTACTATGAAATGTGAAGCCAAACATCCGTCCATAAACTCCAAGGCAGAAATGACTTGTTTACTAAACACTTATACGATTTAAACTCCTCTTTTCAGTCAGGTCACAATATATCTAGTTTATAGATCCACATTGTCGCTTTCCTTTTTAATCTACCTTTCTCCTCCATCTCTATATGGTGGAATCTGATCCATAACCTCAAAGCAACTGGGCAATTGTTTCTTCAATAAAATGCTCTTCTACAGGTAAATCCAATTCGTGTGTTCTAATTGGCGTTGCACCGATACCACTTTTTAAGACATGGTAAAAGTACTGATACTTCTTCCAGGTACTCACCGATACATTTTGTCATGTGACCACTTTCCAATAAATAATTTAGGATTTTGCAGAATGTCCAGTTTAAGTTTATTTTGACACCCCATTTACCCACTGCACAGCCTGCACACACCCTGACCCGATACAGACCCCACGCCTTATCTCTCATGTATACCCACTCAGACCTCTGCGGAAGTTGTACGCATGCATTTAAAAGCATTCAGCCAGCGTTTGCCTCTGGCTGATTGCAATCCTCCAAGCGGCTGCCTGGCTGTGACTGCACTCTCGTGAGATCACGTGTAGATGCTGCATCACTGCCCAGCGACTGCTCGGTAACACACCCAGCCAAAGGGAAACGCTGGCTGAAATGCTTTAACCATTTCACTGCTGAGGACATGTGGGAACATCCTCTAACTCCTAAGGAAAGATAGGGGAGGAGATAAGGGTGTTCATTTGAACCCCGATATCTCCCGACTCCTGGCAGATAGCAGGGTCATGTTTGGTATCGTTAGAAAGGCCAGAGCATGGCCTTTCCAATGACACCAAACATGACCATGTTTAAAGAAGAAAAATAAAGTTAAACAATAAAAACATAAAATTTTTTAAGACTTGAAATGGCTCAGCAGTGATGGTAAAAATGCAATCTGATTGCCCCGCGGTTACCAGCAAGTCAGTCCTACACTGACTTATGGGAATAGGGGGCGGTATTGGGACTTTTACATGTATACTAAATACTTGTGCAAATGGCGGTATCGGTACCGATATGCTAGTATCGAGGTATTCCTAGTTCTAATTGAATTGTGTTGGGTCATTCTTTCCATTTCCCATTGTTTCTACCATGTGGGTCAGCCTACACAGGCACTCAATGACCTAATGAAAGTGCTCTCATGTAGTGCTTAATTTTTTATTTTTTTTGTGTAGGAAATTGCTTTCCACTAGATGAATGGGTGACCTTATCTCCTGGAATCCTTCACTGCAACTACAGTTGAGATAGGGGAATGTCCCAAACGTTCTCTTGCCCAGAAACATTTGTGTAATCGGCATGAACCAATGTCAACTCGAAGCAAAAAGTTCTTAATTTGTCTTGAGGGCGTAAACGACTGAGAATAGTTGATAACTATTCTCATCGATTTTTAATTGGTCTATGTACAGCAGGGCTTGACAAAGCCAGGAGCCTGGTAGCCACTGGCTCCTAGAATTTTTTTTACTCCTGGCTCATAAATTTCCAGTTTATTTTACAGCAGTCTTTGGCATCTAAAAACAACATTGAAGCCAACTAGATTTCTTCCTGTCTCCTACATTTAATGTAAATATATCCAGCTTGTGTGTCTAATGACAAGAGCAAAGAAAATAATTAACATCTGTACCTTGTGTTTTTTTTTTTTAACACAAATAGAAGTAATATATCTAAATTCAGAGCGGCCAAACTGATATTAGAAGCAACAGTCTACACTTCTAGGCTCAAATAAAGTAGCCACAAGACCACATGCACAAAAAATACCTAACTGCAAAAAGCACCAGGTAACAAAGTGATAAATAGAAGCTGCTAAAATCATAATTTGGGTCATCACAAACCAACTTCAGATGCAGAGGTAAGGTTCCCCAACGTTTCGGCGAGGATTCGCCTTTAAAATCCACATCTGATCCTATTTATTAATGGCTCTTAATCGGTTTGCTCCTAAGCATTTTTCCTGACTCCTAGATTTAGGTTCTTTGAGACTGTTTTCATAATTTATTTATTTTTAATTTTTTTTTTAGGCCAGTCGCATGCTCATTTAGGCTGGCTTCAAGACAAGCACACTAGGTGCACCTGTACTGGCGTGGTGTTCGTCGCAGCGTTGACGGGGCCAGCCACACACTGTTGCGTGCACGCGAATTGTGCGTATAACAGAGGTCGTGCTGCAGATATCTAGAAAGCTTCTCCGTCAAAGCGCTAGGACACGTGTTGACGGAGCTGTAAAGCTTGATCTTCCATATAGGATGGAGCCGTGTAGTGCTGGGCACATTAACTGCACTCAGCAAGGTGGCCAGACGGGCGTTGAGTGGAAGGAACTTCCACTCTGACGTTCCTGCTTGTCTGACGCCAGCCTTAGAGGTGATTCTATAGAAACACTGCAGCTTTCAGGGGATGGAAACTGCTTCAAGTTAATAATTTTAACTGTACTTTAAAACTCCTCCAGACTTGATGACAAATGTAACTAAAAACATCTAGCATACTGCTTGGGAGACCTCAAAAGATGCAGATACAAGTATCAGTGCTGATACTGGAAACCAGCACTAGGCTGGCTGGGGCTGCTGGTAAGATTCACTAACATTCGGCCAGGCACCTGTGGCTGGCAGTGTTTCAGCTGCTGGCATGTGACGGTAGTAACGCGGCTCTCCTGAGGCCTCCAGCCACACTCTCGCGAAGTCTAAAAGATCTCGCAAAAGTGCAGCTGGAGGCCCAAGGGGTGCCGCGTTATAACATGCAGGTGGCTGCTCGCTGGAACATGGGCAGCCGGAGGGGCCTCTGTCTGAGGTCTTGGGATATGTGTGTATACGTGTATAATAAACTTTGAATTGCTGAGATGTGTAAACGTCTTCCACAATAATAAAGAACTGCTTTACAGAGCTCCTGTGATACAGTCCCCATATGCAGCAAGGAACTCTGGGAAGGACATGCAAATGAAGTCTGCAGTTTCCCACTTTTTGCATCCGGAGTCTGTTTTAACACAGAACCCTCCTTGCCAGTGCCGTGCCATATTAGATGGCTTTTTTTAGTAAAGGTCAGGTTATGCAACGAGTCACAGCCACTCCTGGACAGCTGTTTCAGGCGTTCTAAAATTAACCATGCTGCTGCACATTTATTTCATATATATTTTAATGCAATTCTATTAAATTAAATTCTGCATTTTGATATAACCAAGTTTAAATATAATTATTGCTGTGGAGCGCTGATACACTCACACTGCACATTACTGTGAGTTTTATTGTTGTGTTGTGCTCTGACACGTGATTTTTTTCCCTTGCTGTTGAGCTCTAATGTGCAGTTTGTACAAGGATACCACTAAGCTACCATATCTTATAAAACTGAAAAGCGTGTGGCAGCTTTGCACATGGGTCACATGGACCTTCTGTGCCGCGGCGCTGCCTTAGATGCAATGAATATTTTGTATTTTGCCACGTTTTATGATGAATGACTATAAAACACAGCTGACTGCAGTGTGGGATATGAGAAGGTGAGTAATGGCAGTGGTGCGAAGGAACAAAAATAAAGACTTTTTGCTCTAAACAAAAAATGGTTCAATTAAAGAGTTCGAAATTTTGCATGTGTTCCCCATCTATACTATAATAGAGTAAGGCTTGGCGTGTCCGTCGCCAAGCCTTACTCTGCGCATGCGCGCGCAACCAGCGACGGTTGGTTGCACGCGCATGCAACCGCCGCGGCACGAGCCGGCTGCCGGCTCGCCGCGGCGGTTACAAGATGCACACAGCAGCCGGGTAGAGGCTGCGCTCGCAGCCTCTACCCGGCTGCCGCGCGCATCCAACCCCCGAGCGGTGAAGGGAAAGGTCCCTCCACCGCTCGGGGGTTGGATGCGCGCGGCAGCCGGGTAGAGGCTGCCGAGCGCATCCAACCTCCGAGCGGCGCCGGGGAAGTGAAAGTTTCCCCACTTCCGCTCTTTGAAGGACCCAAGCCCCGGTCATGGCTTGGGTCCTTCAACGAGCGGAAGCGGGAAACTTTCACTTCCCCGGCGCCGCTCGGAAAGATAAGTATGGGGCGGCTGTCCGAATGCCAATAGAGCATTCGGACAGCCGCCCCATGTCTGGGGGGGGGGGCAATATCCATGAGCTGGGGGGCAATATCCATGAGCTGGGGGGGCAATATCCATGAGCTGGGGGGGCAGTATCCATGAGCTGGGGGGGGCAGTATCCATGAGCTGGGGGGGCAGTATCCATGAGCTGGGGGGGCAGTATCCATGAGCTGGGGGGGCAGTATCCATGAGCTGGGGGGGGCAGTATCCATGAGCTGGGGGGGCAGTATCCATGAGCTGGGGGGGGCAGTATCCATGAGCTGGGGGGGGCAGTATCCTTGAGCTGGGGGGGCAGTATCCTTGAGCTGGGGGGGGGCAGTATCCTTGAGCTGGGGGGGGCAGTATCCTTGAGCTGGGGGGGGGCAGTATCCAGGAGCTGGGGGGGGGGGCAGTATCCAGGAGCTGGGGCAGTATCCAGGAGCTGGGGCAGTATCCATGAGCTGGGGCAGTATATCCACGATAGACTGCCCTCTGGGCAGGCTTTCCACCTTGTGTGATATAAAACCTTGTCTAGTGGCCCTTGGGTAATATGGGTCTGAGGCTCCTGGGCTAGTGTCCCTTTTTCATGTAATCTACCCGAGCACATGGTAGTTTGATGCTCCTTTCTTTGGTTTCTGTAGTCTTGTCATTGTATGTCAAACAAAATGTTAATCGTGCCCATAAAAAATAATCCTGTCTGTTCGTTGTTTGTTTGAAGAGAATTCTAACGGCATGTTTTGTTTTTGTTTTCCCTTCACCAGGGAAGTCGAGACAACATGAGTGTTATACTGATCTGTTTTCCAAGCGCACCAAAAGTATCGTCGGAGGCTGTGAAGAGAGAGGCAGAATTGGACAAGTACCTGGAAAGCCGAGTAGAAGGTGGATCATTTAACCAAACTTAATAAAATTGTACTTGTATGTTGTCAAGTGCCAGTCTTTTTCTAATGTTCAATCTGCGTGTCCCCTCTGGTCTGAATGTATATCCCACTTCCTCCTGACTAGAGCCTTGTGCAATTTTATACATTTATAATGTTTTATGAAGCAAACGCATTGGTTTTCTTGCGCAAAAAAAGATTGCATTTGTCCTCTTTAGCAGACAGGGCAGCTACTCCAAAGAAAATTGGTTTTGTGTTTTAAAGAGTAAAAACCCCACCAAAAAAAACATGATAGGTTTTTGTGAGGAGTTCCAATTTGGCCGTGCTGTTGTCTGGCAGCATTGAGGATCTGGTTAAATCCACGTCCAAAACAACTTTTATTTTCCCCAACCAACCTATGATTTATAGTGTTCATATTTGGTGGTCATGGCTACCTTGGAATTGCCTCACAATTGTTAAGCTTGGCAGTCACGTATGGGAAGAGGAAAGAAAGTCTAGCGGGTCGGCAACCTTGGTCCCCCTACATTTTTGAAACCTTTTCCTTGATACTCAGCCACTCGCCAGGTGGGCAGAGCCTCTTGGGAAAAGTAGTTCCGAAACATCTGAAGGTCAAGGGCCGCTGATCTAATTTTCACTTGTGGTGAATGGGTGTGTAAATTTTAGTGCTAGAATGATGTTATTCCAGTGTCTGGCTAGCCACTGGCTTAGAATTGTAACTTTTGTTTGCGTGCCGGAGGTATTAGATTCCTAATATATAAAACTACTCCATGGCTCCTTTTTTTAAAACTGGTTATAATCTTGTCCTTCTGACTGCTAAGTCTGGTATAAATTTGATTAACAGAGAAAAATGAAATCCTTAATCAGTAAAATCTACATCTGCACCACTTTAGCTGTGTTGGCGGTACCCATTAGAATTTTTTTTTTTTTTTTTTGACCTAGCACCTGTAACAAGTCAGACTACACAAATTCTACAAATCAAACTGCGTGTTGTCCAAAAGATATTGGTTCAGTTTACAATGGTACACATCAACTTTCACATCACTTAGATGGGTTATCACATCGAATGTATTTGACAAAGCTCACTCTTGCCTGAATGCCAGTAATGCAGTATGCCAGTGTCAGGACGTCATCTAGAGTGGAGAACCTTTCATCCCAGAAATATCTCTAAAGAATAAACATACATGAACATTTATGGGGGGTGGGGGGGTGGAGAGAGTTTACATCTGTTACCTGTGACTAAAATTGCAAAATTCCTAATATTTTTTTTTTTTTTACCTACACATAACTGTTGGCTACTCCTCCTTGGTTTAATGTGGTGTGGACGTTAGTTTATAGATCACAAAGTTGGGTCATATTCTTAGGCTTAGATGGAGATGGAATGCCTGTCACTACTTTAAAGAATCTGGTAATTAACCCTTTCACTGCTGAGGACGTGTGGGGAACATCCTCATTGACTCCTAAGGAAAGATAGGGGTGGAGCTAGGGTTTCCATTGAACCCGGATATCTCCCGACTGTTGGCAGCTAGCAGGGTCATGTTTGGTATCTTTTAGAAAGGCCAGAGCATGGCCCTTCCGATGATACCAAACATGACCATGTTTACAGTAAAGAAAATAAATAAAAATAATTTTTTTTTTTGTTTTTTTTTTTAAAGATGTGAAATGGCTCAGCAGTGAAGGGGTTAAGTTTTAACCCTAGAATGTATTGAACTATAGAGATTTATAAAAATGCCGCCCCCCCCCCCCCCCCCCCCCCCCTCTTCACTTTGCACCAGGGCTTTTGACTTTTTCTGATCTGGTAGAGGGCGTGTGTTGAGTTTGTGTGTGTGTATATTCTAAACTATTGGTAAAGAGTGTTATTTGTGCCCTGGAACAGCTAGAGCATGCATAATTGACTTGTCATGGTGGTACCTTGCATGCTACAATGCCAAGCATACAAGAGATACCCTTGCCAGCCTTTTCTGTATGACATGCCAGCTCCAAGGACATGTGTGCAGGAGAGGTCAATGTCTCCCACAATAAATGCCAGTGTATTTTGGTTGGGGGGCAGCCCAGAATTGTTGTCAGAAGTGATAGTTCCTTCAAAAAGCGTTTCTCAAAGTAACCAGAGGCCAGGTTTTAAGGATTTCCTTGGGGAAATGCAGACTGAACACTGCAATCACTGAGCAGCAAATCGTGTCACCTGTGCTTCACAGATCTTCAAACTTGGACTGACAGAGGGCTGGGAAACAATTTAAACCAATCTGAAGTATAGTGCATCTGCTGCAATATCCTTCGTATCGCATGAAAGGCTGACATGTCTAATTTGTTTACACCTGGCCAAAAATTGCGTTAGTTTTTGCAGCAGACCAGCCATCATACAAGCATTTATGCTCTTAATAGCTCTAAAAGCTGGACAAAGGTAATCTTACAAAGTAATTTTTTTTTTAAGTTCTGGTATATTCATATTAAATATCCCGACAATTTAAATATATTGTAGTTGCTATGATTTCTAAATGGTTTTCATAATTTCTTTATGTAAAGAAAAAATACGAAATGGTGACCAATAAGTCTTTGGCTAGGGTCAGATGAGCGCATTTTCTACAGACTGTGCGTCCGTGCAGTACGGACGGACGTACTTACTTACTGACTGACGACAAGGTAGTGGCCACACAGTCCGTTTTTTTCACTGACGTATTTTTTGACTGATGTAGCAGGGAAAATAAATTACAATGAAAGAACATTCTGTCCGTCAAAAATGCTGGATGTATAAATACAGTCCGTCTGACCTTGTTGCATCACTCACAAAGCTATGCGGACGTTGTGGACGTGGCGCACTCCGCATGTCCGTTCTAGCAGTATTACGTTCTTGCCTAACCTGCGTCCGTTTGCAGCGCCCGTCAGCCCCCGCACTTCTGTGCGGACGTACTTTGTGTGTGGGGCTCCATTTAACACAATTGTATGCTATCACGGACGTACTTATGTGCGGGCAACACGGACGTTACCACTGCGTTCGTCTGACCCCAGCCTAAACCTGTTGGCTTTTATATCATAAAACTGCCCGTTAGATCAGATGCTCTTAAAGCAGACAATTGCAAATACAAAATGCCTTGTGAAAGTTTTTAAGTTAAAATCACTCTGGCTATTGACCTCTGTACCTTTTTAATGTGAGGGACGTGAAGCCTCAGCGCTGCTGTGTCCCTAATTCCCATACTCATTTGACAGGGCACAGCCTGCGCTGAATTGTCCAGAGAGGTCGGCAACCTTTGCCCTTTAGAAGTTTTAGAACTACATCTCCTGTGATGCTCAACCACTCATTAGCTTGTCTGAGCATCGTGGGACATGTAGTTCCAAAACGTCAAGGGATGCAGACCTCTGAGCTCTTCAGGCCACTGTTAAAGGAGTCTCTGGCATTCCCTTTGGTCCTTGGCACTGAGGTGGAACAGACATAGACCAACTTTGTTTTTAATTAAATATTTTTTCTTGAATTTCAAAGGCATGTGTAAAACTCTAGGTAAAAGGTTGATGTGCATAAATGTGTTTTATTATGTGTACTTTGCTATTCCACAATTCCCATTTGTTTATATGTTGGTTGTATGTTTTGTCAGTATCAGTATCTTAACTTTTTTTTCCCCTCCTTTTTGCCCCATTGAATTACCATGAGCCAATGTGATCTAATAGATGCAGCTTTATAAATTCTATTATTGTCTTCACGATCGCTCCAGTTAGAATGGCAAAATCATTACATATGCACTACATTTTTCTATTTTTCAACCTCCTGTACAGCTCATTATGGCAGAGTTTTAAATGTAAACTTCAGAATTTCTGAATGTCTATGAAAAGGTGCCTCTGGTTTTATATTTAACATGGTCTTATTCCGTGATGGTGAACCTTGGAGTCCAGATGTTTTGAAACCATGTCCCATGATTGGCTGAGCCTCATGGGAAATGTAGTTCCAAAATATCTGGAGGGCCAGGGTTGCTGACCCCTGCACTAAGGAATCTGTTTACATATTTTTTTTCTTTCACTACAATTTCTGAATGAATTTAGCACACCCTAAAACATGTACCTGGGACATGTAGTTGCGAATCCATCAGGGGTGCCAAGGTTCGCCACAACTGGTCTAACGCATCATTTTATAAAACAATAATCTATTCTTGGCAAGGGGTGTCACGGACCATATAGATATTTTTACTTGCAATGTACCAGTCGAGTGGAGACTGTTTAAATGTGTAATCTGCATCTTTAAAGTTGTAAAAAAAATTGTCGAGACTGGAAAAAATAAAATGCATAGAATTCGATTATTTTTGTATAAGCCATTCGCCGGCAGCAAAACCTTGTAGATCAAACTAGATGTTTAATATACGACAATAAAAAAATATTTGGCAAACAAATCTGAGATCTTTGCATTTTATTCAGGATATTCTTTTAATTGGTAAAATGGGAGGCTCGCTGGTTTCCTGTGATTTTTATCAGGGAATCGCTTGAGGTGGTCGGTGTGTCTAAGTCACACGTCATAGCGGACTCATAGAAACGGTAGAGGTAGGTGTGTGAAATGACATACATGCGCGCTTTCTTCTGCTTTAATCCAATGAACATGCAGGCTTAATGATTACACATGCTCTTAAACATGCATATGTCCTGAAGGGTATGCACATTTGACATCCAACACCCCCCCCCCCCCTTCTGAGCTAAATACAAAATTGTATATACGTACATATCTATGAAGGTTTAATGAGGTGGGTTTTATATTTTGCAAGAATGTGTTTTGGGGTTTTTTTTTTGCTTTCTTTGTATTTGAACAGCACTTACAAAACAAGTACTTCTAATTCCTAGAGATCATAAAGAAGCAGGGTGAAGAAGGTGCACCAGACTTGGTCCATGTGATGCGTACGTTAGCCACTGAGACCATCCCTAATCTACCACCTGGGGGTGAATTGGCAAGCAAGTGAGTTGACTGTAAAAAGTTTTGTGATGTTTGTACAGAGGGAAACCGTGCTATGATTTTTTAAATAAAAAATATGTACTCCTCAGAAATAACACAACTTGTCATCTATGCAATGTATCTCTCTTAATGTCGTATCCACTTCTGGAAAAGTAGCAAGGAACCTGTGCCTTTTTTAGAGGCAAAGTCAAAGTGGTTATTCACGAAGTCCCAAACTTGCCACTGGTTAATTTTACCTTGCGGTGCTATTCTGGGGCGATTCTTCTATTCACAAAGCTGTCATCAGCATATGAAGGTTGTAACACGGGGCCTCCAGCCGCACTCACAGGGTCTTGCGTGCAGTGTTAGAACTTACAGGTGCTGGTGGGCCACTAGCTGGAACGTGGTCAGCTGGAGGGGCTTGGCAGAATACTGTTGGAGCATTCTGTCAGCAGCCACTTGGATACTGCATAGCAAGCCTGGACATTGCTGGGTTCTGGTATGGGGTGCTTGCACAAATACTTGTGCAAATGCTGGTATCGGCACCAGTGCCTCCTAAATTTTTGCATGTTTTAACCTTGGTAGTAGGGCTGATTGAAGATAAATCCATGATGGGGTATTGGTAAAAATTGACCTGTTAAGGATATGAATCGAATGTCACGGATGCCATCATAAGGCTCTATTTCCAAACTCCTAGTAGTCCAGTGGCCAAAGGATTGATTTACTGGACTGTTTTTGAAGTGGTTAGATGAAACTGACTCCACCCTATTTATTTTTTTGCATTAATGTAGATGTCCAGATCGCAATTTTTTTCCCCACTCCTGGGCTTGGGCCAGGTCTTGCAGTATTCAGGATGAGACCGTCTCGTAAGATACCAGACTGGCAGCTCCCTTTTGTGAAAGGCAATCCTGGATCTTCAGCATTCACTTGCGGCGTCTTCTGTGCCTGCTTGCTGGTCATGGAGCAGGCAGAGAGTGAATGTAGAGGCACGTGCACTCAAGTGGAGCCTGGCTGGCTGGCATGTCTCAAATTCGTGCGTCTGATTGGCTTGAAAAAGCAAATTCCCTGAAAAGGGCCGATATCAGGCCCTAATCCTATGGGTTCTTACAGGTCTATGGCCATTGTTCCATTTACAAACTAGTTTTAATGGTTAAGGCTAGGGTCAGACTGAGGCAGTGCGAACGCGCGTTCTGGCGCACTTAATCACGGCCGCACTAGCAGCAGATGCCGGGCAATGACGGCCAATATACGAAGTACGGTCGCACAAAAGTCCGGCTGCGCAACGCAAGTGGAAAATGAACGCATTTTTTCGAGAACGTTAAACCACTAGTACTGACGTACAGAGTGCGCTGCGTCCGCTAGAGGCGTGTGTGCGTGAATTGGAGACATCAGACACTGCTAATGTCCGGCCAACATAACGTCCAGATGCACAAAGTGTTTTATTGAAGATCCGTACAAAATCACGGATGAAACTGCGCATCGTATGACCGCTATTGCGTATTCCGTGAAAAAATACGTCCATTCTTCGAACGCACATTTTCACGGACAACGCGAAAAATGCGTTAGTCTGACCCTAGCCTTATACATCCCCCCCCCCCCCAACCCTAGTGTCCCTAACACTTTGTGGTGCTATTTTTCATATTACTCCGTTGGAAAGCAACCCGTTATGTCCAAGTACAATGTGGATGTTTGGCCTGCTATGCAAACCTTTTGGATTCCTGATTATCTTGTATAGAACAGCAATATTGAAGATCCTTCACGTGACTGCTTGAGTTACATAGATAACAATGTGGCTATTTGATTGCACACCTGCATTTTGTAGCTTTTTTTTTTTATTTCATGTGTCGAGTTCTGTCTATTTTTAGCTTTAACACAAAAGTACAAGGATCAGTCTACATAGACCAGATTAAGGCACATAGGGTAATATTGCAAACACTTGGCTAACGATTTCCCTTCTTTAGAAAATGCTCACAAGACAGAATTAGGGGTGTATATTTTCTGATGTGCACACCGAATTAGTGAGCATTTTCTATAGCCAGGGAATTGATAGCCAACAGTGTTTACAATATTACCCGATTTTGAGTGATCCCTGTACTTTTGTGTTATTTACTATACAAATTAGGTTTGGAGGAGCTATCCAAGCAGGGATCCTCTATTCAGATACGTATACCTGGGGTTAGGCTGGGGTCAGACATGCATTTTTGAGGAGCAGAAGGAACGTCTGGTCGTTCCTTCCATTCTGGCGCCTGTCTGGCCAGCTCCGTCAACGTGTCCTAGCGCTTTGACTGAGAGAGCTGCTGCACAGACGCAGCATGTGGCCAGCCCCTCGCAGTATCACAATGCCGCGACAGATGCTGGAAGGCACCATAGTACGGGCGCACATAGTGTTCTTGTCTGACCCCCAGCCTAAATCTGTTTACCACAAATGTCCTTTTCCCCTTTGGCTTTATCTCACTATTTTCAGCTTTGCCTCAGATTTAAGATTCCTTGGATTTATCCAAAGTTACTGATACAGTGATTCAGTCTGTCACTAGAGTTGTGTAGCTTATCTGAACGTTTCCTGTAAAGGATCTGCTAGATTAGTTGAGCTCCGGTTCCAGCTGGCTCACAGACTCTAAATCCTAGAAGGGACATTAAACTTTACCTAAACCAATCCAATATATCAATGTTTCGAAAAAATGACTTGTAACAGAAGTCCTGCTCAAGCAAAAAAATCTGATTTTTAAAACTAGCAGCTTCCACAATCTGCCACCATTTAACAATAGCGCCTTGTAACCTGCATAACAAAAGAATTAGCTATAACGTAACGAGTGTATATATATATATATTATATATATATATATATTATATATATATATATATATATAATATATATATATATATATATATATATTTATACATATACATAATTATACATATACACATACACACACACATACACACACACACACACACCTGTGCCCTTGGCAAACTTATGACTTATAAAGAATGTAATCCAAACCTGTGTAAAATACACTATGAAACAGACTAATGAGGAGACTCCACAGCTCCAAAAATTTTTTGTAAAATGATACTTTGTATCCAAATCGCACTATGGAGATCAATAAAATCATGTAAATACTGCTTGGAGATGCCGGAAACCAGTCCCCTCATTGCTCAGTCAGCAGAATGGTATTCTTTTAATAGAATCCATCCCTCGTTGCAGGCAGGAACGTCTGACTTTACATCGCTCTGTTGCCAAGTTATGGCTCATTCTGATCAGCCAAACTGAGCAAGCTTCTTGGCTGCTGGTGTTCAAGGGTGATTTTTTTTTTTTTTTTTTGCCAGGATCTCTGGTAGTACGTTGGATAAAGTTTTTTTGTGTCCCTCACTTTGGCAGCTGCTGGTTATTCTAATCTTTTTAGCTCTGGTTTTGGTGCAGATACTTCAATTTGACTAGTGACAGGTCCCTTGTGTTTTTGGTGGGGGGGGACCTGAAAAGTGTAATGGCTGTAAAACCTCAGTGTGAGCAGAACCTTGTGTCAAACTGGCGTTAAAAGATGTATGGGATATGTAGGCCGTAAACACCTGGAGAGCCAGTGCCAATGTAGTTGGTTCTCTGGCTTTTTGCAAGCTCCTTTCAGTGTTTTTCCAGGTATTAGGACTTCCATCTATCTTCCACAGTGAGGCAGTGCTAACCATTCCTCCACGGTTTGAAAGCTGAAGATGGCAGGCCACTCTATTAAAATGCAGAAATCAGCAGGGAACCCCCCCCCCACCCACCACCACTCATGGAAGCATGATTTCCCGTTTTGCATAAGAGGTAGAGAGGAACCAAAGTCTCCTAGTGTTTAACAGTTTTATCCCAAGCTTTGGCTTCTGAAACAAATTCCTGTTCTCTCAAGCTACTTTGTAGAAAGATCATTGGCACATGGTCTTTGGTTCTGATGGATTTACATTCATCACATTCATCTTGTTCAGCCACCTATGTAATGACACAATTGAGCTAAAACCTTGACCTGAGTGGGCCCCGCCTTATGGCAGGCCAAATGCTATTACCTGTTCTAAAGATCTTCTCAAACCATGTAATGTTGCCCGTTCTCAAGATCCTAACAGACCTTGTGATGTTGCTCATTCTCAGAGCCTTCATATACTTTGCTACATGTTTCCCTTACGCTCCTGACGAAGCCACATGATTTGGGTGGCAAAACATGCGTTGAGCGCAGTACAATGTTGATGGGTGTTTACCCTTAACTGACACTTATTTTGTCTGGTTTCAAGAATCATCATTGTGGATGGGTGTTTACAGCCTTCTTTACTATCCTGCCTAACCTCGTTGATTTTCAGACTGTCCTCTTTACTGTTTCCAATACGGATTATTTCTATTTAGACTAGAGGCATGCCAGAAATCTAAAATCTATCAACAGGGACATACTAGATAGTAGAGTATCTAATAATTTTCCACTTGGAGTGTGGTTTTTGTATCTCCTTTACAAGACAAGATTATGCTTCATTTGTATTACTTTACAAGTTGCTATACAATCCTTTATCTAAATGTGTGGTTGTTAATACCAACACCACAATTAAGGATTATAGCCGTAACCTGTTTGTTGATATTCAATCAATAAGCTACAAGTGTGTTTTTTTCCTAATTATTAAAACAAATTAGGACATTGTAGGATATTGTATATCTATTTCTCTCTATGAATACTTGCAGACGGTATTATATGCTTACACTGATAGAAGTTGTTGCGATATATCTAGAATATAAATATTGACAGAATACTATACATCTAGCTGTGAACAGCGGATAGCAATCATAATTGCCGCGTTATAACTGTTTGCTAATATACACACCTTTTGGTGATGCAAGGTTGCTGCGATACAGTTGAGCTAATCTTTTGGTTATCAAACCACTTAAGTATCCACGTGAATACGAACATCATATATGCTTTTTCCAACTAGTCAAGCCAGTTCATCTTTATTTACACTGTTGCTAACTATTAACCATCGTATTCTTCCCTATATGGGACTTGGTGTTAAAGGGACTCTCTAACAAAAAATCACCCCCCCCCCCCCCCCCCCCCCGTTTTTTAATCCTAACCTATCCCCTTAATAAATAGTTGTTTTTTTGTTTGTGTTTTTAACTGTAATACTTACCCTAAAATCCTCTTGTTTCCATCGCTGTTTTTTTTTTTTTTTTTTATACTCCCCTCCCTCTTCCGTTCCCGTCCTGGTTTCTTCTTCTTGCCTTCTGGTTTACGTGAGAAGCGTGCATGCCCTCCTCTCACGTAAGCCAGCCAATCGGCAGGCTTCCTCCCGGCTCCCTCTGAGGATTAGTGTTGCGCGCAAGAGGATGCGCGCAACACTAACCCTCAGAGGGAGCCGCCAGCTTCTGCGGTGAGTTGGAGACGTCAACGCGCTGAAAGCGCGATGACGTCTCCTACTCGGCAAAAGTCGGCAGAAGCGGGAAATATGATTCCCGCTCTGCTGACTGACAGCTGGGAGGGCGGAGTAAAGTTCTCCACCTCTCAGCTGGTTTCAGCATTTACAGCTGAACCGCTGAGCGGAGGGAGGGGGGACAGGGGGCGGCATACTCTGGGCATCATGACCACCTAAAATAGCTTAGGTGGTCATGTTGCCTAGAGTGTCCCTTTTAAGCTTCAGTAGGCAATTTATATGCCAAATTCTGATGCAACTATTTAGCTCTGGAGCTTCAATGCCATTTTTTTTTTGTTCCAGCTACCAATACTTACCATAAGTCCACCACGTAATCACCTATTCATATACATTTCTGATGTAATGTTCATGTTTCCACGTTTGTTAATGTTTTGTGTTTTGCATTGTCCAATAATTTACTATTTTAACCAACCCCAATCTATATTTGAAGGTTTCTGATAGTGGTTCTCCACATACCATTAACTTTCTTTCTGTAATACATTTATATAGGAGGGTTTAATCCCATATTGGTTGGGGCGCTCTAATTTATCACTATCCCAGTAGGGATTACTGAATTGTTTTTTGTACTTTGCTACACATCCCTGTCTTTTTGGTCTGTCGGCTCCCATAATTTTCACTAAAGATCCTGGTCTTCCTGGCTTCTCGACTCAGGTAGACCTGTTCATTAGCCCCTACCACAACAACTGGCTCATAAAGCAAGCTTCAGTAAGACCTTTAAACCTTTCAATGTTACGGTTTGATTTTTAAAGCGGGAATAACCCCTGTTCTAGGGTTCCTGTGTCCTGGCCCAGGTTCCATCTGAAGGAATTGCAAAAGAATTTGAGATGGGTCACAATGCTCCCTACACTCCAATGTTCAGATCTGTAAGTCCATGGTTGTAGGTCTTAAGTGGTGACGATGGGAGTACATTCGTGGTGCAGTTTCTGCCAGAATGCTCTTTAGGGGCTACTTTTCCCTTTCTACCCTGGCTAGCTAGGTGGCTTCTAGCATACAGACTACAGCTCTTTCCCGGCGGCAAGATAATTGCCACATCTAATGCCAGGTCTAGAGTGATACACCATTAATGTTTTTGGGTATACTGTATGTAGTGGGTCAGGTTTTTGTGAAAAAAAATTTTTTTAAATCACTTTGTACAGCAAAACTTTATACAACCAAATAGCTCTGCTTGTCTACTCTGGTTCCCAGATTGCACAGTTTGAGAACCGTCAAGGTCTTTAATGATCATCCACCTACTTCTTACTGCATCTCTTGATCTCCTGTTAGTCCTATCATATGAATCATTTAGTTGGTTCCTCTGCAAGTAGGGTAAAGAATCAAATACTGGGTGTTGCAGCGATTATGTAAAGTTGTTTTTTTTTTTTTTGTTTTTTTTTTTACTGATTTAGTATCTAGATAAGTGGAAATGGCACAGTTGTATGGGCGGCTGGAAAATTATCTGGGCAGGGTGCCATCTGGTGTAAATTCATGAACAAGTCTTTAAGAAAATGTTTGGTCACAGTGTAGACCTTGTAGACGTAACCCTTTAAAGTCCATAGGAGTTGGGTACGCGACCAACTTGGTGTACTTGCCAAGAGAATAAACGGTTGCTCGAGCACTGAAAACAAAACCATCTATGCAATATGCCCCATGAATCCCACATAAACGTGATATTCAAAAAATAAACCTTGGTTTCTCTCATAAGAAGCTTGCTGGTCTGTTTTTATTTTGTTCCCACCGCTGAATATCACTGAGTAACGGACTCATATAAAGCTTCTATTCTGCTGATTGAGCACAGGTAAGACAGCTCCCTCTACTCTGCTTCAGGCATTTCTTGGTAAGCGTTGTATACGTGATGCTGTGTAAGAATTTTTATTGGTCTCATTTTGTGAGCTTTAAAGACACACGCTGCACTGTGGAGTCTGATTATCATTCTGCAGATACTTGTATTCGTTACTGTGCATGGTGTTTATGTGTGTAATTATTGTTATATTTGGATTATTCGTCTTAAAATTTTTATTGGTTACTTGATGAATTTGCCCATAGTAAATCCGATTCATCGAAAACACAGGTGTCATGACTCCGGCCCTGGAGCCCATTGGAAAGCCGGTGAAGCCGTTCCAGGCCGACTCTTGGTATTGTCTTGCCCTTCCTGTATCCGGTCTGGGAGTTTCTTGTAGGCATCGGCTCACCTTTTAGTATTCTCTTGTCAGAGTACTTTGCCAACTTCCTATTTAAGGGAGTCTCTCCAATGGTGCAGTGCTCTGGTCACTGAATCGCCAGCGTGGCTGTGGTTACATGTGTACCTCCTCCGTGCCTTATTCTATGTACTGATCTCCGCTAGTTCTTCTGACTAGTCTGTGCCTGAACCCCTGTTGTGCTTATTCCTTTGTACCGACCTCATCTCTGTATTCTTGGTGTCAGTTTTGGCTCTTGTCCCAGTGTGTGGCTGTTTCTGCGTACTGATCCTAGCTATTGTATTTGGATTCTGGTTTTACTCGATTAACCCCTGTTGGATTATTCCGTGTACCGACCTCTGCTTGTTCTCCTGATTGTCTTATCCCTTGTTCTGCCGTGTGTAACCTCATGTACTGACCTTCGCTCTTCCTATTGTCTACATTTGTGACTTGACCCTAGTGTTCCCACATACCGATCTCTCTGTACCTATCCAAACTATTGTGTGTCTTTGTGCAATCCTGCACTGCCTTACTTTTTGCTTCGCTTCTTTTTCTAGTATATCCAGCCACTTTAAGGACTGTCCTGTCAGATTAGGGATTTTATTTTTTGGGGTTTTCTGCAGTCAATGCCCAGCCTACTAGTGTTTTCACCTGCTGTCTGCTTCTATGCTATTTGTCTGCATTCAGCCAGTGGTGTTTTCTCTTTGGGCCTTAAACCCCGAATGTCTCGGCTCATGCCGGGTGCCACCCTGACAACAGGTCTGCAGTGAAAACATTTTGGGAGCTGTTATCTTATGTATTTTTGGCTGCTGAATTACCAAAATCGCATCATGCGGATTTTTTACATCTGCTGTTTTTTTACGGAGTACAGTTTTCTGCAGCCTGAGGTGTGCTGCAGAATTTGGAGGTTTCAGTTATTTTGAATGCATTTCATTGGTTCAGTTTGTATTCAGTGTATGTTTAGAAAAAATTCACACAGTTCTCTCTTCCTGGGGTTTTTTTTTTTTTTTTTTTTTTTGAAAGGCCATACTCTTAATGTGCTTTGCATGTTGTTGTGACACCTGTCTTGATGTGGGTGTGTCAACAAACGTGTATTTCTTGTACATATGTTCAGGCTTTTACAGAGAATAGATTTCACCTCATTTTTGCACAAATTTCATTCAGTCTCAGATTCCATCATTAAAACGTCAGCTGTGAAACTGTACTTGATGGGGATAAAGCTGAGCTCTTTGTGCAAAATAATTCTTATGACCCTCATATCCACAGGCCTGTTTAATTTTTATTTTTTGTTGCTTTTTATTTTTTTTTTAAATCTTTTTAACCACTGAAGTCCCTGCATGAATTCCTGCTTTTGCCCGAGCCTGATGGATTTAGTTGAAGTAGAGGAAACGATTGGTACTTAACATGCTGGATTAAGGTTAAAATTGATGCAGGTATCTGAAAAAGCTCGGGAAATTAAGATGCTTTATCTTAGAATGCACGCTTTTATAGTGCCTAATGGGGCTGTTTTCTAGGTTTTGTTATGGTTTCTAGCTAGATTTTTTTTTTATCTTCCAACCTTCGTGTTCAAACATCGCTACATCTCGAGCATGTACTTGGTCCTCTTCAGGTTGTTTTTTTTTTAATACTTTTACCGCATCATTTAAAATTTCTAAAATATACTGAATTCTCTCCCCCCCCCCCCTTGCCTTCTCCCCTTTTGTCTAGACGGAGTGTGATTGAAGCAGTTTACAACAGACTGAATCCGTATAGAAATGATGATACTGTGAGTATAACCTGTTTAGTAAATTTTGTAGGTTGCAGGCAAGAAATTATTAGAATGTGTAAAAACACAAGTGGTGCACTAAAATAAATGTGTTTACAATGGCAAAAGGACAGAATTTTGTCAGGCAGCTATGCATGTATTTTAACATGGAGTGTCAGACGAGCACACTACATGTGCCCATACTGGCGTGCCTTCCGATGCCTGTCACAGCTTTGGTTCCACGGGGCCGGCCGCACGCTGTAACGAGCGTACGAATTGTGCACGCTACAGTGGAAATGCTGAAAGCCTCACCATTGAAAGACGACGCACGTTCAGGGCTGCAAAGTGTGATCCTCCATAGGAGGCTCGATCCTTGCAGCACTGAGCGCACTAACTGCGCTCAGCGAGGTGGCAACGCGGGCATCAGACTGGAGGAACGTCTACTCACGGACGTTCCTTCGGCCATTGACGGAAGCGTTTTTCAGAGGGGAGTGTTGCAGAATAAGAATGAACACCAGCCCACCAGCATTGCCTCTAGCCAGATCTCTGGTTAGTCATGACAGGTATTTTGTAGCCACAAATTACATTTAACGCTTTCGCTACCAAAAAATGGGATTTTTGTTTTGAAATAGGGGGAAAAAATCTGTCTTATCTGCCAGTTCTATTTAATGCAAGATTAGTGTTAGCCATGGAGGAACAGAATTCTGAGTTCTCCCTCCTTTCACCCTGTATTACTAACCTTAACTTTACTGCTGCATCAAAACGGAGAGGGCAGAATACAGGGAGAGCTGTCACTGTACAATAAGATTCAGGGGTTATAATTGCTGAAAATATACAGTACAGATAAGGTGCTACTGTAATTTTTATATTCTAGCAATGCAACTTCCACAAAATGCCAATGCCATTTATCTCTACGAATCCCCATAAGCAGGAGATATAACCATTTTATTACGTCTTTATCACTGAGTTGACACAGGTTGTTCATAAGTGTTGCAGACCCCGTGTGATGTTGTGCGAGATATGGGATGCCATCTAGAGTTTAGAGCTTTTCATACCGGTAATGATTCTGTAAACAAATTCGATAATGTAAATTTTCTTATTAAGGTGGAGAAACAATGGGCAAAAGTTGCTGTTTTTAACCATACAATTAATTATATGGAGCTGGAAATGTGGGCCCCCCCCCCCCCCAACAAAAAAAAAACTTGATAGTGAAATGTTTTTAAACTCTGTTGCTCTGAACTGGAATAAACTCCCTGTGATGCCAGCATTCCTGATGATTTTCCAGTGACCTGCTTCTCTGAAACATTGAGGACAGACATATGGAAATGTATAGGAAAACCTGCATGGTTATGAATAGTTCTACAGACACCTAGCACAGTCTTGTGAATATATAAGGGTGGCAGATAGGCCTTAGTTTGTCTGGGCAACACTTATTACTTCAGAGAAGGGGTCGGCAACCTTGACCCTTTAACTTGTTTTGGAACTACAGAAGGAAATGCATACTGCAGGCACTGTATGTTCAAAGTCCCACTTACCAGAATGTACCTTTTTAACCCTTTCACTGCTGAGGACGTGTGGGGAACGTCCTTATTGACTCCTAAGGAAAGATAGGGGTGGAGATAAGGGTTCCTTTTGAACCCAGATATCTCCCGACTGATTTCAGCTAGCAGGGCCATATTTGGTATCATTAGAAAGGCCAGAGCATGGCCTTTCCAATGATACCAAAGATGACAATGTTTAAAGTAAAGAAAAAAAATAACTAATACAGAAAAGAATTAAAGACGTGAAATGGCTCAGCAGTGAAGGGGTTAATATGGTCTCAGTCTTCTGTCCCCCCACTATTAAACATCCTGTGCTTGGTTAAAATTGCTATGCTCGAGAAAATTCCAGTATTTGAAAAGTGTGAAAATGTTTTTATGGTCTATGATCTAACGTGTCCCCTTTCCCCCCCCCCCCCATTCTGTCCTTACCTTGAGTAACAGGATTCAGCTTCTACTGATGATATGTGGTAAATCTGTCCATGAAAACACGGAGTTTACATCCATCCTCCAAATGAAAACACAGCCCAACCTCAGTGATCCTTCTTAGCATCCATCCTCAACACTCATTTAAAGAAGGGAACAATGCGTGAGCGAGTGGTGCCGCCAAGGTGCTCCAGCTGTACAACTGTCAGAGAATCGGATTGGTTTTCCTTGTGTATTTCTTTCCTTCACTTCTTCACTTTATATATTTTCTTTTGAGAAAAAAATTGAAACTTCTGTAAACCTGTTTTCAAACAATAATTCACAATGTAAATCAGACTCCAGCAATCTCTGTTGTATGATTTAATTATTATTTTTTGTAAAGTGCAATTGTCCTTGTACAAAACTGTCATATTTAATTTTGGACTGCAAATTTTTCCTAAAGTTACAGGAAGCCTGGCTTTGTTATGTGATGCAAACAATAATCTAACCCTATACATTCATGTGGTGGTTTAAGATTTGAAACGCAGCAGCAACGTAACCCACTGGGCCCTTACGGATATGTTTATATGATTGTAACTTTAATGTACAGGTTCTTTTATATATAATTTTCTACCCAACCACAAACAAATTGTGTGCAACAATTATAATTTTAACATACTGGTGATTTAAATATTCCTGCGTGACTTTTCGCAGCAATCATCCGCTGTCTACCCCTTTTTTTTAATACTTTTAGGGAGAACAGCACATTGTATATCAGCTTCCCATCACTCTGTGCAAAAGGGGGGAGGGGGGGTTTAAGAACAAATGGGTACCCAAGATTTAATCTTATTTACTAATTTGTGTGGAAAGATTTATTCATTATCACTTTCTTTTGAGTTAAAAAAAAAAACTACACTGGCTGGGTCTGTTGCTGCTACAGAGGTTTTGAATACCATTTTATCAATAAAGCTTGATTTGAGAAACAAATCTAATAATATAGTAATTGCTTTTTTTTTTATCCCCTGATGTGAAAGATCACTTGCTAGGAATCTGAAGTAGGGATCGGCAGTTTTAATTCTTTCTCCCTCCACCCAAAAAAAAATCTAGCTAAAGAGCTAAAAATGCATATTTAAAAAATTTAATGTTTTGGGGTTTTCCGGTGTTTAGGGTTTGTCATCCTGACAATGTAACACTTTACAAAAAAATAATGTGTGGGGTTTGCTTTCTTTCACTTGAGCAGCATATTTCATAGGACAAGCTAGTGATTAAACTTTATTTGTGATTCCAAATGTACGGCATGTTAATGGTGCTTAATATCGGGGCTTCCCAGAGATGACCGTAGAATATGGACAATAGCAGTTACAAAATTATTTTTCCCACTAACTATAAGCAAAAAAAAAATTTTTAAACTTTGTTAAAACAGCCACTGCACATACTTTGTCTTCATGTGAGATGTTGTAACAGTGAAAATGTGTGGTTAATTGTTAAAAAAAGCAAAAACTCCTGTTTGGTAGTTTTTTGAATTCATTAGTATTTTAATTACAGCGTGTGCAATGATTATTGGGGTCTTTGCAGATTATAAATCAGGTGATCCCTCTATCAAGCTACATTCTAATTGGACACAGATTAAAAACGCCACAGGGAGGTGATATTAAAGCCGCAGCTGTAATGGCTATAGTGTCAATTCTTCAATGTTGATGTAAACGTACCCACATCCCATGATGCTTATGCTAACCCTTATATCGTGGGGCTGCAGTCTTTATGTTGCTCCTTTTTTGTTAGGTTTATTTTGCACTTGATGGTCCCAGTGGGGAGACTTGGTGTGAAATCAAGGTGTTTTTCTTCTTACACTAAAGCATGTTTGTATCTTGTCCTGTTTGCAGTATTTTATGGATCTGGCACCTTTCATGGTGACCTCTCCCTACCACACATTACCTTTATGGTGGAGAAACAGCACAGCTACAATTAGGTTTTGGACAGTTGCTAATAGTAATGTTAATTCTTGCAGTGACTGGTGCTTTTTAACATTCGTGGTCGTAGCATTTTCTGTTTGAAAATTTGTTTTTGTTTTCTTTCAGTCCACAAAATGCTCAATCTTGGCCAACCATGCATGGAAACACAAAGGCACATGTGTAGAGTTGAATACAAATGGAAGATTATCTCGTATTTAAAAAATGTAATTGTAACACGCGTTACTAAAATGTTTCACCGATATTCAATACTATTTCCGGTTGTGATCAAAATTGTTCTGTAAATCCTGAGTGTGTAATTATTGCTTATTTTAGCCATAAACTGCATTTTGTTTTCTTTTTAAGTAGGACTATATTGGCCAGAACTGATCTGTCATGTTTCTCAAGCTGCAGGTACCAAGTCTAGTGCAGATTCTGTATACAATTGAACATGGCATACGAGTAATGCTTTGTACATTAAGAATGTAATGTTTGCTTCTCCTCTTGGATTTTATTGTGGTCTAGCATAATCTAGTGGTCCTACCTCGGTTTAAGCACATCCTGATATTTTTTAAATTGAATATGAATAAAAATGTAACCCTTCAAGCTTGTCTTTAAGAAATCTCACACTGATATTGACTATTAACTGACTGCATTGCTTTTAAAGTGAACCAGTGGGTTTAATGCTCTTGGTGGCTGTCTTGGCAATCTAGGTCGTCCTTGAGCTTCTCCATACTCTAGTCATGTGCCCAAACACACAACTAGGTTATGATATAAAATCATACAGCAGGATTGGTACCAATAATACAAATGCTTCTGATCTGTTAATGAAATCGATGTGACTGCCAGACCATGGCTCAAAATTTCCACTCACCTGCTTGCATTTGCAGGGTAGAAATTAAGTGAGGGCGAGTGAATACGTAGGTAGCACAACAAATGGTAGCAACTGATGGCGAGTAACTCTTAAGGCCTGGCTAGTAGCTCGGGACTTGAAATTTTGAGCCCTGACCTAGACCATGTGATCCTCGGCCCTTCCAGATGTTTTGAAAATGAATGTCCCATGATGCTTTGAAGTTTAAAGTTGGCTAGACATCATGGAACATGTCAGACAAAAAACATCAGGGCTGCACTCACTGGTCTAATACATATTTTGTAAAACTCAGAAAACCACCGATCTGTCTAATGACAATTTCTCAATCTATAGATTGGGGGCTGCACCCTTGGCCCATCAGATGTTTTCAAATTATAGGGTCTGCATCCAAAGTCAACTCCTCCCTTTCCTCACCCACATTTTATTAAATTTTCAAGGTGTATGTTACTTGGACAAATATGCAACTTTGCATATTTTGCATAACTTCGGGCCTCTCATACCTTGTGTGAAAAGTACTGATCAGTGACGGTTTGAAGCTGCATGCTCAGCTTAAGCCCATGCCTGCTTTCTCCCAGAACAAATGCTTCTCCAGGCACTGTAATGGATGTCAGTACTGAAGTGGGGTAAAAAGAGGGTAGCACCGCAGGCAGCTTGGCTACTTTTAACAAGTTCAACGCAAATGACATGCAGAGCGTCCTGTGTGAAGAAGACACTCCCTGCATGTTACTCCGGTTCCACTAAGTCTGGCAAGGATAAAACACAAGCGCCTTCACCCAGTGGCATTACCCTAGGGTTTGTGCTATAGGTGTAAATCAATGTCTGACATAACCCCAAAACTAAATCGTGTAAAGCTTGCATATATTTTCAAATAACCTCTGAAATGGTGTCTGAGGTTAATGTTTAAGGAGTTAATCAGAGCACTAAAATAGTAGTGCACATTTCAGCGAGTTCAATTTGCCAGCCAGCGGTGAATTCACCTCACTGCATGGTCCCTTTTTAAGTGCGCCAAATCGATCCACTGATAACCCCTAAATGCAGCCCACGACCAGCCAAAGCCGAACGGGTAATTAATAAAAGCTGCATCTTTTAAAGGGTTTTAGAGTTCCTAACAATGAAAAGGTCTGCTACAGAATAAACGCGAGGGATGCGCTAGAGATTTAAGTGAAATAAGCTCTTTCTTAAACAATGCTTTTATAACCCATAGGTTTCAATGCAGCATATGAATCCCTGCACTGCTGGACAGCACCTCCTGCAGTATAACTAATGCAGCATATGAATCCGCACACTGCTGGGAAACAACTCCTGCAGTATAATGCAGCATACGAATCTGCACACTGAGGGGAAGCGCCTCTACAGTATAATGCAGCATATGAATCCACACGCTGCTGGGAAGCGCCTCTCTGCAGTATACTTAATGCAGTAAAATTAATGCAGCATGTGAATCTGCACACTGAAGGAAAGCGCCTCTCTGCAGTTTAATACAGCATATGAATCCGCACACTGCTGCGAAGAGCCTCTGCAGTATAATTAATGCAGCTTGTGAATCTGCACACTGCTGGGAAACAACTACAGTATAATGCAGCATAATCTGCACACTGAGGGGAAGCGCCTTTACAGTATAATTAATGCAGCATATGAATCCGCACACTGCTGGAAGCACCTCCTGCAGTATAATTAATGCAGCATGTGAGTCTGCACACTGAGCAGATGCGCCTCTCTGCAGTTTAATCAATACAGCATATGAATCCCTACACTGCTGGGAGGCACATCTTTAGTATAATTATTTTTTTTATTCTTTATAAAGCACCAGCATATTCCGCAGCGCTGTACAATAGGCACAGTATAGACAGGGTTAGAATACAATACATTGAACAACAATTGACAAACAGTACAGGAGGAGATGAGGGCCCTATTCCCGTAGGAACTCACAATCTAGGAGGGTTGGGGTTGGAAACAGGAGGAGAGGACTGCATGTGAATCTGCACACTGCTGGGAAACACCTCTGCAGTTTAATTAATGCAGCATATGAATCCGCACATTGCTGGGAAGTGCCTCTCAGCAGTATAATTAAGGCTAAGGTCAGATGAACACATTTTTCACGTCTGCCTTCAAAAAGTGCGTTGATGAGTCCAAACGCATTTTTTCACAGAAGACGCGATAACGGTCATACGATGCGCAATGTTGGCCGCATTTTTTGACGGAGCTACAAATGGACGTGATGTAGGCCAGACATGTGCAGCGCCTGACATCTAGTCACGCACACACGCCGCTATGCTGACGCAGCGCACTCTGTGTGTCAGTAATAGCGGTTCCACGTTCTCCAAAAAATGCGTTTGCTGCTTGCGTTGCGCGGCCAAACTTTCGTGCGGCCGTACTTCGTATATTGGCCGTCATTGGACATCATTTGCTGCTACTACGACCGTAATAATATGCGGCTCAACGCACGTTGGCACTGCGTTCGTCTGACCCCAGCCTAATGCAGCATATGAATCCGCACACTGCTGGGAAGCGCCTCCTTCAGTGTAATTAATGCAGCATATAAATCTGCACATTGCTGGGAAGCGCCTCTCTGCAGTTTATGAATTTGCGCACTGCTGGGAAGTGCCTCTGCAGTATAATTAATGCAGCATATGAATCCGCACACTGCTGGACAGCGCCTCCTGCAGTATAATTAATCAGCATATGAATCCGCACACTGCTGGACAGCACCTCCTGCAGTATAATTATTGCAGCATATGAATCCGCACATTGCTGGGAAGCGCCTCTGCAGTATAATTAATGCAGCATGTGAATTCGTACACTGCTGGGAAGCGCCTCTGCAGTATATTTAATGCAGTATACGAATCCGCACACTGCGGGGAAGCACCTCTCTGCAGTATAATTAATGCAGCATATGAAACCGCACACTGCTGGGAACTTCCCAGCAGTG
The DNA here is from genome assembly GCA_009667805.1 of Leptobrachium leishanense. Lineage (NCBI taxonomy): Eukaryota > Metazoa > Chordata > Amphibia > Anura > Megophryidae > Leptobrachium > Leptobrachium leishanense. The sequence continues at coordinate 26,751,633 of CM019075.1, read as the reverse complement.
TGCAGATTCATATGCTGCATTAATTATGCTTCAGAGGGGTGCTGCCCCGTAGTGTGTGGATTCATATGCTGCCTTAATTATAACTCATAAAAAATGAAAAACTAGTTAATGCAGCATATAAGTCCGCACACTGAGGGGAAGTGCCTCTCTACAGTATAATTAATGCAGCATATGAATCCGCACACTGCCGGTAACTTCCCGGCAGTGTGCGGATTCATATGGTGCAATAATTATAACTCATAAGAAACGAAAAACTAATGCAGCATATGAATCCACACACTGCTGGGAAGCACCTCTCTGAAGTATGATTAATGCAGTGTATGAATCCGCACACTGCAGGGCAGTACCCCTCTGCAATATAATTAATGCAGAATATGAATCCACACACTGAGGGGAAGCGCCTCTTTACAGTATAATTAATGCAGCACATGAATCCGCACACTGCTGGGAAGCGCCTCTCTGCAGTATAATTAGTGCAGCATATGAATCCGCACACTGCTGGGAAGCACCTGCAGCATATGAATCCGCACACTGCTGTAAAGCGCCTCCTGCAGTAAAATTAATGCAGCATATGAATCTGCACACTGAGGGGAAGCGCCTCTCTGCAGTTTAATTAATGCAGCATATGAATCCGCACACTGCTGGGAAGCACCTCTGCAGTAGAATTAATGCAGCACATGAATCTGCATACTGCTGGGAAGTGCCTCCTTCAGTATAATTAATGCAGCATATAAATCCGCACACTGCGGGGCAGCACCCCTCTGCAATATAATTAATGCAGGATATGAATCCACACACTGAGGGGAAGCGCCTTTTTAGAGTATAATTAATGCGGATTCATATGCTGCATTAATTGTACTGTGGAGAGGCGTTTCCCAGCAGTGTGTGGATTCAATGCTGCATTGAAACCTATGGGTTAAAAAGCCTTGTTTCTTTAAAAAGAAGTTAGGAAACTTAAAATTTCACCCACAAAATGCCTAAATAATCCTAAATAAGTAAAGAAATGCTCCCGAAATACGAAAATGGTGAATTTCATCCGAATTTTGCAACAAAACGAATTGCACATCTCTAATAAATATACTCACAGTTGGTTTACCACAATAATGTCGCCCCCTTGTGACTGACTGAATATCACCGGGGGAAGAAAAAAACCCAACTATTTTACATTGTCATTTGAAGCTATTCTCTGATATTTTAGGCTGGGGTCAGACGAGCGCAGTTATGTCCGTGTTGCCGCACATTTGTACGTCCGTGGCAGCATAGCATTCTGACCAATGGTGCCACACACGAAGTACGTCTGCACAGAAGTGCGGATGCATGGCGGACGTGGCAAATGGATGCAGGTTAGGCAAGAACGTAATACTGCTAGAACGGACGTGCTGAGTGCGCCACGTCTGCAACGTCCGTGTAGCTTTGTGTGTGAGTGATGAAACGAGGTCAGATGGACTGCATTTATACGTCCAGTATTTTTGACGGACAGAATGTTTTTTCATTGTAATTTATTTTCCCTGCTACATCAGTCAAAAAAACGGACTGTGTGGCCACTACCTTGTTGTCAGTCAGTAAGTACGTCCGTACTGCACGGACGCACAGTCCGTACAAAATGCGCTCATCTGACCCTAGTCTTAAGTACTCATAGTAAAATATTTTTTTATATTTAAATAACCCAACAATTTTTTTAGCCACTGTTGATAAAATTGCCGACTTTATTATGGTATACAACACTGTTCACAAAACTGTAATTAATGTGTACATGTGTAAGTACAATAAAAAAAATTATTTTCTAGATTGAGGCTCGGGTCAGACGAGCGCAGTGTTCACGTCCCTGTTGCTGCACATTTTAACGTCCGTGGTAGTATACAATTATGATCAATAGAGACCCACACACGAAGTACGTCCGCACAAAAGTGCGGACGCACCAAACGGACGCAAGTTAGGCAAAACCGTAAATCCGCTAGAACGGACGCACAGAGTGCGCAGCGTCCGCATAGCTTTGTGTGTGAGTGATGGAACGAAGTCAGACGGACTGCATTCATACGTCCAGCATTTTGATGGACAAAATGTTTTTCATATTAATTTATTTTCCCTTCTACATCAGTCAAAAAAACCGTCAGTCACAAAAACGGACTGTGTGGCCACTACCTTGTCGTCAGTTAGAAAGTACGTCCGTTGTGCACAGACGCAAAGTCCGCGCAGAAGTCATGCGCTCATCTGACCCTAGCCTTTGCCCCCCATTCCTACCTGAACAATTTAGCCAGGGCCGGCGCCTAGAGCGCAGTGCCCGCCTAGGGCGCAGCCGGCCCGACCATTTAAAAAAAATAATAATAATTGGCCGCGGGGCAGCCTGGGGCGGCCGCATGCTGCAGCCAGCCCCAATACGTGCCGGCGTCAAGGAGACGGAGGCGTGGACTTGGTGCTTCCAGCTTCCTGCACCAAGTCCACGCCTCCGTCTCCTTGACGCCGGCGGCGACGACAGCACGCATTGGGACTGGCTACGAGGAGGTGGAGCGGCAATTACCCATGTGTGAGCTGGGGAGCCTGGGGCAAGTACCCATGTGTGAGCTGGGGACCCTGGGGCACATACCCATGTGTGAGCCTGGGGCAGATATCCATGTGTGAGCCTGGGGCAAATATCCATGTGTGAGCAAGGGGTAAATACCCATGTGTGAGCTGGGGAGCCTGGAGCAGATACTCATGTGTGAGCTGGGGCAGATACCAATGTGTGAGCTGGGGAGCCTAAGGCAGATACCCATGTTTGAGCTGGGGAGCCTGGGGCAGATATCCATGTGTGAGCCTGGGGCAAATACCCATGTGTGAGCTGGGGCAAATAGCCATGTGTGAGCTGGGGCAAATACCCTTGTGTGAGCTGGGGCAAATACCCATGTGTGAGCTGGGGCAGATATCCATGTGTGAGCTGGGGCAAATACCCATGTGTGAGCTGGGGAGCCTGGAGCAGATACCCATGTGTGAGCTGGGGCAGATGGCTATCTGCCCCAGCTCACACATGGCTATCTGCTCCAGGCTCCCCAGCTCACACATGGGTATTTGCCCCAGCTCACACATGGATATCTGCCCCAGCTCACACATGGGTATTTGCCCCAGCTCACACAAGGGTATTTGCCCCAGCTCACACATGGCTATGTGTGAGCTGGGGCAGATAGCCATGTGTGAGCTGGGGCAAATACCCATGTGTGAGCTGGGGCAGATACCCATGTGTGAGCTGGGGAGCCTGGGGCAGATATCCATGTGTGAGCTGGGGCAGATATCCATGTGTGAGCCTGGGGCAAATACCCATGTGTGAGCTGGGGTAGATACCCATGTGTGACCTGGGGCAGATACCCATGTGTGACCTGGGGAAGATACCCATGTGTGAGCTGGGGCAAATAAGCATGTGTGAGCTGGGGAGCCTGGAGCAGATACCCTTGTGTGAGCTGGGTCAGATATCCCTGTGTGAGCTGGGGCAAATACCCATGTGTGAGCTGGGGCAGATATCCATGTGTGAGCTGGGGCAAATACCCATGTGTGAGCTGGGGAGCCTGGAGCAGATACCCATGTGTGAGCTGGGGCAGATGGCTATCTGCCCCAGCTCACACATGGCTATCTGCTCCAGGCTCCCCAGCTCACACATGGGTATTTGCCCCAGCTCACACATGGATATCTGCCCCAGCTCACACATGGGTATTTGCCCCAGCTCACACAAGGGTATTTGCCCCAGCTCACACATGGCTATGTGTGAGCTGGGGCAGATAGCCATGTGTGAGCTGGGGCAAATACCCATGTGTGAGCTGGGGCAGATACCCATGTGTGAGCTGGGGAGCCTGGGGCAGATATCCATGTGTGAGCTGGGGCAGATATCCATGTGTGAGCCTGGGGCAAATACCCATGTGTGAGCTGGGGTAGATACCCATGTGTGACCTGGGGCAGATACCCATGTGTGACCTGGGGCAGATACCCATGTGTGAGCTGGGGCAAATAAGCATGTGTGAGCTGGGGAGCCTGGAGCAGATACCCTTGTGTGAGCTGGGTCAGATATCCCTGTGTGAGCTGGGGCAAATACCCATGTGTGAGCTGGGGCAAATACCCTTGTGTGAGCTGGGACAGATATCCATGTGTGAGCTGGGGCAGATATCCATGTGTGAGCCTGGGGCAAATACCCATGTGTGAGCTGGGGAGCCTGGAGCAGATACCCATGTGTGAGCTGGGGCAGATAGCCATGTGTGAGCTGGGGCAGATAGCCATGTGTGAGCTGGGGCAGATAGCCATGTGTGAGCTGGGGCAAATACCCATGTGTGAGCTGGGGCAGATACCCATGTGTGAGCTGGGGAGCCTGGGGCAGATATCCATGTGTGAGCTGGGGCAGATATCCATGTGTGAGCCTGGGGCAAATACCCATGTGTGAGCTGGGGTAGATACCCATGTGTGACCTGGGGCAGATACCCATGTGTGAGCTGGGGCAAATAAGCATGTGTGAGCTGGGGAGCCTGGAGCAGATACCCTTGTGTGAGCTGGGTCAGATATCCCTGTGTGAGCTGGGGCAAATACCCATGTGTGAGCTGGGGCAAATACCCATGTGTGAGCTGGGGCAGATACCCATGTGTGAGCTGGGGCAGATACCCATGTGTGAGCTGGGGCAGATACCCATGTGTGAGCTGGGGAGCCTGGAGCAGATACCCTTGTGTGAGCTGGGACAGATATCCATGTGTGAGCTGGGGCAGATATCCATGTGTGAGCCTGGGGCAGATATCCATGTGTGAGCCTGGGGCAGATACCCATGTGTGAGCTGGGGCAAATACCCATGTGTGAGCTGGGGAGCCTGGAGCAGATACCCTTGTGTGAGCTGGGGCAGATATCCATGTGTGAGCTGGGGCAGATACCCATGTGTGAGCTGGGGCAAATACCCATGTGTGAGCTGGGGCAAGGACCCATGTGTGAGCTGGGGCAAATACCCATGTGTGAGCTGGGGCAGATACCCATGTGTGAGCTGGGGCAAATACCCATCTGTGAGCTGGGGAGCCTGGAGCAGATACCCTTGTGTGAGCTGGGGCAGATATCCATGACTGAGCTGGGGCAGATACCCATGTGTGAGCTGGGGCAGATACCCATGTGTGAGCTGGGGCAGATACCCATGTGTGAGCTGGGGAGCCTAAGGCAGATACCCATGTGTGAGCTGGGGATCCTGGGGCAGATATCCATGTGTGAGCTGGGGCAGATATGTGTGAGCTGGGGCAGATACCCATGTGTGAGCTGGGGCAGATACCCATGTGTGAGCTGGGGAGCCTGGAGCAGATACCCTTGTGTGAGCTGGGGCAGATATCCATGTGTGAGCTGGGGCAGATACCCATGTGTGAGCTGGGGCAGATACCCATGTGTGAGCTGGGGCAAATACCCATGAGTGAGCTGGGGAGCCTGGAGCAGATACCCTTGTGTGAGCTGGGGCAGATATCCTTGTGTGAGCTGGGGCAGATATCCATGTTTGAGCCTGGGGCAGATACCCATGTGTGAGCTGGGGCAAATACCCATGTGTGTGCTGGGGCAGATACCCATGTGTGAGCTGGGGCAGATACCCATGTGTGAGCTGGGGCAAATACCCATGTGTGAGCTGGGGAGCCTGGAGCAGATACCCTTGTGTGAGCTGGGGCAGATATCCATGTGTGAGCTGGGGCAGATATCCATGTGTGAGCCTGGGGCAGATACCCATGTGTGAGCTGGGGCAAATACCCATGTGTGAGCTGGGGAGCCTGGAGCAGATACCCTTGTGTGAGCTGGGGCAGATATCCATGTGTGAGCTGGGGAAGATACCCATGTGTGAGCTGGGGCAGATATCCATGTGTGAGCTGGGGCAGATACCCAGGTGTGAGCTGAGGCAGATACCCAGGTGTGTGCTGGGGCAGATATCCAGGTGTTAGCTGGGGGCAATATATCCATGTAAGAGCTGGGGGTAAATATATTCCATGTAAGAGCTAGGGGTAAATATACCCATGTGAGCTGGGGGCAAATGTACCCATGTGAGAGCTGGGGCAATATATCCATGTGAGAGCGGGGGGCAAATATACCCATGTGAGCTATCTTTTTTGGTGGGGGTGCAAGTAGCTGGTCATGCCTAGGGCGCAAAATAGTCTAGCACCGGCCCTGAATTTAGCTCCCCATAACAAATCAGTTTGACACCTCTGCTCTAGGCTAAACACAGGAGATAGGATTCCACAAACAATGCCCAAAGGTGATACGCCAGTGCCCAAATTTTTGGCACACTCTGCACAGCCACCCATTGCTGACATTTAAATCATATGCTGTTTTCTACCTTTCAGCACAAACTGCATGTAACACCCAACACAACACACTTTCTTGCACACCTTCTAAACAGTGTTACACCTAAAACGTCTTATATTTCTGTCTTGGTGAAGAATATTCTGAATATAACTATTACCAAAACAGCAATAAGGACGTGTACAAAACAGAGGCTGGGATACGGAAGTATCCAAAGTAATAATTATCCGTGCATTTAAAGGCTGCCTGCAGCACTGACCAGACAGAGGGCTCGCCCTGTGATCAATCCCAGTACTGCCAGAAGTCTTAGAGACTGTAAAGACATGCAATGTCCAATCAGTGAAGCAGTTGAGATGTGTGTTGTTCTGTAATGATATGAACATATACTGCAGCCCATTTCCAAATGAAATTCATCTGTATCCCTCCAGAACATGTCCAAGTTGAATTAACTCAACTCAGGCATCTGATGGTGCTAAGGAATTTGTTGGTGCTTTATAAATACTTGTAACTGTAACTTCTGAAGATTGTGTTACCTCTATAGTGGTAGAGAAACCATTAAAGGACAGTTAGAGTTTTCCTTTTGTACTATATATATATTTCTAACACACACACTTTAGGGGAAATATAATCAGAGCTAAAACCACATTCCCCTCCCTCATCGTGTCAGACAAGACAGCAGTCACCAAGAGGGGTAACATGCATAAACGCTATCTAACCACAATCAAGATGCAGTGGTTTGTAGCAGACAAAAAGAGTGAATGACTCCACATTTGATACACAGTATACAAACGAAATAGAGTAAAATGTGTTTCAGCACGCTTCAATATGCTGCCTTTTGTGAAAGCAAGGTCTAGGTCAGGGTTCAGCAACCTTGGCTCCCTGATTTTTTTGGGAACTACATTTCCCATGTGGCTCAGTCAGCCTAATGCAAGACTGAGCATCGTGGTAGATGTAGTTCCCAAAACATCATGGAGTCAAGGTTGCTGACCCCTGGTCTAGGTTGAGTTGGCCACGTAAGTTCGTGCAGACACATCTCTAGAGTTAGTGAAATCTTTGACCAAGCTCAAATCAGAGATCCCTGATGTGCAAAACGGTAGAAATTAACCAAAAAGAATATGAATTAAGAAGCTAATGCAGCTCTCTTGGTAATCAAGTGTATGTGAATGCAGAAGTGCATTTGTGTGAGCAGCAGTATAATGGCCTTCCACATAAATGCCATCAGTTGAGGCGCCAGTGGTTGCGAGGACTTAGGCAGTTGCCCATTTTGTATAAAAATAGGCCTACCATTGAGTTCACGGCATTCTGGATTTTATGGAAACGACCACGTACAATACCAGTTTCTTAGGTACTGCTTCAACCTAAATGTACTGTTATACAGAAGAAAACTGGATTTCGTAAGAGACTGAACGTTATGCTTGGTGGACACCTTCCAGTACAGTGATGGCGAACCTTGGAACCTCAGATGATCTACATGTTTCATGATGCTCAGCCAGCCATACGTGTGACTTTCAGGGTTATTCAGAGAGTGTGAAAAGCAGGAGAATGACTGGAGAATGAAAAATTCTAGGTCAAAATAGCCAAACCAGAAAATTTCTCCCTTTCATCTCACTTTCCAAATCGGCTATTTTGACCTAGAATTTTTCATTCTCCAGTCATTCTCCTGCTTTTCACGCTCTCTGAATAACCCTGTAAGCATCATGGGACATTTAGTTCCAAAAAACATCTGGGGTGCCAAGGTTCACCATCGCTTTTGCAGTATATGCAGTGTAAAGCCCATGAAGACCATCACTATGGAGATGCGTCTCTGCTATGTCCCGAATTCCACCCGCTTCCTTGATTTTTTCCTTGATACTATTTACCTGTCTTAATACGAATGAAAATGTGGTTTATTTTTGTTTCAGTTTTTATTAGTCCAATATAAACAGATCTGTAACCTAGAGATAAATAAAGGTTCTAAATCATTGGCAGAACATTAATGTAATTCATAGTTCTGTTCAAATTACTGCATTATAAACAGAATGCTAAAAGCATATCGCTGTCAGGTAACACGCTGGATTCAGCTTTTAAAGCCACTTAGAATGTATTATATTTGTCAAATCTCTGCGCAAGGTTTTATTAGTGTTTTTAACAATTCACATATATACGTTTTGAACAATTTGTGTGTATTTTTACAATTCCAGTATTGACTTTTTAATACGACACAGTTCTTCTTAGTGCCGGAGACCCTGTAATTTTTTATTTTTTTTCTGTGCGGTCACCTGGGGCTTATAGCGGGGTGCGCTAATACCCATTGTTTGCGACTGAATTCGATTTCCCTTTCATTGTACTGTGCTACTTGTCGACGTAACCGTACACCCAGGGTAAAAGATTTCCACACAAAGAAACTTAAGTAAAGGCTGGCAAATTGCAATTTATGTCCCTGTGAATAGTAAAGTCATGAGAGATGGATGACAGTGTTGCACCTGGTGTAAATAATTATACGCTTGTAAAGGAAAAAAGAGACTGCATGCAAGGTAAAAAGCCAAGCCAAATGCCAGAGTGATTGTTTTGGATTAGGACATTTTTTGACGATCGCAGGACAAATGTGTTCCTAGAGATCAAGAGTCCTGATGAAAACTAGCAACCTGTTTTTTTTTTTTTACCTCCTCCGCTTTGGCTTAGGATTGTGACATGCTGTGTTTCTGTAAATTTGCCTTAATCCCCTTGCTTTCTCTGGAAGTGTTGGCAAGCCATCCACTGGCACTCTATGTTCCAAGTCTTTCACCGGCGTTACGGTGGTCTCGGTGGTCAATGTGAGGTTAAAAGGCATCTCCGTTAAGGAAGACTACAGTATATGAATACAATTTCCCACACGGAGAAAACAAACTGAAACGAGGTCTAAGGCTAATGTCAGACGAGCGCATTCTGTGCGGACTGTGCGTCCGTGCACATCGGACCTACTTTCTGACAGACAACAAGGTAGTGGCCACACAGTCCGTTTTTGTGACTGATGTTTTTTTTGATTGATGTAGAAGGGAAAATAAATGAATGTGAAAAACATTTTGTCCGTCAAAAATGCAGACCGTCTGACTTCGTTCCATCATTCACACACAAAGCTATGCGGACGTTGCGGATGCAGCGCACTTTGTGCGTCCGTTCTAGCGGATTTATGTTCTAGCCTAACCTGCGTCCGTTTGCCGCGTCCGTTATGCGTCCAAAGTTCAGTGCGGACGTACTTCGTGTGTGGGGCTCCATTGGTCATAATTATATGCTATAATGGAAGTACAGATGTGCGGCAACACGGACGTGAACACTGCGCTCATCTGAACCGAGCCTAAATGCATCTCACTCTGAAAGACTTACTTGTATTGCATCGAAGTAGCCCTAGAAGTTACATTTAATGAATGAGTATATCCGGTACCGGCAAAGTTTCAAAGCTCACATGCTCATTACACAAATAGTTGTTTTTTTACAGTTTTGCATAGTTTGTAAATGTGTATGTATGCGTGAATGCTTATATATTCAAGAGGTCTCGAGAAAAGTCACTGCGTGTGATGAAGCCTCGAAAGAGGTGACAAGTTTGTATCACTGACTTGCGGTGTATTCAGCAAGCACCGCAAGCTCCCCAGAGTGCAGGGAAAACTCGCCGCAAACCCGCAGAACACTTGCCGACCACTCACTGAAAACCCACAGAAACTACTGCAAAAACCCCACCGAACACGCTGGAAAAACCCAACTAGCCGCCGATCACAGCGTAGAGCAGCCGCCGGAAAAACCCAACAAGCAGACAAACATGGTGAAAGAAAAACAAAAACAGTACGCTTGAAAGATTGAAATTTGAAACGCTGTTTGGAAAAAAACTACACAACGAAAATGTCTGGGGTTTAAACATAAGATCCAATGAATGATAATAAAGAGGTCTGTTAAGGAAAATTGAAAAAACTATTTAAAAAAAAAATGGAAAAAAAATTGCCAAAAAAATCCTGAAAAATGCTTAAAAGATACAAAAAAATTCTAGAAATTAAGAGACTTTTTACTGCAGAATTAAATAATAAACGGTTTAATGGATATTGAATTGAAACGGGAGTATTTTTAACATTGAAGCCTATGGGCAATAAAGCCGTTGAATGAAACCACCGAACAGCAAGGCATTTCGGCAACGTTTCCCTGCTGTTTGGTGTCTCTGAATAGATGAACCATTGCTTCTCTATGGGGGATTTCACTGCCCTCGAACAGGCACCGTACATGCAGGCAATTCACCAGAATTTGGCGAACTGCCTGCTCTCTGAATAGCCAAATGGCCAGGAAATGTCCCCATTCGCTGAAATTGAGTGAATAGATTTTGGGGACATTTCGGATCTCTCTGAATATTGGGCTCTCTCCCAATGTGTAGTATGATTGTATCACAGAGCTCCACAGCAATAAAACTCACAGTAATGTGTGGTGTGTATGAGCGTATCACAGAGCTCCACAGCAATAAAACTCACAGTAATGTGCGGTATGTATGAGTGTATCACAGCTCCACAGCAATAAAACTCACAGTAATGTGCGGTGTGTATGAGTGTATCACAGAGCTCCACAGCAATTAAACTCACAGTAATGTGCGATGTGTATGAGTGTATCACAGAGCTCCACAGCAATAAAACTCACAGTAATGTGCGATGTGTATGAGTGTATCACAGAGCTCCACAGCAATAAAACTCACATTAATGAATATGGAGAAAAGTGACATTTTAATTCAGATGGAATGAACCTTGGGAGGAAGTATGGAATAAAAGATTTTCTTGGATAAAAAAAACCTCATAGAACTAATCAGCAGAAAAAAAATCGGAAACTATACAAACTCTGAACATAAGGTTTGGGCAATCCTAATGATTGGTGGAGCATCATGGGAGATGGAATTCCAACACACCTGGAGGGCCAAAGTTATGTAAGCCTTCACCCTCTCCCCATCTGGAAATGGAACCCCAGTTGGATAAGCCTCACCCTTTTTCCAGTATGGACAAACGTAATGGAGACACAGTAAGGCTCGGTCCAAGGCTGGATGATCACATCCACCCATTATCATTCCAGAACCACTTAAGTGACCTGCAGTCTACTAACTGACTTCTTGATTACCCAACTAGTATTGCAGTGATGTTGCCCAGAGGTAGAGAAGCTCAGTAACATTGTCCCCAAACATCAGCCAGCTACTTGATAGCACTGGAAGAATTAGAGGTAAAAAAAAAACCTCTATAAATCTTAAAGGTAAGTAACAAAAATGGGCGACTTCCTAGCCAGCCAGAACATGCTGACGTTCTGGCAATGGAGCCAACAAGTGTCTTTTATGATGACTATCAGGGTTATCCAAAGAGATCCGAATTGCTTGAGAAAGGTAACCGAACGCTGAAAATCAGCGTTCGGTTACCTTTCCTGGCCATTCGGCTATCCAGAGAGCAGGCAATTCGCCAAATCCTGGCGAATTGCCTGCACATACGGTGCCTGTTCGGTGCCTGTTCGGGGGCAGTGAAATCCCCATGAAAAAGCACTGCTTCGGCTATTCAGAGAACACAAACCAGCAGTGAAAGGTTCCCCTAATGCCCTGCCATTCGGTGGTTTAATTCAGCAAATTTATTCAGGAGAATCCCATAGGCTTCAATGTTAAAAATATTCCCGTTTTAATTCAATATCTAATAAACCGTTCATTATAAAATTCTGCAGCAAAAAGTCTCTTTATTTATAGATTTTTTAGGATACTTTAAGCATTTTTCTGAATTTTTAAAAAAAAAATTAAAAGTCCAATTTTTTTTTTGATTTGTTTTCAGTTTGCTTATTTTTTTTGTAACAGCCCTCTTTATTATCATTCCCTGGACCTCCTGTGAAAATTTCAGACATTTTCGCTCAGTAGTTTCTTTGCAAACAGCGTTTCATTTTCCCAGATTCATACAAATGGTTTTGCTAATTTATTCACTGCCTCCTCTATGTCACAGCTGCTTCGGCTCTGTGTGATTCGGCGCTCCTGTTTGGGTTTTTCGAAGGTTAATCCAGATGTTTTTGCTTGTTTTCAGCGTGCATTCGGTGAGTTTTCGTCAGGTTTGCGGTAGCTTTTCCCTGCAATTCGGGGACCCTGTGGTGCTTGCTGAATACACCGCAGGGTCACCGAAATGCAATCGGCAAAAGGAACCGAATTGAAGAGAACGAAAAGTCACCGAACGTGCGGTGACTTTTCGAATCTCTTTGGATAACCCTGTATGATTCCAAAGCGAGGCTACTACGATAGAATGGGCAAGAGGGGGGCAAGGATTCAAAGCGTGCAGATTGTATATCCTACAAAGACAGATGTTTTTGATCTACATCTCCCTTGACACCTACAGGGTTATCCAAAGAGATTCGAAAAGTCACCGCACGTTCGGTGACTTTTCGTTCTCTTCAATTCGGTTCCTTTTGCCGATTGCATTTCGGTGACCCTGCGGTGTATTCAGCAAACACCACAGGGCCTCCGAATTGCAGGGAAAAGCTGCCGCAAACCTGACGAAAACTCACCGAATGCACTCTGAAAACAAGCAAAAACATCTGGATTAACCTTCGAAGAAGCCGAACATGAGCCGAAAAGGAGCCGAACAGGAGCCGAATCACACAGAGCTGAAGCAGCTGTGACATAGAGGAGGCAGTGAATAAATTAGCAAAACCATTTGTATGAATCTGGGAAAATGAAACGCTGTTTGCAAAGAAACTACTGAGCGAAAATGTCTGAAATTTTCACAGGAGGTCCAGGGAATGATAATAAAAAGGGCTGTTACAAAAAAAATAAGTAAACTGAAAAAAAAAAAAAAAAAAATCGGACTTTTACATTTTTTTTTAAAAATTCAGAAAAATGCTTAAAGTATCCTAAAAAATCTATAAATAAAGAGACTTTTTGCTGCAGAATTTTATAATGAATGGTTTATTAGATATTGAATTAAAACGGGAATATTTTTTTTTTTTTTTTTATTAAATATTTGTAAATTACAAAGAAAAGACATTCACGAAATCAAACTGGTAAAGAAAAAAGCCACGCAGGGCTTGCATAGTCTAGAACGAGTGAACATGCGAGATAACAGAAGAGTAACCAATAACAGGGCAAAATAAGTTGCTGGGACATAGCGCTAAACCAGGAGGCAAAAATAAAAATGTCCGCAAAACTGCCACAGAGAACTCAGGGCTCAGTCCCGTTAGTAGAAACAAGTAGTCCAGAATATCCAGGGAACTCGTTAGCAAGAATATAGAAAAATAAGAAAAAAAAAAAAAGAAAAAGGCGGGGGGGATAAAATCGCGATCAGCCTGGCTGAACCTGCGTGATGTCCATCGGGATACCTGCTTTTTCCAGGGCGATCAAAGCCGTGTCGGGGTCGGATATCGTATGAGGAATATTAGCGTGTGTCACAACAAGGGAGCCGGCGAGACCCCATCTATAGCGGATCCCTTTCCGTCGAAGGATAGCAGTAACGTCCCGGAATCTTCTGCGGGCCAGTAAGGTCAAGAATGGTAGGTCGTGATAAAGAGCGAGAGTAGAACCCTCGAACTGCACCGAATCTCGTGCGCCAGGGGCAGTCATGATCTTAACCTTCAGGGCAACCTCCCGGAATGCCACCACAACATCCCCAGATGCCCCCTTCGCAGACACCGCAGGTCTCCGGACCCTGTACACCGAACCGACGACATCAAGGGTATCAGAGGGCAGTCCAGCAACCTGGATAGCCAAGCGAGTCACATATGGCCGTAATTCCTCCGTTGATATCGAAGTCGGTATGCCCCTGACCCTGATATTACGACGTCGATGTCGAGCTTCAAGCGTTTCAACAGAACGGGATAGGATCTCGACCTGTGACCGGAGCGCGGTCACCTGGCCAGACATAAGGGTCTGTTCCGTTGCCACCTCTGCAGTTTTAGCTTGAACTTCAACCACCTGAGCGCGGACCTCCTTCACTTCTGCACGAATCGCTGCCACCTCCGGTTTCCACATGTCCCGTATGTCATCTAAGAGTTTGCGTAGATCCCCCTTTGTTGAGGGTAGATGGTCATCTTCCTCATGTGTCTGAGCTACCTGACGTAGGTCTCCAGGGTCGTCGGCTCTAACTCGGGTCCCTGACCCTTGCTGCTTTTGCATTGACCCGAGCCGTCGTTCCGACATCGCGTTGTCATCAGCGGATAGTTGCCGATCGCTAACCGAGTCTTCCCCAGAGGAATCCCTAGTAGCCAGCGAAGACACCGAGGACGCTGCTAGTGCGGCCTTACGCTTCTTTTGAGCCCTCTTTTTTGCTGCTGCGGTCAGAGGCTGTTGTCCCTTCATCTGGGGCGGAGGGGTGATCCAGGACATCCCAGTATCTCCACCCTGGGGCCAGGCGCAGTCTTTCTCACCATCCGAGTCATAGCCCGGGGGGAGAGATGAAAAAATAGGCCCCCCTACCATAACATCCCGAATGTCCTGTTGGCGAGGACCTCCCTTCAGGATGTGTCTTTTAGGCATGTTTTACCCCTTCCAGCCGTATAGATCGGAACTCTGGGAAACTCCGCTGGCACGCACGAGGGTCTCCAAAATGGCCGCCGTCTCCAGGCCCAAATCACCTCCGGGACCCAAATATCTCCCACGGAGCGCTTCAATGAAGGGCTGTTACGTCCCTTGGGTCTCACCAGGACCTCCGGGTTCTGTTGGGATCTTTGTGTGAGCAAACGAGCGGGTAAATCTTAGTTGTAGCCGGAGCTGCATCAGAGCTGAACAAAAACGCGACCGCTCGTTGCCACGGCTAGCTCCGCCCCCCCACGGGAATATTTTTAACATTGAAGCCTATGGGATTCTCCTGAATTAATTTGCCGAATTAAACCACCGAATGGCAGGGCATTAGGGGAACCTTTCACTGCTGGTTTGTGTTCTCTGAATAGCCGAAGCAGTGCTTTTTCATGGGGATTTCACTGCCCTCGAACAGGGACCGAACAGGCACCGTATGTGCAGGCAATTCGCCAGGATTTGGCGAATTGCCTGCTCTCTGGATAGCCGAATGGCCAGGAAAGGTAACCGAACGCTGATTTTCAGCGTTCGGTTACCTTTCTCAAGCAATTCGGATCTCTTTGAATAACCCTGCTAGCCTCTCATCAGGTTGGCTAAGTCTCATGTGAAATGTAGTTCCAAAACATCTGGAGGGCCAAGGTTGCTGACCCCTTTTTTAAGCTAGGCGACATATCCCTAGTCTTTGTGAACAAAAATACATTTATGGCATATCAAAAGTAGTGTTTACTTCCCGACAGGTTAATAACTTTACAGCATACCCGAAATCCACCAGTGTTTGGCGCAACTAGCATAACTCTCTGCCGGATTAATAGGCATCTGCCCAAAAAGTCTGATCCGGAATTGGAGGAAATTTAGTATGGCAACAACAGGCTCAGAGTTTTAAGAAATGCAGCTGAGCGAGCATACATGGTAATTTACAGGACCTCCTACATTTTTCTTATTGTGTCGGACGTCAATCCACTCAATAGCATCCATTACGTGGAGCCAAGGTGACGGTCCTTGATATTGTGCAGGAGCCCAGTGGCAAACCTATGCAGCATGGCTAAGTGCCCCAGATGTAACAGGCCCACCATACCACCCAGGAATGGCCCACCAAGACACCAGCAAATTTCCTGGTGGGCCTCTGAGGTCGGTAAGAGCACTCTGACACATCACCAAATGCGTGATCAGTATGGTCTGGACCAGGCAGAGGAGCAGAGCGAACACTTGCCCACCTGGGAACCATTTTTATCCCCTCGGCGGACACCATGGACTCTATTACATTCTCCGCACAAATTCGTATGCGCAGCACAATTTTTTTTGCGCGCACCGTTAAACGTTAACGCGCGTAAATTAACACAGGTATTACGATCCGAGCACATTTTTTCATCCGTCGGAAAAAAAAAAAATCGCACATAAAAAAGACACGCAAAAACTAGTGCAAATTAACGCTGCGCGCAGAAATCGGTGGGCAGACTGTTTTTTCACGTGATTCAGCCAATCAGAATTAAGAACCACAATTGTCTCCCGTTCAGTTTTTGCGCCTGCAAAAATCTATCTGAGTATACATGCTGCAGCAATATCTAGTGAAATTCCTCTTGTCTTCCTCAACCCCAAATCCCTCTAGACTGTAAGCTCCTATGAGCAGGGCCCTCTGCACCTCTTGTTTCCATCATATGTCCGTTTATTTGTATTTCGTTCCCTTTGGTTATTGTAAAGCGCTGCGGAAACTGTTGGCGCTATATAAATGATGACAATAATAATACAATAAAAAAAACACGCACAACCTCTCAATTTTATTGTTTGGGTATGTGTAGAATGTGTAACTATAATGTGCTGTAGTTTTTTTTTTTTTCGTGCTGGTGTTTTCTTCATTTCAGTCAGAACGTGCAGATTTGCCGCTACCACCAGCTTTTCAAAGACGTTAAAATTATGCGCGCAAACGTCGTTCGTAAAAAGTTGCGCATCGATTGTAATACCAGTCGCGTACCAGCGCACAAATGCATTTGCGCTCACAATGTTAAGTATGGGATGCACGCACCAACTTTCGCTCGCTCAGGGTAACTCGCGTTAGATATTAACGCGCATCGTATGCGCGAATGTCGTAATTTGACGGTCAGCGCAAAGGGTTTTTCCCCTCGCGTTAATGCGGTTTTGCACGAAGAGTGTAACAGAGCCCCATGGATTTAGCCCACTCCTAGTAAAATAAGGTAAGCGGAAGAGGAGGCAAAATGTTTTATTTTTATTGAGTTTACGGAGATGGGCAGCTGAGGTAAGGGGCACCCCAAGATTTCTGATTGCAGAGTCTGTGTTGATCCTTTCTGAAATTTTACTTCCAGTATTCAATTCATGAGGTTTATTTCATTGGATCGGCAGAGATATAAGCTAATAAACAATGATTTGCCAAATGTTACAGCCATATATACAAGCATCGAACAACACAAACCACACACAAAAAAACAAACATTTTTCCAAATTAAAATTAAGTAGAAAATCCAAATTTTAAACAGTCAGGGTAATTCAAAGAGATTCAAAAAGTCACCGCACGTTCGGTGACTTTTCGTTCTCTTCAATTCGGTTCCTTTTGCCGATCCCATTTCGGTGACCCTGCGGTGTATTCAGCAAGCACCACAGGGTCCCCGAATTGCAGGGAAAAGCTGCCGCAAACCCGACAAACACCAACCGCAAAACCCACCGAATGCACGCCAAAAACCCTCAAAAACATCTAGATTAACCTGCCGAAAACCACAGAAAAAAACCCGATCGCAGCCTTCGACACAGCAGAAGAGGCAGTGAATAAATTAGCAAAACAGTTTGTATGAATGTGTGAAAGTGAAACGCTGTTTGCAAAGAAACTACTGAGCGAAAATGTCTGAAATTTACATATGAGGTCCAGGGAATGATAATAAAAAGGGCTGTTACAGAAAAAAGAAGAAAACTTTAACCACTTCAATACGCTGGTATGCGGAGGACGCGCTGAGCGCGTCCTCCCATTGGGGTCAGCGTTCGGCCGAGTTCCGGCCGATCGCTGGCCCCTCCGCGCATCCGGAACGGCAGCGCGATGACACCTAATTCAGGCCCCCCCCCCCCGCATGTGCGGAGGAGGCGCCTGAAAGGGAGGGGGGGAGGTCCTTCGGACCTCTCTCCCTCCCGATCGGCGGCTCTGCGGGGGTTAACCCAGGCATCATTTGGAAGGGCACAGCCTGCCCTTCCAAATGGTGCCTGGCATTAACCCCTGGGGAGCTGGATCGCGAATCGACGCTGAAAAGCGCCGGTTCGCGATCCTTTCCCGGAGCTGGCCGACATCTTGGATGTCGGCCAAGCCTCCGGAAACTCCCCCTGAGGACTGGCGTCATCGTGCGTAGTCCTGGACTTAACCCCTAACTGCCACCAACGGTGGAGATAGGGAGTTCCAATGAACTCCCTATCTCCCGATCCGTGGCAGCTAGGGGTTAAATTTTGGTATGGTTGGATCGGCCAGAGCATGGCCGTTCCAACGATACCAAACACTACTGTGAAAAATGTTGTAAAAAAAAAAATAATAATAAAAAAAAAAATAAACACTTTTTTTTCTTTTTTATGGTTTGTTAATGCAGCAATATTGTTCCCATTTCAATTATAATGTGAACAATGATGCTGCACTAACGATTTTTGTATGCGGTGCGTTTGTTAAAAATAGTGTAATTTTCCCCAAAAGAAAATGTAACGAGACCCCATCTCTAATTTTTTTAACAAGCGCACCCCATACAAAATATAACCGCAATTGCTCGCATGTTAAAATGTGAAAAAAAACACTTTACACATTGTAAATTATTGAAAAGACATATTTTATTGCATTTTTTGTTATAATATACAGACATGACATAACGTATACATATAATAATGACATATTATGAATCTACCGAGTCTGACGGAAAGAACGATATATAATATGTCTGGGTCATATACTAAAATAAGCCTTCAAAACACGTTTAAACATGATGAGCAAAACCGGTAAAAATGACCTCAGCACAGGGGCGGGAAAAGCCTCAGCAGCGAAAGGGTTAAAAAAAAAAAAATCGGACTTTTAAAAAAAAAAAAAAAAAAAAAATGCTTAAAATATCCTAAAAAATCTATAAATAAAGAGACTCTTTACTGCAGAATTTTATAATGAACGGTTTATTAGATATTGAATTAAAACGGGAATATTTTTAACATTGAAGCCTATGGGATTCTCCTGAATAAATTTGCCGCATGAAACCACCGAATGGCAGGGCATTTCGGGAACCTTTCACTGCTGGTTTGTGTTCTCTGAATAGCCGAAGCAGTGCTTTTTCATGGGGATTTCACTGCCCTCGAACAGGCACCGAACAGGCACCGTATGTGCAGGCAATTCGCCAGGATTTGGCGAATTGCCTGCTCTCTGAATAGCCGAATGGCCAAGAAAGGTAACCGAACGCTGATTTACCTTTCTCAAGCAACTCAGAGCTCTTTGAATAACCCTGTGAGTGTATTTAGTCCAAAGGGAATTTAACATTTTTGAATATTGCAAAGAGCTTGTTCTAACAGTGTTTTTCTTTTTTCTTTTCCCTCGCCTCCTTCCCCAAAAGTCAGACGATTGCAAAAATATACGTATATTAGATTAACAGCAAGATTAAAAGTTACATCTATCCTGAAAGCCTCCTAATAAAATGCTCTCATGCCTGAACATTTAGCTGTTTTATTAATGATGGATGCATCTTGAAATAATGGCATATGTAATCACATCTGGATATATCTGTAATGCGTCTAGTTTTATGCATCGGCGACCAAAATGAGATTATAGGGCCCTCAGGGCAAGGCTTCATTATTACTGCACCATGCATTGTGCAGATATGTTTTCCCTGGCATACATGAGAAGCCTCCGAGTTAATGAAGCATACATTATATCTGAAATATTTCAGCCTATTTTCAGATTATATTTATATTGCACTCTATCCACCACATCCCGCACTCAGCACTTTAACTCGTGGAGCGCCTGACGTCATTGTAGCAGTGTGTTGTAAGGCAAAGGATAGCCTCATTTCAAGGATGTAAAGAGTTAAATTATGCCTCTCTGGGCATGGCGAATACTGTGCCTTGGTTTAATTTTGTATGAGAATCTGTATAAAATGTAGGTTAAAGCGTAAACTATATATGTCAGTATGAAACACTAGGGGGAGCTAGTACCATTTTCACAAACTCCACTGATTTACTAGTAATTTCTACAAACATCTCATCATGTATGATAATAATAAATGTGTGTGTGTGTGCAAAATTATATATATATATATATATTTCTTCAGGGGACCCGCAACCAGGATCTATGAAACGGCTTGTGCGCCAGTGCTTAACAGTCGCCAAAATAAAAGAAACATCGATGATCCCTATGTAGACACATTAAAATATTTAATTATACAAGACTGCTGGAGTGCGCGCCTTTCTAGTAAACTATATATATATATTTATACACACACAGTTTTATATATGTGGGTATTATACATCTTATCTTAACAGCCCCATCCATTTTTTTTAAATTATTATTATTATTCTTTATTTATAAAGCGGCAGCATATTCCGCAGCGCTGCACAGTGGAAAATAGAATTAAGGACAAGAGGGATTCCAGGGACAAAATAAATTATATACCTGTACAAGTACTGCTGCTGTAGCAATCGCACATTGATATATGAACTTTTCAGGTTGATGCGCTCTTGTGTATGTAGGAATAAAAAAATAACAAGAAAGCCCAGCTGCTCATTCATTTCAAGTTCTAAGCAACAAATCTCAATTGGAAGTGTTCCTGTTGGACCGCAGAGTGCTCTTTAAAGACAGATGCTCATTCCTTTAGTCTTGCAAGGACTATTATATTGCACAGACGTGGAAAGGCACAAAAAGATACAGAGGGAGACCTTTTCCTGTCTTCCGTGAATACTCACAGTGAGCACCCGCAAGGAATCATAATTCGCAAGGTTTACATCGTCTTAATGTATCACGGGAAGAAATTCAAACAAGAGCTGAAACAAAATCTTCAGACTCGCCTTTAACGTCCGTATTATGACCAAGCCCCTTTGCCAGCAGCTCGAGTTGTAATACTTTCGAGCCACGGAGATAACACCAACCGCGTTAAGTGCCTCGGTGTTAAGTGCTCCAGGAGGCCATAGGATTCCTTGAGATGGACGTGATTTTGTGCAAGTGAGATCCGGCCAGGGAGGTGGCGGGATACGCAAAGGAGCACTGGGACCAAATAGTTCCCAGTTCCTCTACTTGCAGAGCGAGGAAGCGGTGAATTGCTCCACTCTCACCACTGTGGAATCTGAGGCGAGTATGGGATTTTTAGCTTGGTTTAGATCTGTTTGTTAAGTGATTGTGCAGCGCAATCACTTAACACCAGAGTTGAAACGAGCTGGTTGGTATTGCGTGTTCTCCATCTCCTGGGGGCACATTAACATCTCCCGTACAAAGTATAGGAGACGTTAATGTACAGTAACCTGGTGCAACATCAGAGACGCAAGCTGAGCTTGTGTCTCAGATGGAATAGGATGAGGTAAAATTAAGCACGGTGCTCAAGCTCTTATGCTGCGTGAATCGAGCGCTGTGCTCGCGTCCAGGTTGTGATCTGGAGTTGCTGAGTTTACAACAGCAGTGACATCCAACCAGAGTTGGAATACAACCCTAGGAGTGCGAAGGATTAAACAATGTGGGCCCTATTCCAGCTTTGGTGTAACCTTAACCAGAGCTGTTGTAAAATTAGCAACTCCATAGACTATAATGACTCTGGGAAGTTTACAACAGCTCTGGTTAAGTTTACACCAAGGTTGGCATAGGGCCCTGTGATGGGAAAATATGCTACATATGATCCACCACTGACCCAGAGGAACCAGGGAAAAGCAGTCAGCCTTTACTTACTACTGCCACCAATGTATTGTGGTGCTGACATGTAAAGACTAAACATGTGCATTCGTTTCAAGAACGAATCAAGGTTCATCTGAATTTTTTTCAATTCAGTGATTCATCTTAAACATGACAGGACACTTCGTCGGCTAAACTGAAAATCAGATTGCATAGGAACGACTTTTATTTGCACAATTTGTGTTGGTTCATATCATGCCGCCCGCCAATACAATTTGCATGTCCTTTGCTTTAAATTGGCCATGGATGAGGGCGTATTGGAGGGACAGTAATCTCTGTTTTCAGTCGGGTCAGTGGTTTCAGCAGAGAGTGGGTTTCCTGGTAGCCCACCTGCTTGCCCACTCAATTCCTCACTTGCCACCACTGGGTGAGGGTTTAATTTAATAAAAACCCGAAAATAAAATGTATGTTTTGTTCACAATAGTAACATTGTGCACCCACTTTTTAATAAGGGCATGGGATAAACCGTAAGAGACTTTTGAAAGACTCCTGGCATTAACGTGTGCATTTTTCAGAGATAGGGTTAATGGCGTGACGCTGATTGGATCGATTTCATTCCCAAGATTTCGGAGGAAACGGATATGACGCATTTGCGGATATGGCGCGCAACAACTAGGAGCTACCATGTCCCATCCAGTATGGTGGCGACGCCAGCAGTGACATCCCAATGTTAACAGGAAGCCACGATAGACGGCTGGAAGCTGACTTCCTCACCCAAGATGACGGGTGCAAATAAGAAACGTTTTTTGGTTGGTGGCATTACAGGGGGGCTATTTATAGAAAAGACTCTAATAGACTTGGAGAGGTTTATGCTGACTAAGTACGTCTCAGAGTGTTAATATTGTGTTTTTTTATCTGTTTTTATTTTAGTAATTCTATTTTATTTCTTGTTTACTATTAGTAAAGGTTTTGATACCTTTTACATCATCTTTCCATTATTGCTTATTCGTCACTGGAGGATCTGTAGTTGAACCCTACCTAGAGAAAGGGTCATACTCGTTACCATTAAATCCTAAAGGATTTAGTCTCGTGTTCTGTTGAGTAGGTGCTTGCATTTACTATTAGACACTATGAAGAACAGATGTTCTGTGCAATGAAAAGTTCCTTCTTTGTACCTTCTATGAAAAGTAAAGAGGAGGCATCCTTTGCATGGGCTGGGTCACACCAGAAGTTGACCAACTGCGCAAGAGGAGCCAGTATTTAAGCCCTGGAATATGTGAGTGAGACCATATTAGCTTTTTCTCAAATAACTCCACGAATTTAAGAATGTAGTACACTATGTTGTTATTGTTAGAATTGTTGTAATGATTATGCGTTCTTTAATGTATTAATTTTACAGCATTCTTGTTGTCGATGCGTTGCTTTCGAGGAGTAGGCTTTTTGGGAAGTGACAGACAACCAACACAAGTTATCCTCCTCTTTATATCAGACCGTCCTCTCCTTTATTTATTTTTACAGTTCCGTTTATTTTAAAAATAGGTTGAACGGGTCCATCTAAATGACACGGACTGTCACTGGAGTACATCATTGTGCCTGATAAATTAATATGCAGACTTTTTTTGTTTTAAGCAAATCTGTAGCAAACCTAATAAGGTGCTAAAGAGAGGTCTAATCCCACCTAAAAGGAGAGGTTGAAAGAAGGCTTTATGTGAACAAGGTCACGGGCGAGAGTAATAATGACTCTTTCTGGTTGGAGACCCTTAATCCATATACATAACCAGATTGACCTGCAGATTAATCCTTTAAATGTCTTTTCTAAAAGTCATTCCTGGGTAGCTCAAGGATAAAACATCATAGAGGCAGGATTATGTTTTAGCTTTGCAATTTTGCCCAAGGGACTTCACAGTCCTCAAAATGTACAATTTAGCATTAAATAGGCTGGGTAGCCATGTGTATACCAGTGAGTATTAGAGGAACTTGGCAAACGAATAGCGTGAGGTTTCTGGTGGCGGAGGCTTCGCATTTTAAAGTAAAGTGGATTGTAAGAACCACTAACCTATATTTTTTATTGGAAACCCCAATTTTTATATACCTAAACCCTCTAGGAAAAAGCCAACAAGATTGTGTAAATGTGGGATGTGTGCATCCAAGCAGACCCCATGGTTCTCCTGGCAGAGCACCATAAGACCATAGTCAACTGTTGGGCAGCCTTCACCGATATAACCCAAGCAAATTCTTATATGCTGAATATGTACTGTGTTCTATGAATTTATTAACAGGTCTATTCAAAGGACGACAGGAGGAGAGAAGTATCTAGAACAAACAGCCGATTTGGAAAGTGAGAATTTTTTTGGTTTGGCCATTTTGACCTAGAATTTTCACTTCTGCAGTCAATCTCCTGAGTTTCACCTCTCTTTGAATAGATCTGTGTTTGAGGAATAAATGGAAACTCCTTTTGAGGATTAGCACCAATATTCGTTGGATTCAGTGTGCAGCTGTGACAACTGTTCTTGTTCTGATTAAGGCTCGTGTCAGACGAGCGCACTGATCACGTCCGTGGTGCCGCACATTTTGACGTCCGTCGTAGCATACAATTATGATCAATAGAGATCCACACACGAAGTACGTCTGCACAGAAGTGCAGAAGCACAACGGACGCGGCAGACGGACGCAGGTTAGGCAAGAACGTAAAACCGCTAGAACAGACGTGCGGAGTGCGCCACGTCCGCAACGTCCACATAGCTTTGTGTGTGAGTGATGGAACGTAGTCAGACGAACTGCATTTATACGTCCAGCATTTTTGACGGATGAAATGTTTTTTCATTTTAATTTATTTTCCCTCCTACATCTGTCAAAAATAACGTCAGTCACAAAAACAGACCGTGTGGCCACTACTGCGTCTTCCGGCAGAATGTGTGTGCGTACTGCACGGACGCACAGTCCGTACAAAATGCGCTCGTCTGACACCAGCCTAATACGTTTATTAAAAATGTCCCAAACTAAATACTGATTTTCTGCAAAGGCCGATTTATCCATTTACAGCATTAAACTTAGAGAATTTATTATTGGGTGTTTGTAGTGTTTATAATTTGTGTTTGTGTTATTTTAATCTTTAATTGATTACCAATTTATCTGATTTAATTCATGGAATTAAATCTTCTTTTTGTTGGCCAGGAAATCTTATTTTTTCCCAGTGCCGAGTGTGCTGTAGCTGGTAATACTGGAGCATTGTTCTATTAAATGAATTCTTTACATGGCATGCAGGTGTCTCTACACCTGTGTTATAATGTCAATGAGTTTAACATAATTAGCTTGAGAAGAACAAGTATCTAGGAAGCCGAGGAGCAACCAAAAGACATAAGTATCTATTTTCTTTTCACTGGCACAATCAGAGGAATAAAAACACAGTTTCCTGGGTGGTCCAAAGACCACATTTCAGAAGCCAAATGCAAGCTCAAGAACGGCTTTTACAATAAACCGATTAATTTGTACACTCCGTGCAGTTTATACACAGAAGGTCTGTCAGTGTAAACTTGTACACATAATTAAAAGATGCATTCCTTGATTTTATTTCTACCTAATGTAACTTATTTAAGGTCACACAGGGTATGAGTCATCATTATTATATTTCCTGAGAATAAAATATATATTTTTATTTATTTTCAAAGTGATTTTGCTGCGCTGGAAATAGCTTAAAATTCTAATCTGTTAATTTCGCACTGACAAGTTTTGTTTGAGTGCATACTAATAAATTATTATTATTATTATTATCACTATTATTATTATTATTAAAGCACTAGGTTGTTTTTGCTGTTGTTTTTTTTGTTGTTAAATAATCCAATGCTAGAAAAGCAGGCTTCTAGTGCTGTTTATACACACTCACTAATGTTTAACTGTAAATTTAACCTTTTCGCCACCATCATCATTATTTATATAGCATCGACATATTCTGCTGCAATGTACAAAATATGTGAACAAGGGGATGATATATTAGAAGACCAGATATCTGCTTCAGTCAGATCATCGTTAAGAAAAATGGCCAATAAAAAAAACGTATTTTTAGTTTAAGAATGAACATTTATCGACATATTGAGAATTCAAAATGAACAAATTTGGCTAATCTCTCAAGTGCTGGCGCCGTTGCATGTTTAGCCGAATCCATTATTATAAATAAATAATTTTTAAAATGTTTTAACAATATTTGATGAGTGAGTGAATTAGAGGGAAGTCCACATGGGGTAATAGGGGTCCCTAGCTGTTTAACTAAAAGGTACTTTCCTTATAAATTAAACAAAATATGAAAGAAAATTCATGAGAAATTCATGCAGTGTATCTCCACTTATGTTGTGCACATCACGCAAGTGCTGGAAGTAGCCACTATGTGGCAATAACAACAGTACAATCACAAGAATGGTACTCTCATGGAACAATACGGCCTTCTCTTTGCAGGAGCACAGGATTACTTCCAGTAGGATGGGGGTGACATATGACGTGAGTCAATGATGGTGACAATCCGGAGATTTTTGATAGATCACATATTGGTGAGTGCCACAGGTGTTAAAACAATCAATAGGTGAGTTCGCCCAGCACCAAAAAAGTGCTCTCTATCTCTTCACACTTTACAGGTCACCCAGAAAATGTTTTATATATACTTTGGCGCAGCGCCCTCTTATGATCCACAACCTCCAAAAGTGAGAAGAAAAGTCAAACACAGCGCGGCTAACACATGATGACTCACCAAATGCCGGGTCAACGCCGGGGTGCTCCACCGTCTGGGATCCGCAGTCCACCAATACCATATACCAAAAATCAGCAGGCCACACCAGGAGCTTGACCATATAAAATTATTTATTGTGGAGCGGCCACAGGCGTACTGGATTCAAGCGACGTTTCAGCGAAGTGCCTTAGTGAGAAGAAATATGCAATTTCAATACTTATCTGGGGACTCCATAATTCTTGTACATATGTCAGATCAATACATCATGATTTACCAAAAAATCAAAACACAAAACATAGTTCAACTCATACATAAATCTCTTTCAATATTAGATATCATAAATGGACCCACTCACATCACGCTGAGCCAACCTAGCTCTCAGTATAAGCGCCTGGGGGTTATTCTCTTGGCCACCGATCAGCCTCTAAGCAACAAGTAACTCCAATTTTCACTCCTTTTTCACACCTCAAATATGGAAAGAGAACACAAAATAGTGTGCACCTCCCTTAACTAGATAACAATATTGCATTAAGGATCAACTCACATGAATCTAAACCGTCACCAGGGTCGATTTTGTGCCCAGATGTTGTATTCGCTGGCCTAGCTGGAAGAAAAGATATAAAGAACAACGTTTAGTCAAGATTTTGAAAGAGAGAAAGGAAGAGAGGAGATACTGCAATATAAAATCAGGTCCAGTGATTCTTTGACGATAGTCCCGTTCATTAGTGGTTATAATAGTAGTTCTAAATATACTGTATCATTATTATGTTTTGGCCAAAAAAAACGATACTCGTAGGGCACTATTCCCTAGTGACCGCTAACATTAGCGTTTGGATGAGTAAGCGTTACCGCTAGGATAAGTGACTTTAAAGCATGTCCCCCATATTACATTCCCCATGCTAAACCCGTAAGAAATCCGTTTGCGCATCGGTAATTGTGCGAGCTTCCGCGAGCTTACTGTACTTTGCAAATCCTATACTTAACATGGGGAGCGCAATCACTAATTAGCGTTAAGTGAGGTATTACAAAGTCCTAGCGCTAATTAACGCAGGGATGCGCAAGCCAAACTTTTAGCTACACCTAAAAGCTGGCGCTAAATGATTCCACTTCAAAATCATTTAGCAACCCCTAAACCTAAACCCCCCCCCATAAATCCAATTCTTACCTATCATCCCGCAATGAGAACGGTGGCCCGATCTGCTGCTTTTTGTCGCCGGGAGCAGAGTGAGACAGGGAAGAAATAATGGTGCCTTGGAAGTAGGGCACTTCAGAATGTAAGTAGGCCTCTGTGGGCTTTTTATATATCTATATCGATGCGTGATCCTCTACACTATATTGTGTTTATTTATACCGAGGTGACCCGAATCTGTATTTGAAAAGAAAGGGCGGTTCACCTTTGATGGATCCATCTGCGTTGTACAATGAGCCAGTATATCTAGGGCTCAAAATCATGTGAGTTTCTTGAGTTATATTCTGCTGCTGAAATAAATTACACTATATATATTTTATTGTTATGGAGGTGCACCCTGTGAAAGTGGAGCGCTCAGTGCCACACGCGTGCTAAAGGGAAGAAATAGTCCCCAGTCTTCCTCCGCTATTACCCATGGCGGTGCGTGATCTCGCGACCCAGAAGCTCAAAACTCCATACAGTCCTATGGACTCCAGGAGGTGATACTCGCGGCGGCACGGAAGCGCTACAGCGAGTATTCCAGCAGTTAGCGTTGTGGTCCGCAGCAAGATGCTGAGACAGCGCCTGCCCCCGGAATATCTCGTTAAAAGGGACTGCCATGGGGAAACCTGCAGATGCAGATTTTCCCCATTAGCGTCCAAAGAGAATAGAGCCCATATTGGGGCAAAGAATTTAAAAGATATTTTATACAGTTATAAACCTCTGACTCTTAATAAAAATGCATTTGGTTTACACAAGGCGTTGTATAAATATGAGTGCTGTCCAGCGTGCACCAGTCCTCGGTTAAAAAAAGACTTGCTTTTCCAAACTTGAGAATCTGAAAACCAATGAAAACTATATTATAAAGGACATCGTTACCTGTAGGACGAAGGATGACATATATATGCTAATTTGTTAGTGCGGACTACATTATGTAGGATGTACAACTAGGCCACTACATGTACGTGTTAGAGAACACATTCGTAATATACTTTACCGTAATATACATAACTGTTCCCCAATACGATTGACCTTTCTAGCCATGCAAAGTGCGACTCGACATTGGAGAGGGGAAGACTTCCTTAGGAAATTGAATAGGATAGAAATGCAATGGATTTTTATTTTGGGTACATTATTGCCATATGGATTAAATAAAGATTTTGAGATCTGTCATTTTTGATAGAGAGTGGAAAGATGAATTAAGGTTAGAAATAGGAAGATTTACTGGTAATGTGTGTCTCTCCCTCTTCTTTGGTTGGTTTAGGTGATGGAAGTAACCATGAGGGGGTTAAATATGTAAGGTTCTATTTTAAAGCCATCGCTTGAAAGTGGAATGCGAGTATTGGGACTGAGGACTTGATGGCTGTGCGTACCACAATGACGCGTGGAAGTAAGGATGGTGCAGGTGCAAGAACCACAGGTAATGCATGCGCGAAAGACGCGTACACCGATGGGACGATGTAGCAGATTTGTGACAATTTCAATGGAGGACATCAACAACGTCATCAGTAGCTGACTGAGGTCGTGTGATGGAATTCTACAGAATGATGAAGACTTTGGAGATTTACAAAGAACCTTATAACTGCAAGATTATTTCTAATGATAAGTATTCTATCCCTTAACGTTATTTATATTGGTTTGGCCATTATTTGCAGTGCATCCACCTTTCCTTTTGTTTGGTTCTTCTACGATTTTACTTACAGGGTTATTCAAAGAGAATCGAAAAGCCACGTTCGATGACTTTTCGTCCTCTTCAATTCGGTGCGATTTGGCAATCCCATTCCGGCGACCCTGCGGTGTATTCAGCAAGCACCACAGGGCCGCCGTAATGCAGGGAAAAGTCACCGGAAACCTGCCGAAAACTCACCGCAAAACGAGGGCGAACGTACACCGAAACCCGCAAAAACATCTGGATTAACCAGCCGAAGACGCCGGAGAAACCCGAGCAGGAGCCGATCACAGCGCAGAGCAGCTGCTGGAAAAAGCCGACACTGCAGACGAGGGAGGTGAATAAAAAGAAAAAAAAAGTACGCTTGAAACTTTGAAAAGTGAAACGCTGTTTGCAAACAAACTACTGAGCGAAAATGTCTGAAATTTACATATGAGGTCCAGGGAATGATAATAAAAAGGGCTGTTACAAAAAAAAGGAAAAAATTATTTAAAAATAAAAAAAAGGAAAAAGATGTTTGGAAAAAAATCCCAAAAAATGCCTAAAAGGTCCTGAAAATCTAAAAATAAAGAGACTTTTTACTGCAGAATATTATAATGAACGATTTAATAGATATTGAATTAAAACGGGAATATTTTCAACATTGAAGCCTATGGGATTCACCTGAATAAACCTGCCGAATTAAACCACCGAATGGCAGGGCAATTCGGCAACTTTTCACTGCTGGGTTTTGCTCTCTGAATAGTCGAAGCATTGCTTCTCTATGGGGATTCACTGCCCTCGAACAGGCACCGAACAGCTGCCGTATGTGCAGGCAATTCGCCAGGATTTGGCGAATTGCCTGCTCTCTGGATAGCCGAATGGCCAGGAAAGGTAACCGAACGCTGATTTTCAGTGTTCGGTTACCTTTCGGCTGCTACAAATTCAATTTTGGTTGTTGTATCTGGTAAATATTTTAAATTAGACGAATCTTGACCTAAGAACTTGTCACTGATAAGCGACTACGTTATAAAACCCGTGCTTGTACCCAGTGATACACCAGCGGCATGCAATGTAGCAGCTTAAAAGGTTAAGTGAAAAACAGTCAATTAGCAATCGAGCTGGGAAAGTAGTTTCGCCAAAGTCAGCTAATGTCCAACCGCCTCCACGATTTTAACAAACGAGGCCATATCTCTCTCTTTGAAGATGACATAATCTCTTTAATTGGTGTTAGGGGATCCCATTATAATGGAACACCAGAAACACCTATAGACGATTACAGACCTATTTACTGAACAAGTGAAACAAACCTTAAACAAAGTGCAAGGGCTCATTATATCTTCTAGCTTAAAGTAGAGAAAGCTGGGGGGTTTTGCATTGCATTGCAGCTAGATACACAAAGAATCATTAATTGCTTGCCCCCGGTGAGAAGGCATGAACTGTTAACCTTTAAAGTAAAATGTTGATAGGTCAAACTCTGTTAATCCTCTTTGGAGGAACCCTACAGTTGTTAACATACGTTTTAATTGACCATTAGGTCCACTAGAACTAGCCAGTGTCTAAATATCCCACATCTGGTCTATATATATATACTTAAATTCTTTCATGGTTTTGCTACCTTTAGTGCATTGAAGCAACAGGTGTCCTTTAAGAATATTCAAACCTATTATTTGTATAGAATTGGTTTGAGAACTGTAATTTAATTATTATTAAGTGCTTCATGTGTCCTCTAGATTGTAAGCTCCTATGAGCAGGGCCCTCTACACCTCTTGTTTCCATCATATGTCCGTTTATCTCGTTCCCTTCGGTTATTGTAATGTGCTGCAGAAACTGTTGGCGCTATATAAGGCTAGGGTCAGACGAACGCATTTTCGCGTTGTCTGTGAAAAAGTGCGTTAGAACGAATGGACGCATTTTTTCACGGAGTACGCGATAGCGGTCATACGATGCGCATTTGCGTTCGTGATTTTGTACGGATCATCAATAAAACACTTTTGCATCTGGACGTTATGTTGGCCGGACATTAGCAGTGTCTGACATCTCCAAATCACGCAAACACGCCGCTAGCGGACGCAGCGCACTCTGTACGACCGTACTAGTGGTTTCACGTTCTCGACAAAATGCGTTCGTTTGCCACTTGCGTTGCACGGCCGGACTTTCGTGCGACCGTACTTCGTATATTGGCCGTCATTGCCCGTCATTTGCTGCTAGTGCGGCCGTAATTAAGTGCGCCAGAACGCACGTTTAAAGTGCGCTAGTCTGACCCTAGCCTTAATGATGACAATAATAATAAATAATGATATGTGTCACGCTACATGCTGCATAGACAGAGATTCTATAGGTTTAGGGTCATCCAGTAGAATATGTATTCATTTTCTACAGGGGATACGTTTTAAAGCATGATCAGATCTTATTTATTAATAAAGTAATGGGGTGGTGGGTTGCTTTTTCTTTTTTTCCAATAAATGGCTTGAGGGACATACATGGAGGAAAAGACAAAGATGTCAAAAGAGTTTGGATGGAGAACAAGACAAAAAAAAGCTGGTCGAGTATTCCTTTACCAAAAATTCCGAAATGCTCCCAAATCATAAAAACTTTGAGCACAGACATGATGCTACAAGTAGAAAATGCCACCCCCAACACATCGCGACTGAGGACTAATTTATTACAAATCTTGTATAAAATGCCCTTCAGGCTGTGTGTATAAGGAGTTGTATAAGAAACATAAATAAAATTTCCAGTTTAATCTCTTTCTAATATGCAAATATATCCCAAATCCAAAAAACATCTCAAACCCAAAACACTTCTGGTCCCGAGGGTTTCAGACTCAATGTCTAGAATGACTCACAGGGTTATTCAAAGAGATTCGAAAAGTCACCACACGTTCGGTGACTTTTCGTTCTCTTCAATTCGGTTCGTTTTGCCGATCCCATTTCGGTGACCCTGCGGTGTATTTGGCAAGCACCACAGGGTCCCCGAAATGCAGGGGAAAAGCTACCGCAAACCCGACGAAAACTAACCGCAAAACCCGGCGAATGCACGCCGAAAACCCTCAAAAACATCTGGATTAACCCGTCGAAGACGCCGGAAAAACCCGAGCAGGAGCCGATCACACACAGCGAAGCCTCCGGAAAAAGCCGACACCGCAGACAAGTGAAGTGAATAAATTAGGAAAATAGTTTGCATGAATGATTGAAAAGTGAAACGCTGTTTGCAAAGAAACTACTGAGCGAAAATGTCTGAAATTTACATATGAGGTCCAGGGAATGATAATAAAAAGGGCTGTTACAGAAAAAATAAGAAAAACGTAAAAAAATTCAAAAAGAAATTGGACTTTTAAAAAAAATCCAGAAATTTTTTTAAAATATCCAAAAAAATCTATAAATAAAGAGACTCTTTACTGCAGAAATTTATAATGAAAGGTTTATTAGATATTGAATTAAACCCGGAATATTTTTAACATTGAAGTCTATGGGATTCTCCTGAATAAATTTGCCGAATTAAACCACCGAATGGCAGGGCATTAGGGGAACCTTTCACTGCTGGTTTGTGCTCTCTGAATAGTCGAAGCAGTGCTTTTCATGGGGATTTCACTGCCCTCGAACAGGCACCGAACAGGCACCGTATGTGCAAGCAATTCGCCAGGATTTGGCGAATTGCCTGCTCTCTGGGTAGCCGAATGGCCAAGAAAGGTAACCGAACGCTGATTTTCAGCGTTCGGTTACCTTTCTCAAGCAATTCGGAGATCTTTGAATTACCCTGATAGACTGTTTGGAGAAACATAAACAAACACTATTTACAAAATATGGAACTTTGTGTAGTTTACTAAACATATAATAGTCAATAAAGCCGCAGCTGTGCCACTTTTAATGCATATCCATATTTATGATTCAGGGTCACTGTTGAATGCATTGATAATTAAACATATATGTATATTCTCTCTTGAAATATGTAATTTGCATCATGGTATTTCAGTGTTGCATCACAAAGTACAAACAATACCCTTTTCCAATATTTTAAGCCTATGTACCCCTTTTTGAGATCCACCTTTATAGTATCAAAAATAATTATTAAATAAAAATTTAATTTTGATATGGAGTTACATACCCAAGCTTTTTTTCTTATTTCATCCTGATCAATAACTTGCTTCAAATGTCATATGTCTATAAGGTATTGTTAGCGATTAATAATATTTTGCATTTTTTTATTCTGTTTGTATGTTAAGTTAGTGAATATATATGAAATTTAGGAGACATTTTAACCTTTAAATTAAATGTGATCCCCAGGACAAGTGTTACCATTGTTACACCAAGCTTTGCAAATAGAAGGGACCAAATAGACATGCCATGTTTGTAGTGAAATTTATATTATGGTTATATATAACAGTGATATTCTTTCATGTATGAGGTTGTCAATATGCACAGTACTGGATTAAAAAATAATTATATATTTTTGAGAATGACACAACCTGTTTAACAAAATTCTGCTAAAAAATATTTAACTTTAATATATCTTTATTTCCAGAATCTATCAACAGAAAAAAATGTTTTTATTGTGTGTATTGAACATACACCTGATGAACACCTGGAAAAATATGTAAAAAAAAAAATACTGTGCAAGCCAAATAATATGATAATTACAGTAATTCAATATAATTTTATAAATTATAATGTAAAATAATTGTAACCATTTCATATAGAACAACTTTAACTATTCATGTCATTTCTATAATAATAGTCTCAAAATGAAAAAATTTTAATGATATTCAAATGCAATTCTTTTTATCTGTATCAACGGACAAATTTAGATAATTGGATTAAACTCATTAAAATTTTTAATTAAAGGGTTGGAGGTTTTTTTGTTTTTTTTTTACTATTCTGTTGTTCCGCATTTAAGTGGAATGATACAATGAGAGTGAAACATTTAATTTGATACTCTAATTTTTATTTATAACACTAACAATCCCTTTAAATCAAATCCAGCATTTTATACTCCATTCCAAAAGCACTGATATCAGTAACATGAAAGTTACTTACTACGTTCACACGCTTATATATATGTTATTTAAATTTATGATCAATGTTGATCAATTCGTTTAGTTTACACAATGAAATGTAGATGTACCTTCACATGTAATACTTAAAAAAAATTTAGAGCTGAGCAATGTTTTCCTTTAATTAAATTTTATCGATTAAATCGAGTTTAAGGTCGACATCGATTTTACTTTTATGAAAATCAAGGAATCTGGATTATTTAAATGGTGCACCATCTGAGCATCGGCAGCAGGGTCAACAGGTTCAGTAGGTGCCTGCCGAACCTGTCGCCTCTGATGCCGATGCTCGGACAGATTTAAATAATCCAGATTTGATTTCCACAAGAAGTAAAATCGAGAACGGCCTTTATTTAATCATAACAATCAAAGGGAAAAATTAAATCACCCTGCCTTAATATATATATTTATATACACATACACACATTTGTTTGACATCAACATAGAAACGATGCACACTTTGACATCATTTCTTATCACCATGTTGAATGTGCACATTCTCCCGCCAAGTTTTACTACATGACAGGTGTTTGTGAGTAATTTCTACAACTACAAATTTTTACTTTGTCGTTGATTTTTCTATGTATTTTTTATGTTTTCGTTTACGCATACTTTGCCCCTTCAGCAAAACTATGTGTGGTTGCCCCAGGTCCTAACCTCTTGTTAAACACAATTCTGCTGCTAAGAAAATACTTACAAAAATTTATATTTAATTGCTCTTCTTGTCGGTAGGACCTGCTAACAGGAAATTCGTTTTTATTGAGTGTATAGACCCTACACTTTTTTCATGGTGTATTTAAAGACGAGCTTTGGTCGCAAAGGCGCCACTGCATTCTAATTTTTACAGTAATAATCTGATAAAACAACATACATAAAACATTGCAGTCAATAACTAACTGCCCACCACCATAATCAAAAAAGGAAAACATTCCTAGTAAAAACACTTGTGTCTTGATGATGTTTTTGTGCGTTGGGACCTTTGTGGGGAGGAATGATCATTTTCTTACGTTATTGGATTATATTTTAAATATTTCTATAAATCAGAAAATGTTTTATTTATAATACTGTAGTATTTTATTCACTCAAACAAGTAATCCTATTTTGTGAATAAATGAACCAAGCTGCACTAGAGAATGTTGGCAACTCATTGAAACCACATAAGTAATTCATATATATTTTTCATTAATTTAAGCACCCTCAACATAAACACATGTATTGCGTTTGACAGCTGCGGTTCTGTGTATGCAAACTGGCAACATATACAGATTTGTCCCTAACTATTGTCTAAGGGAAGAATGACTTTGTATCCTTCCATGCGGCTGTTGGTCTGCCTCTTTAAACAGGCCTGTTGTAAATGCCCTCTATAGAACTTTCTCGCTATTACTTTTTCTTGTTTAAGTTCTTGATAGACAAACCCAGGCATCTTGTTACTAAATGTGTGTTTTCAATGAAAATAAAAAGCACAGTTTTGAGTTTTTTCAATATTTGCCCCTTTTCCCAGCAGGGATGTGCTTTGAGTGCCAAGAGACAAAAAAGTGTGGCTTCAACAAGCAGGATTTAAAAAAGAACATCATTTTCATTATGTAGTCAATCTCAATTACAAGCTAATGTTTTCTCTGTTGAGACTTTTCTCTTTTCAGAGCATTGTGCCAGGCTCTTTTGTGGGTTGAGAGAAAGGATCAGTGGTCAATAGGGAGCAGAGTGTTGTGTACAGTGAATTTTTGTATCCTTCAGTCTACTACATAATGCTTTTTGTCAGGAGAACAGCCCAACATCCTGAGCAGATTTGCTGAATTAAAGAGCACAGCGGGGATAGGAAACTTGTTGCTAGGTGACTGACAACTGCTACATGTCTGTGTTTCCATGCTGGAGGTTATTCTACCATTTCCTTCCACTGCTCCTGCTTCTTAAATCTGCATCTTTAATTAACTGTTAATTCCAAGATCAATTTATTTTCTGCTTAACGTTTCTAATTTGCATTGCAGCGCAATACAACACAAGTCAAGGAAAGTCTGCAGCCCTGCTTTGTTGTGTATAAACATTGCGTGCGTGCCAAATTCACTAGTCACTTATGCACCATGTCATTCTTAAGCATATCCTATTAAATCTGAACAGTAACACATGACTGATTTATAAGTAAAAAGTCAAACATTATATTATATATATATTAGGCAGCAAGTGAATAGTCAGTTCTTGCATTTCATATGTTGGAAGCAGGAAAAAACAGTGAAAAGATCTGAGTGGCTGTGCAACGTGCCAAATAGTGATGGCCAGACGACTGGGTCAGAGCATCTCCAAAACGGGAGGTCTTGTGGGGTGTTCCCGGCATGCAGTGGTACCAAATGTGGTGCAAGTAAGGACAACCGGTAAACTGGCATCGGGGTCATGAGCACCCAATGCTCAGTGGCGGAAGTACCAGGGTCACAGCGGTCGCACTTGTGACCGGGCCCTGGCATTCCGCCACTGGGGGGGGGCCCAGCGCCGCCACCAGATTCTGGTAATCAGCGCTGGAATCTGGGAGCAGCGCCGCCGGCCGTTCCTATCCCTACGAGCGGCCGCTGGCTTCCAGCTTGGCTGCTCGCGTGGGATGGGAATCACCTGACCAGCGCACGAGATCCTCTCGCGACAACTCTGCTGCACTGGTCAGGTGGTTCCCGGAGAGCAGCCAGGCTGCATGCTGCCAGCGGCCGCTCGCCTCTAGGGAGAAGAACGCCAGCAGAGCAGCAGAAGTGAGAGCTGGGGGAAAATATATCCATATGAGATGGGGCAATATATACCCATGTGAGCTGGGGGCAATATATACCCATGAGAGCTGGGGGCAAATATATCCATATGAGATGGGGCAATATATACCCATGAGAGCTGGGGGCAAATATATCCATATGAGATGGGGCAATATATACCCAATGCGAGCTGGGGCAATATATACCCATGAGAGCTGGGGGCAAATATACCCATGTGAGCTGGGGCAATATATACCCATGAGAGCTGGGGGCAACATATACCTATGAGAGCTGGGGGCAATATATATCCATGTGAGCTGGGGGCAATATATATCCATGTGAGCTGGGGCAATATATATCCATGTGAGCTTGGGGCAATACTATCTTTTTTTATATTGCAGGAAAAAAAGTAAAAATATAGATCTTTTTTGGGGGGGAAGGGGGGCCCTTCATGGATTCTTGCACCGGGGCCCTCGGGTTTTTAGTTATGCCACTGCCAATGCTCATTGATGACCATGAGAGTGAAGGCTAGCCCATCTGATCTGATCACACAGAAGAGCTTCTGTAGCACAAATTTCTGAAAAGCCTAATGCTGTCCATGGCAGAAAGGTCTCAGAACAAACTTACACATAGCACCCACCTAGAGATTGATGCAGACCACGTACACCCCTTTATGGTAATTACATTCCCTGATGGCATTGGCCTCTTTCAGCAGGTTACTGCACCCTGCTGTACTGTTCAGCAATAGTTTGATTTGAAAAATGTTAAGTTGTTGCCTTGGCCTGTAACTGAACCCAAATTTAAAACCTATCCCCAATATACGTACCTAAACGTTATGTCAGACCTAAAACTTATGTGAGGGTTACCGGTGTTGGGGGCTGTCCCGGTGCTCTCCCCCTTCCAGAGGCTCTGGGGTGTGTTGGCCAGTTACTGCCAGCATGGTCGCTACGGGCGCGCAGTGCGGCATGGTGTCCTAGAGCGACTGCGGTAGGCGGCCGACACGGCCTAACACCTTTTTAAAAAATAGCAGAGTTTCATTTTTCTTTCTGCAGCTTGGCAGCGTTCCGAGGTCAGTTTGTCGGTCTTTGGTGGTGTTCGGCAGGCTGATCGGAGGTCGGCGGCGCTCGGCAGTCTTCAGTGACTCCTGGTTCATTGCGCTTCGAGGACCCTGCACTGAATAGTGAATTCACAGCAGGGTCTCCCAAACGAAAGAGCACCGAAATTTCCCTAAAATTCTGCTGCTCTTTGAATAACCATTTAAGTATAAATCAAAAAGAAATGCTGTGCTCTCTAGGTGTCTTTATACATGAAAACTAAATGCAACATTAATTTACACCATTCCAACAACATTTTGGTCCTACAGCTGGGACCTTTGTCAAGTTCATAATACATCCCATAGAAAAATAATTTATAGACTAACAAACGCAGCTACTCACCCACTCAGTGGAGCACATTCAAACACTGTTGCACCATTAAAATTCTTCTCAATGGGAGGTGGAACGCATAGCCAAAAAGCATGAGTTCTGCCTGAAACAAAGGTTCCTCCTGAAGGGATAGAAAACAATGTAACACATGTCGTTTACATAACAACATGCCATATATCTGCACATTCTTACCTCAAACAAAATCCATAACAAAACAAATAAAAACACAAGGTATTCAATAAATAAGTATACTTAATAAAATAGGAATAAAATAGGAAAAGCCCACCCGCATTGTACGAGGAGTGATTATATTTAGGAGATCCTGAACCAACCTTTCAAAAGAAATATCATCAATGTGTATGTAACAAGTTTGTATAAAGTGACGGTTATAAAGAAACAAGACTAATTACTGAAACAAGAAGCATGCTTCCATAAGTTTTACAGTTACCTAACTGACACACTTACTGTATATATAATATATAGCATATCACATGGATCCAAATATGAATGGACAGACAGTTTCTCATTTAACCCCGCCAGGCCCGGGAAAGGTACGTATCCAGAAGGTTTGTTTCTGCCGCAGTACCCAACTGTGATCTCTTCCTCGTGGTAAAGTAGGGATGTGATCTGTTGCCTTGAAAAGAAGAATGGACAGTTGATAAAAGGAAACAAAGTAGCAAAACAATAGGACATAGTCTTAGATTAGAGGGGCAAAGGTTTAAAAGTAACATCAGGAAGCATTATTTTACTGACAGGGTGGTGGATACATGGAACAGCCTTCCAGTTGAAGTGGTAGAAGCCAAAACAGTAATTGAATTTAAGCAGGCATGGGATAGGCATAAGTTTATCCTAAACAAAAGATAAATCCAGGTAAAGTATCCATGTAATTGGGCAGACTAGATGGGCTGAAAGGTTCTTATCTGCCAACATTTTCTATGTTTCTATGTTTCTATGATATCACTTCTTCCAAAAAAAGATTCAGGACCGCCAGTGTAACAGATCTAAAAGCTGTCTGGAGGCTATGTATTGTTTTTCTAAATACGTTCCTTTTTACCAATATAACTCAGCCCTCACTGGCATGGGATTTAGGTATCTCACAAATGACAGTGTAATTTCTTCAATCTTATCTGAGTGGTCACATTGCTGTGAGCCGACTGCTCGCTCCCCCCTCTATGAGGGGGACTCAAAGGGCCGATTAAGTCATCCATATGCAGAGGCTTAGTCCAGCACAGAACCTCAGTTCAGGGAGCCTTTTCATAACTAGCCTTATCCAATGGAATCCAATCTTTCTGCATTGAGAGCCACTGGATTGGCTAAAGCACCCCAGACTCCCTGCATTTGCGAGAGGCGAGATCCTGCAGGTCATGTGACCTGGCAGTCTAAGCCTCAAAGGAGTCCTATGGACTCCATGGAGGCGATGCTCCCGGCGGCGCTTAGTGCTTCTACGAGTATCCTGAGGCTTAGTGCTGTGTTACGGGGCAGGCTGCTGGATAAGCGCCTGCCTCGTAATATGGAGCTAAAACGGGGACACAAAGGAAAAACCTGCAGGTGCAGGTTATCCTCCTTAGTGTCCTCGTTTTAGCAGACAGTATGTAATACTGAAATACACAAATAGAAAAAAGCAAAAAGCAAGGGGTCAGGAATCTGTATAGCCCGACAAAAAAGTATCCGTTTCTTCGCTGCGGCTAGGAAGTGAGAGTCCCCCTCTGCATCCTTCAGGGACTCAAATAATCCACAGGCAAAATAAAAAAGAACCACTTCCAGCGCTGCTGTTCTGGTGCACTCGTGCTACCACGTTTACTTCACAAAAATACAGAATCACAAACGTTTCGGGGACACAGCCCCTTCCTCAGTGTGCAGTGCTCTCTGAGGAAGGGGCTGTGTCCCCGAAACGTTTGTGATTCTGTGTTTTAGTATGTAATACTGCCCTTTTTTTCCCCCCAGTTCGGTAGATTTCGCTGACGCTAATTCGGTGCAATTCAAAGGTTATCGGTGCACTTCGTTGATTTTTGCTGACTTCTGATAACTGCTTCGGTGACTCCATCTTTGGCGTACTATGGTAGAGAATTCACTGAAATTCGGCAAAATGGGTTCGCTGAAGTGCACTGAAATGCACCAAAATACAAAGCAACGAAATTTAGCTGAAATTTCGGTGCTTTGTGAATAGACCCTTTTGTATCTGTTCACTATTTGCTTTGGGAACCTGCTCTACAAACTGCCAACAATGTAAACAAGTCAAGAGTGTATACAATAATAAAAACACACAAACGTTATGTCAACCTGTAGATATCTACTTTTCATTCCATTTTTTTACGTTATGCTTTTTTTGGTTTGAGAAGACAAGACAAAGGTTTCACCGTCTGTCGCTGGCTTGGAAAAGCTGCACAGCCAGTATAGTATAAATAATCTTATGTGTGCTTCGCAGTAATGCTAACTGTTACAGATGGTTACAGTATTCGCTCATCTAAACACTGCTATACTGAAATTGGATAAAGAAACTCATCCGTCAATCCCCTGCTTGCAATCCCTAAAATACCTTGCGAGGATGCTATCACTGGATTTTATCCTAGCGGATACACATCAGGCATTGCAACGACAAGAATGTGACTTGTTTTTTTTTTTTACAATTGTGTTTTTTGAATATGAGTTTTCCCTTGTTTTATTTTGTGATGTTCACTTTCCGGTTTATATGGGGGTGTGTAGTGGACTCTTCGAATTTACTAAATATGTTCCAAACCTTGATACGGTGTAATTTGTTAAATGTGCATCCAATAATACTTGCATAAGATTTTTTTTAATTTGTAACATATATATTGTTGTATAAAATGACAAAACATAAGGGGTGTGTGTTGGACATCATACTCTTTTGATGCGAGATGGAATAGTTCCAGTAACCAACCCACATCTTTACAGAGATATCGTATGTTTTCCTCCTCAAAGCGATTATTGATTGGCTTAAAGTAAATCTGGTGACTGACCATATGGGGATATCTCTTAGCCGATTGGATTAGCCTTTGAATCCAACTATCCTTTATCTGGATGACTTCAGAATCAATACTTTAACAAGGAGATGAGTGCCAAGCGAGAATTATTAGCCTTAAAGACTTGTTATTCTGTTGCTGAACTGAAAACTGTGTGTTTATTCTTTTGGTAAACTCCTGGAACCATATGTTGCAGTAAAACAAACAAACAGACAAACAAAAACAGGCAGGGCTAGGCATGCACAGCCCTGATGTTGAGTGTTTATTTGCCTAGAATACAAACCACAGACTGATGGCTTGAAAACCATGTAGGGTTAAAGTTCATTGACTACTTTTCATGGTTTTCATCCAGTTACAGTTGTGTTCAAAATTATTCAACCCCCACTGAAATTGAGTGTTTTGGCCAGTTTGACATTGATTTTGATCATTCAGTCATCTTGCTTACAATTAAATCAAAGAGGCACGTGTAGGTCAGACAAATTTAACATAACATTTATAATGAAATAACCAGAAATGTCTTTTCTGTGCTCACATCATTATCAGTTTTATTCAACCCCCAAGTGACATTCAATCTTAGTACTTAGTACAACATCCTTTTACAATTATAACAGCTTTTAAACGTGAAGCATAGCTTGACACAAGTGTCTTGCAGCGATCTACGGGTATCTTCGCCCATTCGTCATGGGCAAAAGCCTCCAGTTCAGTTACATTCTTAGGCTTGCGCACTGCAACTGCTTTCTTTAAGTCCCACCAGAGGTTCTCAATCGAATTTAAGTCAGGTGACTGCGATGGCCACTCCAAAATGTTCCAGCCTTTAATCTGCAACCATGCTCTAGTGGACTTGGAGGTATGCTTGGGATCATTGTCCTGTTGAAAGGTCCAACATCTCCCAAGCCTCAGGTTTGTGACGGACTGCATCACATTGTCATCCAATATCTCCTGGTACTGAAGAGAATTCATGGTACCTTGCACACGCTGAAGCTTCCCTGTACCTGCAGAAGCAAAACAGCCCCAAAGCATGATTGACCCCCCGCCATGCTTCACAGTAGGCAAGGTGTTCTTTTCTTCATAGGCCTTGTTCTTCCTCCTCCAAACATAGCGTTGATCCATGGGCCCAAACAGTTCTAATTTTGTTTCATCAGTCCACAGAACACTATCCCAAAACTTCTGTGGTTTGTCCACATGACTTTTGGCATACTGCAGTCGACTCTTCTTATTCTTTGGAGACAGCAAGGGGGTGCGCCTGGGAGTTCTGGCATGGAGGCCTTCATTACGCAGTGTGCGCCGTATTGTCTGAGCTGAAACTTCAGTACCCACATCTGACAAATCTTTTCTCAGTTCCTCAGCAGTCACATGGGGACTTTTCTCCACTCTACGCTTCAGGTAGCGCACAGCAGTCGAAGTCAGCATCTTCTTTCTGTCACGACCAGGTAGCGTTTCAACAGTGCCCTTTGCCTTGAATTTGCGAATGATGCTTCCTATGGTCTCTCTTGGTATGTTTAACATCTTTGCAATCTTCTTATAGCCATTGCCCTTCCTGTGAAGAGTAATCACCTCTTCTCTTGTCTTCCTGGACCATTCTCTTGACTTCACCATGTTTGTAACCACACCAGTAAATGTCTAGAAGGAGCTGAGTATCACAGTCATTTTAAAACTGCCTAATTGGTGCTTATTATGCTTTATTGCTGCTCCGTGACATCCACAGGTGTTTTCAATACCTGATTTGAAAACACTTGAATGAACCTCTGTTCTTCAGAGTGGTAGTCTTTAAGGGGTTGAATAATTGTGTCAATGAAGAATTCACAAAAGAAACATTTACTACTGTATTACAAAACCAATTGGTGTCATTTTAGTTGCATATGGTTCTTTAAAAAGTCCTTGTATGATTTCATTCTGAATACAATTACAAATGTACTCTAAATTCCCTAAAACCCTTTACAGCATTGGGGGTTGAATAATTTTGAACACAACTGTATATTCAATACAGTCATACTGTCAAGTAGATGAAAAAAAGAAAGAAAAAAAACCACCATCGTAATAATTCTACCAACAAAAAGAATGTGAAGCGCGG
This sequence comes from Leptobrachium leishanense, assembly GCA_009667805.1. Lineage (NCBI taxonomy): Eukaryota > Metazoa > Chordata > Amphibia > Anura > Megophryidae > Leptobrachium > Leptobrachium leishanense. Next base: position 26,708,258 of record CM019075.1, on the reverse strand, counting down.
GTTTAAAATGGATTTCATGTATTTGTGCCAGAACGATTAACAAAGTCTGACGATTTAATAACTGAACAATGTGAGATATTGAAAAGTCTAGGACATTTTCTATGTATGCTGCCATCTGTGTATTACTATAACCACTGTACAATAACAAGAATGACTTTCTGATGTGAGAAAAACAGTCTGGGATTACTAATCCCTATTACAGAGAGCAGATGCGGATTGTCCTATTAATCAAAGCAAATCATTAGACGTTTAATTACACTTGGAAGCTGTCAGTAGAAGTTTAATTGCTTAGTTTGTATTAACTGCACTTAAAAACTGTTGCTGGGAAGAATACCTACTATGACGCGTAGCTCACATGACAGGACCGTTTCATTGTATTTTGAATAATGTACATTTATTTTAATATTTCAACGCAACAATTGTATATTAAAATGATTGTCTAATTGTTAATGAACATAACTGTGCAATGATAATTTAAAGTGCAAATTTTATATCATGATAACTGAATTGAAAAAGGAGGAGTGCGTTTTTTAAAATGTACATGTTGCACACATTCCTATCACATTCCTATGGATGACTGATCTCCCTATCACAACACTTTTCATTGGCGTTCCAAAATGACAAAACCCTACTGAATAAAATTACAGGTTTCAGTAATAGCATGGGCTTAAGGTTCAATGTTTTGGAGGTTAGATTTCTGGAGAAACACCTTTCTGACCCAGATATTTCATCATGAAATCAGCACATAACTCAATCAAAGACACCTACTTTGCCATACTCACCAACCAAATGCTCCCGCAGAGATCTCCCTGGTCTCCTCCAGTTGACCGGTCTGCAGGGTGTCAGGTCAGGACTAAGGAGCATGTTGACATCATGAAGTTAGAGGGAAAAAAGCCCATAGCTCTAGAATAGGGGTGGATCCATTGGACTCCTGTATCTCCACTTCAATATATGTTCTAGAAGGTAAACTGAGGTACTATTAGAAAGGCCTTTTGTTTTTTAATTCTAACACAGTGCGAGTATCTGCTTTTCACTTTGAACATGAACAATGCCTTAACTTACCTTCTTTCCCATGCTGCGTGTGAGTGGGGAGAAGATGACACATTGTGTGAGTATGTACTGCATCATCTGAAGCATTAGCAGCACACCACTGATGTTTACTCAGCAGAGAAGTGGCAGGTCATCTGCCTTCTGGGGGAGTTTTTGGTTGTTTTTAATGTTGTTTGTTTTTTTTGCAAGCACCAAGTAAAAAAGAGCAATAAAGAAATTGCATATAAATGCACACATTATGAAACTAGAATGTCAGAACAATGAGATATATATGCGTAATGTCATGGCGAAATACCAGACAATTCAATTTCATTAGAAAGAAAAAAAAACAAACAATCAGGTCTATTCACTAAAGGGTGAAACTCAGGAGAATTGGAAAGAGAATTGAAAAATCTACGTCAAAAATAGTCAAACCAGAAAAATTCTCCCATTTATCTCACTCTCCATGGGCCCTATCACCTGGTGTGAGCGAAAATGCCATCGCTAAAGAAAAAATTTAGCGCGAGTCGCTAAAACTTAGCTCCAGCCAACCTACTAACAGATCACCTTGTCCGCGTGAGTCTGTGTACAAGGTCGTTTAGCGCACGCTAGGGTAACGCTAAGACCTGGGCTGAAACCCAGTGCCAATGCGATTGTGCACAGGATAGAACCTTGTGCAAGTATGAAGACATCCAGCGAAGAGCCCTCACACCTCTGCATTATTAAAATCCTCCAATGTGGCCATATCATCCATGTTTTTCTGCACGCATATATTAAGGCTGATGGGCATTGCATGATAAATGCCTCCCAACAGCATGTAGAATCATTGCAATGCATTTAATAGATCCAAAAGGAAGGCCAGGTGAGCCACACAAATTTCCCTGCTGCAGCATATAAATAATACATGTTTCAGGGCAAAACTTATCCATGTGTCCCTCTAAACATGGTCCTAACCTTAATAATCAACCGCTTACATACTATGAATAAACCCCAGCATAAATTTTTTAAAATTAGCCAATATATTAGAATTAGGATATATGCGGATAAAGGATACATATATATCATAATAGAGGCTACTGCAACAGCAGCGACATTGCCGACCAGATCCAATACTATGGTGTATGGGGCCAAGAGAACCCCTGTGCTGCATTCCTTTCAATTGCCTGTTAATTTTGGGCAAGGACCATTGACTTTCTTTTTCGTCACCAATTAACACCAGGGTTGAGCAGTAGGTAAATATTTGCGATTAGCGTCCTTCTAAAAATTAGCGCTGATACCAAGTGATCTGTTGGTTACAATAGCACAAGTGCTCTCTAGCACTCCCCAGGTTAAGTATAGGATGCGGTAAGTACAGTAAGTTCAGTAAGCTTGCGCTACGAATCACTAATAACCACTCGCAAAGTGATTTTTCCCATTTCTAGTGGGAGGCAAATGATCTGCTGTCAGACGCTAGACTCATTTTACCTGACACTAATGCAAAAACATGCTAACGCTAGGGTTAGCTCACACCAGCTGATATGGCCCCAAATTGTTTTTTGGTGTAGATTGTTGTCTGCTCCCCCTCCAATTCTCCAGACTTCACACTTTATTGAATAGACGTGTTTCAATAGAACTGAGGAATTGTAAAATGAACAAAAATATAAGAATATAACTATGCATTGCTTACATGGACACCACAATATCATCAATGGGGTGGGTAGTAAAAGAGAATAAGAAAAAAAAGTGCCAGATAGAAAAGATGCCTATCCAGACCATATTTCCTGAAATTCTAAAACAGAACTCCTCTAGCAGTGGGGCATTTCTTCATACAGTTGCCAAACTGAGGCATAGGAATGCCTTCTGCTCAGATCACATGACCAGCGCCCCTGACGGGAGAATGGACCGTTCTTTACTGGTGAGTAACCGTTTCCCAAACTATGTTGGCCATTAGATGCCCCTGTTGCCTTGGTGCCCAGTGTGGGGGTATTGCTTACACACACCCAAGGCCATTCTCGAATTTGTGTGCAAAGAAATAAACTGAAATACAACAAGGCCACTAGTTTTAAAAGCCATCAGGGTTATTCAAAAAGTTCCGAATTGCTGGCGAAAGGTAACCGAACCCTGAAATTCAGCATTCGGTTACCTTTCCTGGCCATTTGGCTATTCAGAGAGCAGGCAATTCGCCAAATCCTGGCAAATTGCCTGCACATACGGTGCCTGTTCGAGGTCAGTGAATCCCCATAGAGAAGCAATTCGGCTATTCAGAGAACAAAAACCAGCAGTGAAAAGTTGCCGAATTTCCCTGCCATTCGGGGGTTTCATTCGGCAGGTTTATTCAGGAGAATTACATAGGCTTCAATGTTAAAAAATTTCCCGTTTTAATGCAATATCTAATAAACCGTTTATTATAATATTCTGCAGAAAAAGTCTCTTTATTTTTTAGATTTTTTAGGACCTTTTAGGCATTTTTTGGGATTTTTTGCAAACATTTTTTTCCAGTTTTTTTTTTAATTGGTTTTTCTTTTTTCTGTAACCACCCTTTTTATTATCATTCATTGGATCTTATATGTAAATTTCAGACATTTTCGCTCAGTAGTTTGTTGCAAACAGCGTTTCGCTTTTCAAACATTCAAGCGTACTGTTTTTGTTTTCTTCACCTCCTTCGTCTGCGGTGTCGGCTTTTTCCGGCGGCTGCTCTGCGCTGTGATCGGCTCCTGCTTAGGTTTCTCCGGCGACTTTGGCGGGTTAATCCAGATGTTTTTGCGGGTTTCGGTGTGCGTTCGCCCTCTTTTTGCCGTGAGTTTTCGGCAGGTTTCCGGCGACTTTTCCCTGCATTACGGCGGCCCTGTAGTGCTTGCTGAATACACCGCAGGGTCGGTGAAATGGGATCGCCAAATCGCACCGAATTGAAGAGAACGAAAAGTCACCGAATGTGCAGTGACTTTTCGATTCTCTTTGAATAACCCTGCTAGTCTTTAGGGCAAAAAAAAGGAGAGATATTCATTTTAACTTAAAGGGCGCATTGTGCTTTGACATTTGTGCGATTCCTTCTACATGTTTGTCAATAACATACAATACGGAACAGCTACATTAGGTATCGCATTGAAGACAGCAGCAACACAGCATTTTTGCTATATAGGAGAGGAAAATTCACCTGTTCAGACTCATTAGTGTCTATGAGGTTTTAATGACCTACTCAGTAGCCGTAAATGAAAAAAAAATAATCCTTTTTTTATTTCATTGGCCGAAGAGGATTATCTAACTCATGTCTATTCAATCAACCATGTAGTTGAAAGATTACAATTTATAATACAGCTCGTCCACACTTTTCAATCTGCTGCAGTAAGTAGCATTTAAGATTTATTTGCTTGAAATGCATAAGCGCATTAAAGCGGTATTTTTTTTTGCTCCATGATGCAACGCGCCTGGTTTTGGTGCTTTTGTTTTTACAGATTCCAGCAGCTGTTTTCTCAAGGACTTAATCAGATGTTTGTTTCTCTTTCTAATAAGGTTGTATTATTTGCCACTGCTGAAAATAACTGATGGAATCAGCATCACTGAATCTCCTGGTGGCTAAAAACAAACAAGAGTTTGTTTACAAATAGATTATAGAAAACTATGGAAACTATTCAGATGAAAGTGGGTCACGTCTCCTCCGCTACTTTAGATTTCAAAGGCATATTAACACTGTTTGCTGAAAAACAATAAAGACTAATAAAAATTTCAAAGTGAAATATGAATCAGTCCCAAGTTCAGCTTCCATCGTCATGTGGCAGTAACAATATTTAGTCACTTAAAAAATTAGAGCAAAAAAAACTGTTACATTCTCATTTCCACTTTCACACAAGACACAATATTAAATTTATATTATTATACATTGAGATATATATATATATATAGTCTTTTTCAGTTGATTTGAGCCCCGTTTTGTTTTCTGAAGTTCGGCGGCTTATGGCGGTCAGTTCAGCGCTCTTCGGGGGTTAATCCAGATGTTTTTGCTTGTTTCGGTATTCATTCGCCGGGTTGTGCGGTGAGTTTTCAGCGAGTTTGTAGCAGCTTTTCCCTGCACTACGACGGCCCGTGGTGCTTGCTGAATACACCGCAGGGTCGCCGAAATAGGATCGCCAAATCGCACCGAATTGAAGAGAACGAAAAGTTATTGAACGTGTGGTCACTTTTCGATTCTCTTTCAATAACCCTGTAAGAACAATAGTAACCATGTCCCAAGGAGTCTCCATCCGTGTCTCCTGTAAATTTGAGCTCTCACAGAACCCGCACTGCTGCTAGTATCTTCCCACGGCTCACAATGATTCCAAGCCCAGCCACACATAATTCGGCTGACTCTGAATAGTATTGATAACAAGGAGACAGTATGGGATATCTGCTAGCACAGAATTTCTCCCTTACCGTCTCCCTGTTTGTGTCTGGGTCAGAATCGAGCCCCTAGTGGGATAAAGTTATATTTTAGGATTGGTATAATAGCAAACAAGACAATAGTGATGTTTGTGGTTTTATTTTATTGCAGCGAGGCTTGAAACAATACAACGATCTTACTTCAAATCTTGGCATATTAAACCTGCATAAATATTCAGTTATATCTTCCTTTGTTCCCTATCATAGTGAGTTACATTCATTAACCATTTCTAGAGTAAAAGAACATTTACCATTGTTTAACAGTAGCAGAAACCAGGTATACACTTGAACAGTCACCATTACTTTACAGTTTTTATACATTTTATTTCTTTATACTAAAGAACCATTATGTGGCTGCATGAGAATTTTGAAAATAGCAATTCATACAGAAGATTTAACCATCTTGAACAGTTTAACCAACAATATATACGGTAAACAAATTAACCAGCCCATCTTAGGTCTAAACATACTATCTGCTAGAAGAATGTAAATGAACTTTGTGAAGGTTTGTCCTCTTCTTGATTTTGTCCGAAAAGGAATACAAAGTCCTCTTCTTCATCATTCAATGTTTGTGGTGGCTTAGATGCAAACATAAATGATGTTTTATCCTCACCGCCCATCTTCCAAAATATAGTACCTATAACGTATAAAATGTTTAATGAATTCAATTTCTAATGTTCTTTCATCTTAGCAAAAAGAAAGAAAACAAAGGAAAGATGCACTACATAATATTTGTAGACCCTTTTCCATTAAGACTATAGGGGTTGTTCACAAAGCATTGGTGTTGAAGATCGCTAATGGTGCAGCGCCGACATACGCAAGCATGTCACAAAAGTAAGGTTCAAAGAGCGACAGGAAAAGCTGCACGTTGAAGCTTCTCATGACTGCTCAAGATTGAATTCCAGCCCTGTCACAAGCTTTGCTTGTAGCTTGGCATTAGCGAGAGGTTGCTATACTTTAAGGGTGCCCATACTCTGTATACCTTGTAGTGAAGCCGTTAATACGGACTCAGCTCGAGAACAGCGAGCTATTCCATGGGGGCTTGCTGTTCTCAGCCTCGTGTTAAAAGAATCACTCAACACAGAAAAATAAACCCACTAAAAATTCTCTTACCCCTGACCCCGCTTTACCACAGATCCCTCTGTCCACATGAATTTAGTCCCAGTGTTCCTCAGTGGCCTCAGCATGACCCCGCATATGTGAGCTTGTGCATAAAATATTCTGACTTGAGTCACTTACACAGCGATTCAGTCAGGAAAGGATCCATAGCAGAAAGTTGCAAAGGGTTATCAGCTCATGCCGCTATTTCCCTTAGCATCTCCCAGTTACGGACAGAAAAGGAATAGGGCCCCAGAATGGCAGTTCAATACATTATTCGCAAACATTGTTTATATTTATACTAACCACTATCTTTCAAGTGTGATGGCCTGTCTGTGCTTAAACCAGACAGGCTCATGCTTAAAGTTGGTGATTTGGGTGAAGGTGCCAAAAAACATTTGAACGGCACAGATTCCTCTTTCTGATGCTTGGTACTTTCCACCCTGGAAATAAATGTAACAGTCAGATTATATATGAAAGTGCTACTTTTTAATTTAGTTTGGCAGTCATGCTGTATTTGAACTTTCTGTCATTGACAAAATAAGACACAACATTTTACGATGTCTAAAGATAAGTTATACAGGGTTATTCAAAGAGAATCGAAAAGTCACCGCACGTTAGGTGACTTTTCATTCTCTTCAATTCGGTGCGATTTGGCGATCCCATTTCGGCGACCCTGCGGTGTATTCAGCAAGCACCACAGGGCCGTGGTAGTGTAGGGAAAAGCCGACGAAAACCTGCCGAACACTCACTGCAAAACCCGGCGAATGCACACGGAAACCGGCAAAAACATCTGGATTAACCCCGCTGAACACACCGGAGAAACCCGAGCAGGAGCCGATCACAGTGCAGAGCAGCTGCTGGAAAAAGCCGACACGCTTGAATGTTTGAAAAGTGAAACGCTGTTTGAAAACAAACTACTGAGCGAAAATGTCTGAAATTTACATATAAGATCCAATGAATGATAATAAAAAGGGCTGTTACAGAAAAAAGAAAAAATTATTTAAAAAAATCAGAAAAAAGTTTTTTGCAAAAAAATTCCCAAAAAATGCTTAAAAGATCCTAAAAAATCTATAAATAAAGAGACTTTTTACTGCAGAATATTATAATAAACGGTTTATTAGATATTGGATTAAAACGGGAATATTTTTAACATTGAAGCCTATGGGATTCGCCTGAATAAACCTGTCAAATGAAACAACCGAATGGCGGGGCATTTTCGCAACTTTTCACTGCTGGTTTTTGTTCTCTGAATAGCTGAAGCATTGCTTGAAATGGGAATTTCACTGCCCTCGAACATGTACCGTATGTGCAGGCAATTCGCCGAACATTTGGCGAACTGCCTGCTCTCTGAATAGCCGAATGGCCAGGAAAGGTAACCGAACGCTGAATTTCAGCGTTCGGTTACCTTTCGCCAGCAATTCGGATCTCTTTGAATAACCCTGATAGTTTTGTATCTGTCTAAGTTCTTATCTTATGGTTAGGTTATATTATGAAATTCCATGTAAAAAACTTATGTTTGTCAAAATAAATGGATAAAGGAGAAATTAAGATAAACAAAATATAGAATTATATGTAGAAATAGAGGAATTTGTTTGCCAATAGGCTCCAGAATGTGCACCTAAAGTTTCATCACCAAGGACATATCAGTCAAAGACCAAAATTTGCCAAGATGTAGGGACAAAGTCTTACAAGTAATTTAAAATATGCATAAATAACGTGAAATGCAACAATACTGGGGGTACTAAAATAGAATAAAATGCACAGAATGACTTAAGGCGATAAGAATATATCCCCACTCCAGGTCCTCCATCCTCTTTTCAGGGGTTCCTACGCCTTACACATCCTCCCAAAAGCAGGGTAAGGAATGCGGAGACAGGTGGAAGAGGCAGGAACTTTGTGACAAAAGTTTATTTAAAAATTAACTAAACCCATAAATAAAAGGTCAGTGCATTTCGTTTGCTATAGAATCTTCGTCAGGGGGTATTTAGTGAGGTAAGCGAATAGCATTCAATAAGAGTAATACCAAAAAATGAATACATGAAAAGCCACATCCCCTTCAGTCTTTAAATATTTACTTACCGCCCTAAATAGCTCCTGAAAATGTTTGTATACTAAACGACATACATCAAAAGTTTATACATTTTTAATCTATTGTTAAAGTAGCAGGCCGCATTAGAAACATAATTGAAATCTGCTGCTGCAGGGCCCCCTGTACTGACCAGGATAAACGTTGTTCCTGTCTGCTGAGAGAGCAGACCACTTCATGGTAGCGACTACGCCCTAGTCCCTGGAATGTACGTCTTGGTGACTGAAACTAGCCACTACCTGGGATTCAACACAATTTCATGGGCCCAGAACCAGGGATCTCTTTAATCTCCACTGGACGACCAATGATTTTACCTCCTCCCTTTAATTAAAGTAAGCAGGAGAGGGGCATACTGTATGTATACAGGGTAGTCCAGACGTGGACCCTTTGCTCATGGTGCCTAGAGCGGTGTCAGCTATGCCCTCCTGACAAGGCCTAACAAGGCCGAATCGATCGTTGGGGGTTGCTGCACCGGTCATGCAGATATAACATCCTTGGCATTTCAGTACTGGTCACCCTTTCTGGGTGACAGTTTTTACTGTAATAGCACCATCGAGCTAAAACCTTGTGAGACCTGAGCAGGGACACATCATAGAGCAGGCCACAAGTGCAGTTGCTTGTTCTCAGGACCCTCGCAAACCTTGTTTTTGCTTTCTAAGCAGGAGAGGGGGCAAGATGTCTTGCTGTTTAATAAAATTAAATCTAAAACCCTCACACACATAGTACACATTACAAACACTGCATACAAATTGCACACTATACAAATTGCACGCACTGCAAATATCATTTGATATGTTCCTTCCACATCCCCAATTTACATTTGTTACATAGTTTACAAAAAAAATTCGGAAACATATACATTTTAAACATACATATCAGTAATAGGTACTGTGGATTCTTGGACTTTCTTTACGCTGCCAAGATCAGGATGTTTAAAACATAGAGTAGCTGGAGAGTCTGTGACTGAAAAATATGTAGGCACTTTATGTAATGAAGCATCTCCAGGCGAGGCCTCAATTTCCATCTCCTCATAATTTCCAGGAACAGTGCCCTTAAATAATGAAATTAAAGAGTGGATGTTTAGATTTTAGGACAGTAGTGCAATCACAGAAACATCATGGATGATTTTATTAACAAACAACAACATACACAAAGTGCTTTCGTTACTATGTAAACTCTGACATCTTTTGTACATAACTTTTTTAATAGGCTCAACTATTCACATTGTTAAAATCACCTCCATGAAAATGTTCATGATCAGGCTAAACACTAAAGACACACAATGATAAACACTACAAAAGATAAAAAGCACAACAAAGATTTATTGTTACGTCAATTCTGCATTTATTTATTTATTTATAAAGGATTTTACCAGGAAGGATACATTGAGATTTCTCTCGTTTTCAAGTATGTCCTGGGTTCAAGGACATTGTTACAGAAATACAAAGTAGTAAAATGCAAGATAGTAACACAAAACAAATATACAGATTAACAGAAAATAAATATGTAGGAAATATAGTCACTATGTTACATGTTTACAGGTGCATTCCGTATTGAGGTATGTTAATAGGGAACTCTTAAGGGACTTTAGACTGGGGGAAGATTTGATGGCGTCTGGGAGGATATTCCATAATTGTGGTGCTCTGTAGGAAAATAAGGATCGAGACACTTTCATTTTCTATTGTGGTATTGTAAGTAAGGTGCCGGTCCTGGATCGGAGGTTATAGGATGAGGGGACTGCTGAGGGAAGCAGCCTATTCAGGTAGGGTGGTAGCTTCCCAGAAAAGCTCTTAAACACCAGGTTGGAAAGGTGAAGGGTGCGTCTAGATTCCAGCGACGGCCAGTTTAGTTCTTTTAACATGTCACAATGGTGGGTCATGTAGTTACATTGTAGCACAAAGCAGCAGAATGAGTTATACAATGTAGTAAGTTTCTGAAGGTGCGTTTGCAGGGCGGCTGCATACACTACATCTCCGTATTCAATAGCTGGCATAATCATTTGTTGTACAATCTGCTTTCTTACCGCGGGGCTCAGGCAGGATTTGTTTCTGTACAGGGCACCTAGTTTGGGCTAAAGTTTAGATGAAAGTTTTTCGATGTGGGGGCCAAAGGATAGATTTGGGTCTAACCACATGCCTAGATATTTGAAAGAAGTGACTGTACTCAGCGTGTCATTTGATTTTGTCCTGACACATAGATGGGGTGTTTGCAATTTGTATAGTTTAGGTGCTGTTCCAAAGAGCATTGTAACAGTTTTGTCAGCATTTAGAAAAAGTTTGTTATCTTTGATCCACTTTTCTATCACATTGGAACCAGGTTAGCGTGCGATCACCAATAGAGTTTTTAAGTTTCTGTGATAAGATGCCATGGTCTACTGTGTCAAAGGCCTTGGCAAAATCAAGGAAGATGGCTCCAGTTAGGTTTCCTTGTCCCATACCAGCCTGAATATCATTGGAAACTTTTAAAAGGGCAGTTGTGGTTGAATGATTTGGACGGAAGCCGGATTGATCTGGGGTTAAATAGTTCCAATACTGATAGTAATCGCATAATTAGTGTAAACACATTTTTCCAGAATTTTTGACATTACAGGAAGAAATGAGATTGGACGGTAGTTGGATACCAAAGTATTGCCTCCACTTTTATGGATAGGTACCGCTCTCGCAGTCTTCCAGAGTTTGGGTATATATCCAGTCACCAGTGATTCATTGATTAGGGTTGCAACAGGTTTTGCAATTGCCGGCGCGCTGATTTTCAGCAGCATTGCTGGGATTTGGTCAGGTCCTGACTGGTGTTTCATTTTTTGGTTACAGAGAAGTTTAGTAATGGCACTGACAGGCACCGGTCTAAAACTGAATTTCCCTTTGATACAGGGTTTTTGCACAGTTGGAAGGATCTGACTTGTGTGCTGCCTTTCTGAATGTGCATCATTCTGCTGGTGCTGAATCTACCATACGTCATTCCACTGATGCCATCCTGTGTCATCCCATTGATGCTGAGTCTACCCTACACCATTCCACTGATGCCTCCCTGTGTCATCCCATTGATGCTGAGTCTACTCTACGTCATTCCACTGATGCCATCCTGTGTCATCCCATTGATGCTGAGTCTACCCTACACCATTCCACTGATGACTCCCTGTGTCATCCCATTGATGCTGAGTCTACCCTACACCATTCCACTGATGCCACCCTGTGTCATCCCATGGCTGTTGAGTCTGCTCTGCATCATTCTGATGAAACATTAGATATTCCTGTAGCAGAAATCTATATCTAAAGCCCTCAAGAAATGGAATTTATTCAAACTCCATTGTTATTTTGCCAAGTGTGGGCAAGGAATGACTATAATTAGAATGCAAAAATAGCCATTATCAGTGGTATTATACAGTATGGGCCAGAAATATTGGGACATGGACACAATTCTAACATCTTTGGCTCTATACACCACCACAATGGAGTTGGAATGAAAGAAACACAATGTGCTTTAACTGCAGACTGTCAGCTTTAATTTGAGGGTATGTACATCCAACTCAGGTGAACCGTGTAGGACTTACAGCAGTTTGCAGATGTGCCTCCCACTTGTTAAGTAACCAAAGGTAATGGGATCCTATGGATCAGATGAGACCAAGATCAACTTGTACCAGAGTAATGGGAAGAGAAGAGTATGGAGAAGGAAAGGAACTGCTCATGATCCTAAGCATACCACCTCATCGGTGAAGCATGGTGGTGGTAGTGTCATGGCGTGGGCATGTATGGCTACCAATGGAACTGGTTCTCTTGTTTTTATTGATGATGTGACTGCTGACAAAAGCAGCAGGATGAATTCTGAATTGTTTCGGGCAATATTATCTGCTCACATTCAGCCAAATGCTGCAGAACTCATTGGACGGCGCTTCACAGTGCAGATGGACAATGACCCAAAGCATACTGCAAAAGCAACCAAAGAGTTTTTGAAGGGACAGAAGTGGAATGTTATGCAATGGCCAAGTCAATCACCTGACCTGAATCCCATTGAGCATGAATGTCACTTGCTGAAGACAAAACTGAAGGGAAAATGCCCCAAGAACAAGAAGGAACTGAAGACAGTTGCAGTAGAGGCCTGGCAGAGCATCACCAGGGATGAAACCCAGCGTCTGGTGATGTCTATGCGTTCCAGACTTCAGGCTGTGATTGACTGCAAAGGATTTGCAACCAAGTATTAAGAAGAGAAAGTTTGGTTTATTATGATTATTATTCTGTCCCATTACTTTTGGTCCCTTAACAAGTGGGAGGCACATCTGCAAACTGCTGTAAGTCCTACACGGTTCACCTGAGTTGGATGTACATACCCTCAAATTAAAGCTGACAGTCTGCAGTTAAAGCACATTGTGTTGGTTTCATTCCAACTCCATTGTGGTGGTGTATAGAGCCAAAGATGTTAGAATTGTGTCCATGTCCCAATATTTCTGGACCTGACTGTATATATTTCAATAGACCTTTGGCAATCAGCATAAACAGTACTGCAACAGGTCTTATAAATATGTCCTGTTGCAATCCAACTCTATCTCTCATAGGATACAATCATGGCTCTCTGGTTCTAAAATTGTAAATAATTTTTGCTTTAATTCACCACAAATGTTTCTCGAAAAAAAGGCTCAACATGAAATAAAAACACATCAGCGCATCTAGCACTTTTACCAATTATGCAGCATCATATTTCTTCTGCAATATAACAATAACAGTACCTGAGATTCGTGAACATTAGATGTGCTTGGAACGTCTTCAGCATAATTACCAAGATCTGCAAATACAATGAAGTTCAAGTCATAAAACCAAATAATCATAGTGTCTTAAGTCTTTTAATGGCAGGCAAATGCATGTACCTCTTTCGGTAGATATCAGCATTGGTTGTACTGGCTTTTGGAAATTATCAAATCTACAATAAAACAAATCAACATATAAATATATGTATTTTGAACAGTACTATGAAGGTAATGTGAATATAAAGTTAGTTTAATGTTTATTACCTTCGCTCTGTTTCCTTGTGCAAATTAATTTCAGGCTCAGCATGTGTGTCTTTTTTCTTGTCAGTTAGTTCAGCTGATTTCTAAGAAGGAAAAAAACAAAGGATATAATAAGCATCGTGTTCAAACGTTAATTACTAAAAAATACAATTCAATTATCGTTACATAAATTTTGCAACATTAAACAATAACATTAATAAAAAGTAATTCTCTTACTTTAGGATATCTTACAATTTTGGTGGAGAGTCAGGTGACTTTATATAGGGTCCGATTCCAATATTGGAGATAAGATAACTTCCCGAGGCGTTATACATAACATCTGGAGAAGATATCTCATCACCTTGAAATGTTATTACACTCTTGGCACAAACTGTTCTTGCGCCTCGAGTGTTGCGCTTCCTTGCGTTTGCTTGCTGTAAACTAACGTCTCCTATACCTTATATAGGAGATATTATTTTTCAGCTCCCCTATTCCAAGGTAGCCTGCGCTTGCACCCAAAGACGGTATTTCACTGAGAAATACCTTCTCATAAAAGTTTCTTCTCGCCAGGAGCAGACTGAAACTGGGAACAAATAGTTCTTAGGCTCCCTTTGCGATACCTCTGCGGCGCAAGGGGTCAGTAAGGGTTTACCAGCCAATATCTTGAGTTTCAGAACTACCGGTAATTACCCCACAAAACATATCGTTGATCAGCACAGGCAACAAGCTTTTATGATTGTATTTGTGTTTTTTATTTTAAATTTGTAATGGCAGATCATTGTCAATTCTTAGTTTGGTAATTTAGCAGAAAGAGGGGAATCGACTGAATGACGATTTTCTTAGTACAAATATCTTTATCACTTAGTACAAACATCTTTAGACCTGCAGCTATAATCATATTGATGGAAGTTTACATTATCTTCAACAGGAAAGTATGCTTAAGAAAAGAAAGTAATGAATCCAGAAAAGGCAAACAAAAAAATAAAAGAATGTAACAGAACAGGATATTTGTAAAATATTAGAGAAGAACAGGAGGCAATCTGCTCTAGAATAAGATAATGAAGAATTATAAAAAGGATTACACATTTCAAAGTGGGAACTGGACAAAATTATTCCACAAATCATACCATATATAGTACAATCTTTTAATAACATTTTGTATGATTAAATTATCACAATGTGGAATTCTCTGCCTGTTGAGGTGGTTGGGTCAGAGACTGTACAGACTTTTAAAAAATGACTGTATGACTTCCTGCAGACACAGAATATTAAGGGTCATAATATTTAATATGTGGGTAAAAGCTTCTTGATCCAAGGAGAAATTTGACTGCCATTCTGGGGTCAAGAAGGATTTTTTTCCCAGTGTGTTGCATATTGGTGAGCATTTCAGGTTGCGTTTTTTGCTTTCTTTTGGATCAACAGCAGTAGGTTATGTGTGAGAGGCTGAACCCAATGGACGCATGGCTTTTTTCAGCCTATGTAACTATGTAACTATGTATTCATAAAAATAGTATGATATACATTATACAATAATTAAAGAACAAGTATAACCTGTGGGTCTTTCTCAATAGTTTGACGCTGAATAGAAGGAATGATGCTATATGTCCTCTGGTTCCTACATTTTCCCTTTTCCTCATTTCCTGAAAAATGGTTAGGTAGTTGTTACAGCAAAGGCATCAGATAAAAAAAACTTAATCAATAAGACAGATATCTACTGACTTTATTAGTGTCCTATGCAAACAATGATAGGTGGTCATATACAGTACATGTTAGTATATCTGCATACTACCTACCATAAAACCAGGGCCGGTGCTAGACTATTTTGCGCCCTAGGCAAGACCAGCTACTTGCGCCCCCCCCCCCCCCGAAAAAAAACACTGCACATTACTGTGGAGCTCTGTGACCCACCCATAAACACTGCACATTACTGTGGAGCTCTGTGATACATACTCACCATACATTACTGTGGCCCTGCTGATTTGGCCCCCTCTGATTTTGGCTGCAGGGTGCGCCGCGTGACGTCTGCCTCCAGTGCATAGTGTCCTCATGGTTTGAGGCTTGGGGAGAGATTTTGGGGCCCTTACGGTTGGTGGAAGGGGTTAATAGGGCCACTCATTTTGGGGGAAGGATGAGGGAGGGAGAGTGACGGTGGGGTATTTTTCTGGGGTGGGTGGGAGAGTGCTGGTGGAGTATTTTTCTGGGGTGGGAGGGAGAGTGATGGTGGGGTATTTTTCTGGGGTGGGAGGGAGAGTGCTGGTGGGGTATTTTTCTGGGGGGAGGGAGAGTGATGGTGGGGTATTTTCCTGGGGGGGAGGGAGAGTGATGGTGGGGCATTTTTCTTGGAGGGAGAGTGGTGGGGTATATTTTTCTGGGGGGAGAGTGATGGTGGGGTATTTTTCTGGGGTGGGGGAGACTGATGGTGGGGTATTTTTTGGGGGGAGGGAGAGTGATGGTGGGGCATTTTTCTTGGAGGGAGAGTGGTGGGGTATTTTTCTGGGGGGAGGGAGAGTGGTGGGGTATTTTTCTGGGGGGAGGGAGAGTGGTGGGGTATTTTTTTTGGGAGGAGGGAGAGTGGTGGGGTATTTTTTTGGGGGGAGGGAGAGTGGTGGGGTATTTTTCTGGGGGGAGGGAGAGTGGTGGGGTATTTTTTTGGGGGGGGGAGGGAGAGTGGTGGGGTATTTTTTTTGGGGGGAGGGAGAGTGATGTTGGGGTATTTTTCTGGGGTGGGAGGGAGAGTGGTGGGGTATTTTTCTGGGGGGAGGGAGAGTGGTGATGGGGTATTTTTCTGGGGGGAGGGAGAGTGATGGTGGGACATTTTTCTGGGGGGGAGTGATGGTGGGGCATATTACTGAGGGGTAATGGATGAGTGGGGTATATTACAGAGGGGGTGTAGGGAGGGTGGGTGTGTCAGCCAGTGGGGAATGGGTGATGGTGGTCAGGGGTGTTTTCCAGGGGAGGGGGACCTGGCATGGGGATGTGTACAGTGTACTTTGCTTGTCTGAGCGTGCAGCCAGTGAGAGGAACCGCCCCCCCTCCTCCTGGTCAGGCTACCTCCAGGGCATAGGGATTGGATGGCACACG
This sequence comes from Leptobrachium leishanense, assembly GCA_009667805.1. NCBI lineage: Eukaryota > Metazoa > Chordata > Amphibia > Anura > Megophryidae > Leptobrachium > Leptobrachium leishanense. The sequence goes on along the minus strand of CM019075.1, from coordinate 26,691,591 downwards.
TCATGTGGCGTGACATGTGACCCTGGCCGGCCGGCTCCCTTTGATTAGGTCATAGGGAGCATCGGATGGCCGGGGTATTTCAGGCGCCGGGCACAGAACAGCACCGGCGGCGGATAGTGCAAGGGCTGACCTTGCTGACACCTGGCTCGGGGCCGGCTGCGCCCCTAGGTGGCGCTGCGCTCTAGGCGGCCGCCTAGCTCGCCTAGCGGGCGCGCCGGCCCTGCATAAAACCTACAGCAGAAGAAAAACTCTAACAGGGTAATTCAAAGAGATTCGAAAAGTCACCGCACGTTCGGTGACTTTTCGTTCTCTTCAATTCGGTTCCTTTTGCCGATCCCATTTCGGTGACCCTGCAGTGTATTCATCAAGCACCACAGGGTCCCCGAATTGCAGGGAAAAGCTGCTGCAAACACGACGAAAACTCACCGCAAAACCCAGCGAATGCACTCCGAAAACCCTCAAAAACATCTGGATTAACCTGCCGAAAACCACGGAAAAACCCGAGCAGGAGCCGATCACCCGCAGCGAAGCCGCCGGAAAAAGCCGACACCGCAGACTGAGTGAAGTGAATAAATTAGGAAAACAGTTTGCATGAATGATTGAAAAGTGAAACGCTGTTTGCAAAGAAACTACTGAGCGAAAATGTCTGAAATTTACATATGAGGTCCAGGGAATGATAATAAAAAGGGCTGTTACAGAAAAAATAAGTAAAGTTAAAAAAAGAAAGAAAAGGGGCGGAGTCTGGACGCCGACCGAGCCGGACGCATGGTGTAGGAGCTCCTGCACCTAGCCGTCAAAACGGAGCATAGCAGCAGCACACAGATCAATTTGACCCACCATCTCGACTCCCCCTTACCGGGAACATGCCGGGAACCACCCGAGGGGGCAAAAAACCGGATCCACCGACCCCTGTAGTGGCGCCAATTTTCCAGCGCCGCGGCCTGGATGACAGCCAAGATGCGGCCGGATCCGCGGCGAGGACACAGGGATAGACTCGGTCCGGGAGGGTCCCAACCAGCGTCTAGAGCTGATATATCGCAGATTCTGGCCAGGATGGGGGACATGCAAACGAGTCTGGCGATGGACATTGCTAAAATAGCCACAGAGGTACGTGCTGAAGTGGGGGCTTTGGGCCTACGCATTGGAGACTTGGAGGAAGGCACGGGGGACCTCGTGGCGGCTCACAATGCGCTGGCGCGCACTACTGACACGTTATCTCACCGCATGGACCGTATGGAACTTGCTCTAGAGGATGTCGCCAATAGATCCCGCCGCAACAACATCCGCCTGCGGGGATTGCCCGAATCTGTACAAACACGGGAGTTACACGAGACTGTGCTGGGCCTTCTCAAACGCTTGGTACCAGAGGTGCCCCCGGCGAAGTTACTCATGGACAGGATTCACAGAGCCCTGAGAGCTCCCCGGGCGGACTCCCAACAGCCTCGGGATGTCATATTCCGCCTTCATTATTACACAGTTAAGGAGGAAGTCATGCGTAAAAGCAGAGACGTGGATCTGGTGTATGAAGATGTGAAGCTCGCTCTGTTTCAAGATCTGGCACCGGAGACCTTGCAGCGCCGTAGGGCCTGGCGCCCCATCACAGCCCACCTGGGCCGTCATAACATCCGCTATGCCTGGGGCTTCCCGTTCAAACTCTTGGCCTTCGCAGGTGGTAAAACCTCTACTCTCACCCTACAGTCAGACCCGCAGCAATTCTTCACCCGCCTGGATTGCCCCCTTTACCGGACGCGGGTAACCTGCTCTCGTCCCCCTCCCCGGCACCTCAGCTTACACCGCGCTGGGAGAAGGTGCCCTCCCGGATTCGAGAGGAGGGAGACAGGGATCCCGGCTGAGATGAAGGGGAAACCTCGGTGGTGATATTGTTTTTTCTCTTTTTGTTTACTTGCCCACACGGTATCAGGTGGTTGCATTAGCTGAGTTGTAAATGTTCCCCAAGTGATATATAACCCTGTAGTGTTCGGCTGTTAATGTTCATGACAATGGTGGGGATACTGTCGTTATTGTAAAGTATTGTAATGCTGTTTTTAGATAGTTTTTTCATGCTCCGTTACTGGCTCGGTGACGTCCGTTCTGCGATCCTACTGGTCTTCAACCAGGGTCGCGTCTCCTTTCTGACCATCCCCATGGTCGTTCTGGCAATGGATAAGTCCGGAAGTTTTCTTTCCTTTTTTCTTTTTTCTTTATGTGTCTTCTTTTCCTCTCTCCTCTTTTCCTCACCTCCCAGTCCTTTACCCCCTTGGTCCCTCTGTCTCCTTTCCCCCCATTGGGGTCCTCAGGGGTGCCGCCCTGTCCTGTGTACCTGATCTGGCCTGCCCGTGGCGTTCCCCTCCACTCCGCCCATGATTCCGGAATGCCATATTTTGTCCCAGAATGTTAAGGGACTAAATTCCCCTACGAAGAGGAGATTGGTCCTCCGAGAATTAAAACGGGCACAATGTCAGATAGCATTCCTGCAGGAAACGCATTTTGCCCGGGCACGCCAGTTCAGTCTTACAGATCGCACCTTCCCACGCTCCTTTTTCGCTTCCAGCACCGGGAAACGCCGGGGGGTTGCGATTTTATTACATAAAGCATGCCAGATGACGGTTCAACATGTGGATAGAGATGATGAGGGCAGGTATATCCTAATCCGAGGGACAATTAATAATGTGGCTATCTCTTTGTTGAATGTTTATGCCCCCAACACCCCGGAAGATTCTTTCTGGGCCCATCTTACGACGCTCCTGCAGCTGATGGAAGGCTCCTTTCTGGTCATGGGGGGGACTTTAACGCGGCCCCAGCCCCAGCAATTGACAGGAAATCAGGGGCGTTAGGTGCCAGACTTACGGCGTCTCCTCAGGATGCGATGCTAGCTCGGTTCATACATGACGCGCAGCTCCTCGACATTTGGCGACTCCATCACCCAGGAGACCACGATTTCTCCTTTTATTCTCATCCCCACTCCTCATACTCAAGGATAGACCTGTTCTTATTGCCAACCAGAACGATCCCATTAACTACCCGCTCGGCGATAGGCTCCATTAGTTGGTCTGACCATGCGCCCGTGTCTGTATGGGTGACATTGCCGGGTACTCGATCGGGTTGGTCCTGGCGCCTCAACTCTTCCATCTTACAATCAGCTGCAGTGCTGGAAGAAGTGTCTGCCCACCTGAACAGGTATTTTGAGGAGAATGACCTAGACGATATCGGTCCTGACTCCTTGTGGCTGGCCCATAAGGCGGTCATACGAGGCCACCTGATTCAGATTGGTAGCAGGCTGAAGAGGGAGAGGATGAGTCTGCTGGTGGAACTTCAGGAGAGGCTAGCGGACCGGGAAGCAGCGCACAAATCCTCTCACTCTCAGGCTGATTTTGATGCCCTGACAACTGTACGTCGGGAGCTCCGGTCAGCCTTACTGACGGATGTGGCCCGGTCCTTAGCCTGGACCAGGCGGACCTTTTATGAATATTCTAACAAGGCGCATACTATGTTAGCGAGCAAATTGAGGAACCAAACTAGATCTAAATTGGTGACCTCGGCCCATACGTCCCAGGGTTCGATCACTACTATCCCCAGCGAGGTAAACCAGATTTTTACTGCGTACTTTGAGAAATTATATAACCACTCCCCGGATCACTCCCTCCGCAATCCGGAACATGTGCGGGAGGTGCAGGAATTCCTGGCCACGTGGAAAGGCCCAGAGCTCCCTCCCCTCTTGCTGGAGGGGTTGGGGTCAGAAGTATCAGAAGCCGAGGTGGCTTCAGTGATTAAACAAATGAAACCCCATAAGGCCCCGGGCCCGGACGGGTTTACGGCCTTTTATTATAAAAAATTCTCTCCTCACTTGAGCAAATATCTAGTTAAACTATATAATGGAATCCTGGAGGGACGACCGGTGCCTCCGGATTTCCTCCGATCCGATGTGATTTTGATTCCTAAAGAGGGCAAGGATCCTTCCTTCCCCCACAATAATAGACCGATCTCTTTACTGAATGTTGACTATAAGATATTTACGAAAATCCTGGCCAACAGACTAGGAGCACTCCTCCCCTCCATCATTCATCCGGACCAGGTCGGGTTCATTCCCACGAGACAGGCATACGAAAATACAAGGAGAAATGTGGTCCTGATCGAGAGAGCTCGCGCAACGGGGACGCCTTCTCTGCTCCTCTCCTTGGATGCGGAGAAGGCGTTCGATAGGGTGGGCTGGCCTTACTTATTTCACCTACTGGAGCACTGGGGATTTCCACCTGGTTTTTGCGCTGCTATCCGGGTCCTGTATAATTCCCCCCTTACGAAAATAATCACCACGGGGGCCTCCCCGGAATCTTTCCCCATAGGTAATGGAACGCGACAGGGTTGCCCCCTGTCACCCATGCTTTTCGCTCTAGCCCTTGAGCCCCTGCTGGATAAATTACGGTCCTCCACGTCTATCACGGGTTTACAGATTGGGGGGGAGGAATTCCTGGTGTCAGCATATGCGGACGACCTTCTCCTGACCATCACGGACCCGGCTCATTCTGTACCCCATTTGCTCTCCCTTCTTCGGGATTTCTCGGATATTTCCGGGTTTAAGATAAATATAGATAAATCTCGCGCGTTGCCGATAGGCATACCGACACCGGAGGTCGACCGGCTGCGTCTCCTCACGGGATTTCACTTCTCCACCTCCTCTCTCACGTATCTGGGAGTGAAGCTGACTAGTGATCCCAAAGCAATGATTAGAGCTAACTACGATGTACTGATCCAACGTCTTATAGCTGATATGGACACTTGGGATGCCTTTAGTGTCTCCTGGGTGGGTCGCATTGCTAGCGTAAAAATGAACCTACTTCCCCGAATCCTGTACTTGTTCCAAACCCTCCCGGTGCCTGTCCCTCCAGCCTCGTTGGCGCATCTACAGTCCCATGTGGACCGGTTCATCTGGCATAATAAACGACATAGGGTGGATAGAAGAGTGTTACATAGACCGAGGGTGGTGGGAGGCTTGGGAGTTCCGAGTTTGTTACAATATTATCATGCTGCCCAACTAGCACAGTTTGTCACCTTTCATGCACCACCTGGTACGCACCGTTGGGCGGACTTAGAGTCGCATCTCTTTGCTCCGGACTTGCCGCAATTCTATTTTTGGCTTCCCAAAACCTATCGTCCTATCCTTCGCTCCACTTGCACTGCCACCATTAACTCTCTCCAAATTTGGGACACCGTGAACCGTCGCTTCACTTTAGCCAAAGAACACTCAGCTATGATGCCTTTTCTCCGCAACCGACAGTTTCAACCGGGCTTATGCCCTCGCCCTTTTGCAACTCTGGAGGACTTGGGCCTTCAGAGGCTCCACCACCTTTACTCAGCGGGGGCACCACTTCAGTTTGAGAACATCCGACAGAGAGGTCCGGTAGGACCAGCGGACTTCTTTCGCTACCTGCAGGTCATGGACTATGCGTGGACGCCTGAAGTCCGTACGGCTGCCACGTCTTCCTTGACGGCGTTTGAAGCTCGCTGTAATGACGCTCGCATCACGAAATCAATGATATCCTCGCTTTACGTCTTCTTCTGTTCAGGCTCTCCAATCTGGGGGGACCCAACTTATGTTGCACGCTGGGAGCGAGATGTGGGGGATGCCCTGCCCAGTGAAGAATGGGAGGATATTTGGGACAATGTGGCACACTGCTCCATCAATGTGGCCCATCAGGAACAGGCTTACAAGATGCTGTTTCGCTGGTATGTTACCCCCTCACAACTTTCTCACATGGACGGGTCTTCCTCTGACTTATGTTGGAGAGGTTGCGGCACTAAGGGCTCGTTCTACCACATGTGGTGGACATGCCCCCTGATCCGACGCTTCTGGCTTCAAATTCATGCTCTCATCCAAGAGGTCCTACAGTGTGGAGTGGCTCTCGACCCATGGACATTCCTTCTTCACCGCACCCAGGACGCCCTATCGAGACCGGAGAATAAGCTGGTGCATAAAATGGTCTTGGCGGCTAGAAGAGCGGTGGCCCAAGGCTGGAGATCTGTGTCCCTTCCGTCTATGGCGCAGGTGTATCTTCGGATCAGAGATAATATGGACATGGATCGTTTATCGGCTCTTGTACATGACACCATGCCCCAACATAGTAAGATTTGGGACCCCTGGCTGGAGTTTGATGTGTGGATTAAGAGCTGGACTGCTTGTTTTTCTGGCGGATTATGATACCTGGGTTATGTACTCCTTTGGGGCGGCACCCTATTCCCTTCCCCCTCCTCTCCTCCCTATGAGGTCTCTTCCTCTCTCTTTTTCCTCCATGTTTGTGTTTCTTTGATCTTTTTCTAATTTCTTCTTTTACCCCCTCCTCGGGGTCTACCCCCTGCGGTCCTTTGGCAGGGGCTCCTCAGGGCTTACCAGTAGCAATCTCTAACATTGTGGTTTTGTGATAAGTTGCCCTTTTTTGTATTTGAAAAATGGAAAATAAAGAATTATAAAAAAAAAAAAAAAAAAAAAGAAAAAAAAAAAATCGGACTTTTAAAAAAAAATAAATTAAGAAAAATGCTTAAAATATCCTAAAAAATCTATAAATAAAGAGACTCTTTACTGCAGAATTTTATAATGAACGGTTTATTAGATATTGAATTAAAACAGGAATATTTTTAACATTGAAGATGAGATGGGATTCTCCTGAATAAACTTGCCGAATTAAACCACCGAATGGCAGGACATTTCTGGAACCTTTCACTGCTGGTTTGTGTTCTCTGAATAGCCGAAGCAGTGCTTTTTCATGGGGATTTCACTGCCCTCGAACAGGCATCGAACAGGCACCGTATGTTCAGGCAATTCGCCAGGATTTGGCAAATTGCCTGCTCTCTGGATAGCCGAATGGCCAAGAAAGGTAACCGAACGCTGATTTTCAGCGTTCGGTTACCTTTCTCCAGCAATTCGGATCTCTTTGAATTACCCTGTAAGTCAACACAAATACATATTAAATTAATAATTGTTTATTAGCTATAAAATGGGGGGGGGGGTAAATATTTATTACCATGTGCATTTCTTTTTGGACAAATTAGAAAAATGTCAGATTATGGATGGTTCGCTCATTCATCAGAAATAGGAGCAAACGATAAATCGCACAGGAATAGATTTTGTTTGGACGATCCGTTTTTGTTTGTGTCAGTAATTTTGGCGGGTGCATAGACAACTTATACTGAAACAAACACGAAAAGTGAAAATCTATCCTTAACAACTTCTACTCAATGGTAAAATCTAAGATGAACAACTGCATCAGGAACTATGCTGGTAATATTGCTAAACACTACACTAAAAACTATGTTACACAATTTTCGCAGGAACAACACTGAATATTTGTATACTTTCAGTGTAACATAATAACCCGGAAGGGATAGGTTTCTCAGGCTAGTTATTTATCATAATAGAGTTTAATATAAATAACATACAATACTAACATTTTTTGCAGCAGTTGGAGATTGACTGATTAAGGCTAGGGTCAGACTGAGGCAGTGCGAACGCGCGTGCAGCCGCACTTAATCACGGCCGCACTAGCAGCAGATGCCGGGCAATGACGGCCAATATACGAAGTACGGTCGCACAAAAGTCCGGCTGCGCAACGCAAGTGGAAAATGAACGCATTTTTTCGAGAACGTGAAACCGCAGGTACTGACGTACAGAGTGCGCTGCGTCTGCTAGCGGCGTGTGTGTGTGATTAGGAGACGTCAGACGCTGCTAATGTCCGGCCAACATAACGTCCAGACGCAAAAAGAGTTTTATTGATGATCCGTACAAAATCACGGACGAAAATGCGCATAGTATGACCACTATCACGTATTCTGTGAAAAAATGCGTCCATTCGTTCGAACGCACTTTTTCACAGACAACATAAAAATGCGTTCGTCTGACCCTAGCCTTAGTATGGTTAAATAATGGTTAAACATGAAAATAAAAAGGTAAATAAAACGTTCAATGTACCCGTTTCATTCATTTGCCAAATCAATTTGATATCTCTTTGTGGGTGCATTATTCTCCTTTGTAATGATGGATCATTTAATAGTTCTGGCTTTTGTTTTTCTGTTGAGGTTCTTGACTCTTCTCTATTATTGAAAATTCTGCGTGAAATAGATTTTGTTTTAAAGAAAAAAAAAACTAACTTTATTCACAAAATAATGCAAATCAAAACTCATAATAATAATAAGTTATCATAATAATCATAACCAATCATTAAAGCCCTGTTCGCAGTGTGCGATTTATCGCGCGGATTTTGCTGCGACGTTGCAACAAAATCCGCGTGACGTCGCGCTGTGTAGCTTCTCCAATGTATTTCAATGGAGCTGTTCACATCTTGCCGCGCGATGTCGCGCGATGTCGCAAGTCGCGCGTCGCAGAAGCATGTCGCTGGTACATGACCCTTTTTTTGCGATTTGCTATCTGCGATTTTGCGATTTGTATTGGTGGTGCTTTGCAAAATCGCACAAAACAGAGATGTCGCGCGACATCGTGCGACATTATCGCACCATGTCGCGAATATGAAAATCGCGCGGAAAGTCGCGCGATTTTCAAATCGCACACTGTGAACGGGGCTTTAGGAAAGCAGGTTTGCAGAAAGAGTGACTTGGATGATCACCTGATTTGTTATTCCATCACATTGAATGTTATTCAATTTCCAATTAACATCTGTAGCCATTAACTTCTACTCAAGAATCTTTGCTGCTTGGAGAGATTAGGGCTTGAATAAACCATGAATAACACATGTCTCAAACATATTGGTTAAGTGTTTGGTTATTAACTCTTGTTCTCTAACTTTGCCTGAATCCCTGTCTACTTTTGAACTACATTAACCCTTGCTGTCCAGCCTCTCTGGGCTGCTCGTAGACTATAGTAATCTTTGCTGGTGGAGATTGTTTGTGATAAAGGAGGGTTGATAAGTTACTAAACTGAAGGGTTAATTTTTTCCAGCTTGCACTGTGAATTATTATTCAATGTCTTCAATAAAAAATCAAAGAGAAACGGTTTGTGCGCTATTTGTTTAGCCATATTGTGCTTGTTTCAGATTGAGAGTTATATGGAGATCACACCACATGACATGAGTAGTTAGTGCAGTAGTCATTCAGGTAAGTCCAGAGGGTTCACAAACATTTTCTTGCAACATTACAAAATGAATTATGCTTATACACTTGATGCAATATCCGTTATTATTAAAGGGGTATTCTAATGTACGTCCAGGGCCAGATTAACGTAGGGGCTAATGGAGCGGCTGCTCCAGGCCCCTTCCTGAAAATAGGCCCACAGCCATGGCTTTTTTTCTGCCAGTACTTTCCCGCTCCTTCGGAACCCTGTATTTCTGGACTCATAGCAGATAGAGGGTCATACGGCCAGAACATGGCCTTTCCAATAATATCAAACATAACCAGGTTTCATGTACACCTAAAATCCCTTTTGTTCTTTTTTTTTTCCCTAACGCAGCACTATTGTTCACTTTTCAATTATAAAGTGAACAATCATGCTGCACTATGGAGCTCTGTGATACGCTCATACACACCGCACATTACTGTGAGTGTTATTGCTGTGGAGTTCTGTGATACGATCATACACACTGCACATTACTGTGAGTGTTGTTGCTGTGGAGCTCTGTGATACAGTAATGTGCGATGTGTATGAGCGTATCACAGAGCTCCACAGCAATAAAACTCATGCTCATACACACCGCACATTACTGTGAGTTTTATTGCTGTGGAGCTCTGTGATATGCTCATACACAACGCACATTACTGTATCACAGCGCTCCACAGCAGTAAAACTCACAGTAATGTGCAGTGTGTATGAGCGTATCACAGAGCTCCACAGCGATAAAACTCACAGTAATGTGCGGTGTGTATGAACGTATCACAAGGCACCACAGCAATAAAACGCACAGTAATGTGCAGTGTGCATGAGCGTGTCACAGTAATGTGCGATGTGTATGAGCGTGAGTGTTGTTGCTGTGGAGCTCTGTGATATGCTCATGCACACTGCACGTTACTGTGAGTTTTATCGCTGTGGAGCTCTGTGATATGTTCATACACACTGCACATTACAGCAATTCATATTATTTATATAAAAAGGCCCACCAAAATCCTCCGCACCAGGGCCATGATACTCTTAATCTGGCCCTGTGTACGTCCTACACAGTGCAAGCTCTCCTAAGCCATATAAAGGATATGGCTCGAACCAGGAAAAACGTCCTTGTTCTGGAAAAAAAGAAAACCACTTTCGTAGCGGGAAAATATGTATGAGTGAAGAAAGACCTTTAATAGCATCTGGTTACAGTTGCTGGACATTATGCACCTCGACTCATGTCACAATATGATAAAAAGTTCACCTGTGGAATCCTCTGACGTCTTCTGCCGTAACTCTAAGGCTTGGTTCACACCTGAGCGTATCTCATATGCGCGTTTCACAAGCGTTTTTTTGTCAGGCGTTTTATCTGGTGTTTCTGCACTTTTTTGACAACTAGAAATGTGTGTCGTACTTGAGTTTTTTTGGTTGACTACAGAGGCGTCCAATGAAAAATACTTCCTGTCTTTCGGAGGCATCCAATGAAAAAGACTTTGTGCCTGTTGCCATGTGTGGAACGCGCGTTTTTGATGCCGAAAATGCGCCCTCACCCATTTCTGCGCATTCACGTTGAAGTCTATGGCCGCAAACACACTGTAATACGCCCCAAAGAAGCTCCTGTACTTCTTTGAGCGTAGGGTATTTTACAGCACGTTCCTACACACTGTAAAACGCCCAGGTGTGAACTAGGCCTTAATCTTGTACACATACTTGGCAAACTTGCAAATGAAATTTGTACATTGCAAAACTTTAAGAAAAATTTCTCATTAAATGTAAGAGCTGCCAACCTTATTAGTAATTAGACCTTACTGCCCCCCTTTTCCTCTGAATGGGCTCTCTTAATCACATTTCTGCTGCACATGCTAGGACCCTTAGTAGAGCCTTCTGTGCCTTAGTCACTGAAGGCAAGAAAGTCCTCCTCATACACTGGGAGGCATCACAGCCACAGACACCCTCTATCCAATTGGCTTATGTAAAATTTTACACGGTCTTCCTAAATGGATGGAAGCTTCCCTGCATAAAGACAGAAGTACAGACGATTTCCTAACAAAATCATCCCCACTCATAAAACACCTCTCTGACCCTACATGATCCTCCCTCATTGTCACCTTTCAATATTCTAAAATTGGGGATCTCAGATGTTTAGTGATTTCAATTCCCAGAATTCTTTGAATGCAATAAATGGCCAGAGAATCATGGGAGGCGTAGTTCATTAACATCCGGAGACCACATTTTGAGATCACTGCTCTAAATGCAAGGACATTTCTTGCAAGGACATTTCCAATTCATTGGAAGGCCTTGTCCGTACACCATACTCTGACTAACAATTATAAATTCCTGTTACTGTGGTCTTCCTACTGCTGTACTTGAATATTTGGAATTACTGTACTATCTAGGTTATAAACAGATTATTGCTCATTATAACTTCAATGAGTATTTTGCTGATATCAATGCATATCAAACGTTATGCTACTCTGTATGATAACTGTGCCTAACAATAAACAGATTTTTAGAAAAATACGTAACATCTGCATAAATTACACCCACATAAAAGTAGATATTGCAAAATGTGTTTAAAATAGACAACTGTACCTTTCTTCAGGCTGCATGAAATTATCCAAATCTAGTGTTTCGGCTACAACACTACTGTCTTGTTTTGAAATATGTTCAGCTTGCTGCAACACAAAAGTTTTTAAAAAAAATGAAAGGCAAACGATTTATTCTGTCTGAAAAGAAACTAAAGTATGAAACTTTTTAAAAATAAAGATAATTTCTGATTATTTTTATTCAATGCAATGAAGAATTCAGTGTTTTTCGCTAACTAAGGCTAGGGACAGATGAGCGCATTTTCTGCGGCCACCGTCAAAATGTACGTCGATGCGTGCGCACGCATTTTTTCACGGAATACGCTTAAGTGGTCAGACGATGCGCAATTCTGGACGTATTTCATGACGGTGGGGTAAAAAGAAGTCTAGGGAAATCCGGCTGTTTGAACGTTATGTTGGCCGCACACTAGCAGCGTCTGACATCTCCTAATCACGCACACACGCTGCTATGCGGCCGCAGCGCACTCTGTACGTCAGTAGCAGCGGTTTCACGTTCTGATAAAAATGCGTTCATTTGCTGGTTGCGTGGTGTCGGCGCACTTTCGTACGCACGTACTGCGTATATTGGCCGTCATTGGCCGTTATGTGCTGCTACTGCCGCCGTGATTTAGTGCGCCTGCACGCGCGTTCCGACTGCCCCACTCTGACCCTAGCCTTAAACCGGAACATTGATTTCTGAGGTTTTCCCAAAGATAGAATTTTTGCAGAAAGAAAAAAGCCCAGATTTAGAACTTCATTGGAAAACAGAAACTATTTCTCATAAAAGTGCCAGATGTTGGTAAAATATTGCAAAAGGTCAAGGTTAAACCCGTCACAACAAAATGAAAGGTGTATGCACATTTTTGCATTGAAAACCAACTCAACAGAACCCCATTTTCCTTCATTTTTAATGCAGGATTACTATCCTCACTGGGAAGAAATAAAATTCTCACCGAGACTTCAATTCTGCCACGCTGTACCACTGTAAAGTATTATGTGTACAGTCGTCCCTTAATCCCTTTACTACCAAGTGGTTTTTCATAAAACCACTGGCATGACCCACTGTATTTTTTTGAAAACCACTTTCCATTGCAGATAGTTTACGTGTTCCCTTCATAGATATTGTAATCCTTGTACCCGCCCTGGGTATTATGTCCTTAATAAAGCACAGTCCTCAGGTGTTGCATAAACCAGTTCTGTAACTTTATTGTATTGACTTTTCAGCAGGCAGCAGTATCAGTACAAAAGAAACAAAAAGAACCCTACAAACAAAATCCTTGCTCCTCTTAAGCTCTTACTAACCAAGTAAACTAAACAAAACTAAACAAAACACAGGCTTCACCAACCTTAGAAAATGATAGAGTTTTCAGCATTCATGTTTCTGCTTGGAACCAAACAGGCTGCTTCCTCTCCACACAGGCACCTCTCTCAGACTGAAGAGCAGGCAGTGATTTTTTACAGCTCTTTTAGTGTACCTATCCTTACGCTTCAACTAAGGGCTTGAGAAGGCAAGAAAGACTGCTGGTGGGAGGTCGGGGGTCCGACAAGTGAGTGGCATTAACAGACGTGACCCAGTTGGGGTGCTGAGATCTGTTATAGAGGGGTTAAGTACCAACAAAGTCACTTGAACAGGCTTTTGCAAACTATATAGATACATGTGTTCCAAACAGAGAGTTTCAAATCTGCCTTAAGACAAGCCACACGACTTTCACTGTTTGTGTAGCAATCCCAGTGCCTAACAGCCATGACTTGACATAATGTGGAGAAGAGCTTTTCCAGTATTCCAGAGAAATCAGATTATAAACTTATACGACATGATCAAAGGCATTATTATTCTGTCAGCCTTCAGCTTCTGGAGAGACATATTGTGAACTATGGTTTTCACAGTCTTGCTTCAAGGTAACATACAGCAGGGTTATTCAAAGAGATTCGAAAAGTCACCGCACGTTCGGTGACTTTTCGTTCTCTTCAATTCGGTTTGTTTTGCCGATCCCATTTCGGTGACCCTGCGGTGTATTCAGCAAGCACCACAGGATCCCCGAATTGCAGGGAAAAGCTGCCGCAAACCTGACGAAAACTAACCGCAAAACCCAGCGAATGCACGCCGAAAACCCTCAAAAACATCTGGTTTAACCTGCCGAAAACCACAGAAAAACCCGAACAGGAGCCGATCGCAGCCTTCAACACAGCAGAAGAGGCAGTGAACAAATTAGGAAAACAGTTTGTATGAATGATTGAAAAGTGAAACACTGTTTGCAAAGAAACTACTGAGCGAAAATGTCTGAAATTTACATATGAGGTCCAGGGAATGATAATAAAGAGGGCTGCTACAGAAAAAATAAGTAAACTTAAAAAAAATTAACCACTTGGCTGCTATGGACGCGCTCAGCGCATCCAGCCAAGTGGTTCTCCTGTGCTACGGACGCACTCAGCGCGTCCGAGCACAGGAGGCAGCAATCCGCCGGATTCCGGCAGATTGCTGCGCCCCCCCGGTGCAGGCTGACATCTTGGATGTCAGCCCAGCACTCGGGAGCCCGGCGGGGACATTAGATGTCATCGCGGCGACGCAATGACATCTAATTCAGGCGCCCCCCCCCCCCGCATGTGCGGAGGAGGCGCCTGAAAGGGAGGGGGTGAGGTCCTTCGGACCTCTCTCCCTCCCGATTGCCGGGGAGCAGGGGGTTAATACAGGCACCGCTTGGAAGGGCACAGCCTGCCCTTCCAAACGGTGGCTCTCATTAACCCCTGGGGAGCCGGATCACGAATCGGCGCTGAAAAGCGCCGGTTCGTGATCCTTTCCTGGAGCTGGCCGACATCTTGGATGTCGGCCAAGCCTCCGGGAACTCCCCCTGAGGACTGGCGTCATCGTGCATAGCATGATGACGCCAGTCCTGGAGTTAACCCCTAGCTGCCACCAACGGTGGAGATAAGGGGTTCCAATGAACCCCTATCTCCCGATCCGTGGCAGCTAGGGGTTAAAGTTTGGTACTGTTGGATTGGCCAGAGCATGGCCGTTCCAACGATACCAAACACGACTGTGAAAAAAGTTTTTTTTTAAAAAAAATTAAAAATAAAAATAAAAAAATATGTAAAAAAAAATATAAAAAAAAAATAAACAAGTTTTTTTTTTTTTTGGTTTGTTAATGCAGCAATATTGTTCCCATTTCAATTATAATGTGAACAATGATGCTGCACTAACGATTTTTGTATGCGGTGCGTTTGTTAAAAATCGCGTAATTTTCCACAAAAAAAATGTAACGAGACCCCATCTCTTTTTTTAACAAGCGCACCCCATACAAAATATAACCGCAATTGCTCGCATGTTAAAATGTGAAAAAAAACACTTTACACGTTGTAAATTATTGAAAATTCATATTTTATTGCATTTTTTGTTATAATATACAGACAGGTCATGACGTATACATATAATAATGACATATTATGAATCTGCCGAGTCTGACGGAAAGAACGATATATAATATGTCTGGGTCATATAATAAAATAAGCCTTCAAAACGCATTTAAACATGATGAGCGAAACAGGTAAAAATGACCTCAGCACAGAGGCGGGAAAAGCCTCAGCAGCGAAAGGGTTAAAAAAATCGGACTTTTAAAAAAAAATTAAGAAAAATGCTTAAAATATCCTAAAAAATCTATAAATAAAGAGACTCTTTACTGCAGAATTTTATAATGAACGGTTTATTAGATATTGAATTAAAACGGGAATATTTTTAACATTGAAGCCTATGGGATTCTCCTGAATAAATTTGCCGCATGAAACCATCGAATGGCAGGGCATTAGGGGAACCTTTCACTGCTGGTTTGTGTTCTCTGAATAGCCGAAGCAGTGCTTTTTCATGGGGTTTTCACTGCCCTCGAACAGGCACCAAACAGGCACCGTATGTGCAGGCAATTCGCCAGAATTTGGCGAATTGCCTGCTCTCTGGATAGCCGAATGGCCAAGAAAGGTAACCGAACGCTGATTTTCAGCGTTCGGTTACCTTTCTCAAGCAATTCGGATCTCTTTGAATAACCCTGTTAGTAACATTAGCTGAATAAGGTCAATTGTTCATAAAGTTCAATCTTTCACACATATGGGTTGCCTAAATCCATAAGAAAGCAAAATTAACCCACTTAGACCATTTTTCAACCATGTCCAGAAGGGAACACAAATCCTTCTTTATGCCATAAAGGTGATTTGATTTTTCCATTGATTAACACGCAATTACCAAATAATTGTATTTCATATATCCCTGTATATCATAAATTAATCAAAAAGCACACAGACCTTTTAAAAAGAAATCACTGGATTGGATGAAACAAACTACTTATGCATTGAATTCCAGCTAACAATCGCTTCCTTTGCTGTTGGCAAAGTCTCCTTTCCTCCAGTTTCAGTGGTTGGCCTTGTATTCTTTGCAAGATCCTTTTAACAGAGCTCTTTTATATTGACCCTGTATGTATTTGAATAATGTAATTCAATATTCTCTTAGATTTCTATTATCCAATGTTAAACAAGTGCAATTTTTTTTTAGCTTCTCTTCACTCTTAAATCATTTTTAGCTTCGAAGGTCATCTCCTAATTTTCTCCAGCTCCCTAATATCTTTCTTAAAGCTGGGCCCTCAAAATCACACAGTGTATTCACGATGAAGGTCTTATTGCGTTATAAAGTAAAATTATGTTTTCAACCCTTACGCACACAATGGCAGTACTGGCAGTACAATATTGTACTGGCAGTACGCAAGGCAGTGGTGTAGAGCTGGCGCTGCCCGACTCTCACTCCTCAAAAGGTATATGTTCCACAACCAGGAGGATGTTCAGCTTATGGATGAAGTCTGGGCCAAGCTCCACCACATTCTGCCAACGTTCCATATTGTATAGGACCCATGGGACTCGTTTGGGGGTTGCGTTTTTTCAACTATATTCGCAGAACTATACTGGTAGCTATTGTATTTTTGTATTGTTGTCATATGGCAGATGAGGTAACTCTCTTCAATGCATGCACACCTTCCCACTTTCTCTTTTTCTTCTTGTTTTCTTACCCTCTGTTCTACTTCATCTTCTCTTCTTTACCTCTCTGATTCTCAGGTGTCGACCATTAATACAGAGAGGTGTAATTGAAAAATATGACAAGAAACTTGTATGGAGATCTGTCTTATATTGCTTGTATGAATAAATCTGGACTAAATAAAGTCTTTAAATAATATAGATATATATTATTATATGTCACTTAAGAGATCTCTATTAACATACCTCGATACAGAATGCTCCTGTAAACATGTAGCATAGTGACTATATTTCCTACATATTTATTTTCTGTGGTAATCTGTATATTTGTGTTGTTGTTGTTTTAATATCTTGCATTTGTTACTTTGTATTTCTGTAACAACTGCAACAATTCAATGTTCTTGAACCCAGGACATACTTGAAAACGAGAGAAATCTCAATGTATCCTTCCTGGTAAAATTACGTTATAAATAAATAAATTATAAAAAAAAAATTAAAAAAATGTTTTTAATTAATGCTTCTATTTACACATGACAGCACTTTGCAGCCTTTTGCAGCTGCAGTTTATTGTCACGAATCACAGTGGTTAAGAAAAGCATTTCTTCGATCAGTCCTAGACCACTGCACAATGCACTGCGTTAGGCAATGACTTTCAACAGGCCATTGTTCATGTTGCCCCAATGATCCAGCAGCTGTTTTTTTGCAGCTCACTAGGGATGACATGATTTATACTCTGAGGTAAAAAGAGTCACCCGCCTTCCAGTTTTTACCTTAAAGTACTATCATCAACTCATCTTTAATCCAGCACCAGGGTCTCCATCGGTACTGCTCCTCTGACAGCCTACTTCATCTGAGCTGTGTATTACCAACCTAAACTTCGCCATTCAGGTGGAGGAAAGCCCTTGCGTTCAAAAAAGCTAAATCAGCCTGCTGGTACATCCGATGGGGTATAATAACACTCAGAAAGCAATGACCATTGAAATATATATGTATTTACTGTATACTTTCAGGTATTCCTGCCATTTTCCGATGGGAAGTGCCATCTAGTAGGGATGTGCGTTTCGGGTTTCGAAATGTCGGAATTTTCACGAAATTTCCCGATTCGTGCATTCGGATTCAGCCGATTTTACGAAAATGTTCAGATCCGAATTTTCCAAAAACGAAACATTTCCTAAACGAAACGAAAAGTTGTTCGGAATTTTCGAATGGACTAGAAATGTGTAAAATCGAAAATCATTTTCGGCTCCATTCTTGATTTCGGTTCCATTTCAGTAATTTCGGACAACATATTTTTTGGTTATATCGCTGATTCTGTAATTTTGTATCATTCCCATCTCAATGTATCCTTCTTGTAAAACATGAGAAATCTCAATGGCAGAATTATCGTATTGACAGAATTATCGTATCAACAGAAATATCGGATCCTAAAAACCATTAGTTTACGTCAAAACGAATAGACACTTTGAAACGAGGAGAACAGACGTTCCGAAAAACACGAAAATGTCCGAAATTACGAAACAAAGTCGATACGAACAAGAAACGAAAACGAAACGACCCGAAACGCCAATCGGTCAAAACGAGCCGAAACGAAAATTTACAAAATACGAACACACCGAACCGAATCAAACCGAAAAAAAAATCGGTGCACAAGTCTACCATCTAGTGGTCATTAGGTTACAACTAACCATATGAATCAGTCTAAATCTTGCTCAGGTGCCCTAATGTGGTTTCTACCATTCTTTAATGCATATATATTTCTTGTTTTTGCTTTGTGCACCGACCCAGACAATTTTTTTGTCTTCTAGGTCTTTGACCTTGGCTTGTTTTCGATCGTGTCTTGTTTCTTTGTTACATTACAGTGGGCTCAAGGATCCTGCAGAGGTGAGTTTAGGAATAAAATGCTATGAATCTCTTGTGAAGAATATGGAACATAAAATGGATCAGTTTGCTCAAGCTCCCCAAAATATCCTGGCACATACAGCCCTGCTTCGAACCACCCTTCCGTCTGCTACAGCCAGTACTAGGGAGGTCAAGTCTGGTTCTGTGGATCTGAGCCCACCATCTGGATTTCACACCAATGTTTTCCACTGTATTGTACAGTAAAACCACGCTTGTGGGTTTTAACGTATGTGTGTTGGATTGTCAGTATATAACAGTATGAACAAATCCCGTTGGCATGTTTACAATAGACAAATGGCGTATAGTACTTTGGAACATTGGGCACCTTAGCTCTATTCTAAACCCGCCAGGGTTATTTATTATTATAGAATGAAGGGAATACGGTGCAGCTCTGCCTGTTGTAAACAAACCAACAGGATTTTATGTACAGTGAGGACATAAGCTCTGACAACAGCTCTGCTGCAACATGTCAGCATCTATCAGTTAACATAACATTTATACACACACGTCAGTATGTACAAGTTGCACAGATGAAAGGTTATTTTGTGTGTATTGATTGTTAGTACGTAATTTTCCCTGAATGAAATTTTTTTGCTCACGTGCATTATTTGTTGCCCAGTTGTCTTCAGATGGGCGTTCTGGTGATTTCTTGCATCGTGTGAAGGAAGCCTCTGGGCAGTTACTGCAGTGTACATGTTTTCAGCAAAGGCTTTTTCCCTTAAATCGAGGCTTTAAATCTTGACGTTGGCAAGTTGCCTCTGTCCTGGGGAACTACATATCTTACAGCTATTTTACAGTACTGAAGGAGGGTGGTTCCCTGTGGCACCACTTTGTCTGTGGCATAGGTCGCACAGTCCACATCTAAAGCGCCTTATATAAGGTTCCACGGGGCGGACCTAAATTTTGCTGAATTTCACTATTATCTCGGAGTGAGGTACCCGTGATACATTGTGGCTTGTGCATTTGAGAAAAATGTATGATTGGTGAATCCAACCTTATGACAGGCTCAAGCTAAATTATGAGCTACTAGCAAAATTGCGGTTTTAAAAACACCTCTAAATAGCATAAAGTTATTTTAACCAAATTACTACTACTTACCTGCATTCCATGTTTGATATTGAATTTGCTGATATTAATATAAATACATTTTCTTAATGATATATGCAGTAGATAAATTATATTTTGGTGAAAAGGTACCTGCTTAACATGTTGTAATCTTAGTTCAAGGAGTCTACATTGAGTCTCTGTGTCAGAGGTCTTGAGTGAAATCCTTGCAGTTTGTTCAAAATTCTCATACGTATTTTTTCTCAATGTAGCTCTTTAGGGTGAAGTTAAGGAATAATGAAAACAATGGAAACATGTTTAGTCACTATACTGAAACATTACACACATATAGAGGGAGGCATATCGTGAGGGAGGAGCCACACACACCGTAGAGTTGAGGTAGGGTCATGAACTCTCCCTCAGGCCTTTTCAATGACATCTCACTTAACCATGGAGGGTGTATGATACCGCAGATACAGAAGTTCAAACATCCAAAGGCACCTTGTATTTCCTACAATAGGTTTGCTGCTCAGAGAGGCCAAATGCCCCGTGCGCCCCCTCCCTGGATATGCTAGTGTCTGGAGGGCAAGATTGATATTCCTATTTTAAGGGATTGATTCACCAAGCACTGTTATTTTAGTTCGGCTGTGGACTTTCTTTGGTGACGCAGGGGCGGATCCAGAGGGGGGCAACGGGGCAATTGCCCCCCCCCGAGAAAATCGCCACCAGCGTTCTCCTCTTCTCCCTACTGACGAGCAGCCGCTGCGCTGACACGCAGCCTGGTCGCTCGCCTGGGACGGAAACCACCTGACCAGCCGCGTGATCTCGCGAGAACAGGGCTGCGTGGCTGGTCAGGTGGTTCCCACTTCCCAGCAAGCAGCCAAGGTACATGTCAGCGGCCACTCGCCTGTCGCCTCGTGGGGGGCCGGGGAGAAGAGGAGAATGCCGGCGGAGCCTGGCCTGGACAGTCTGGACCAGCAAAGAGGTGAGAGCTGGGGCAAATATACCCATGAAGCGGGGCGCAAAAATACCCATGAAGCAGGGGGCAAATATACCCATGAATCGGGGGGGCAAATATACCCATGAAGCAGGGGGCAAATATACCCATGAAGCTGGGGGCAAAAATACCCATGAAGCGGGGGCAAATATACCCATGAAGCGGGGGCAACATATACCCATGTGAGCTAAGGGCAAATATACCCATGAAGCTGGGGGCAAAAATACCCATGAAGCGGGGCCAAATATACCCATGAAGCGGGGGCAAATATACCCATGAAGCGGGGGCAAATATACCCGTGGAGCTGAGACAAATATACCCATGGAGCTGGGGGCAAAGATACCCATGGAGCTGGGGGCAATATATACCCATGAAGCGGGGGCAACATATACCCATGTGAGCTAAGGGCAAATATACCCATGTGAGCTGCCTGGGGGCAATATATATATTCATGTGAGCTGCCTGGGGGCAATATATATATTCATGTGAGCTGCCTGGGGGCAATATCTATATTCATGTGTTGTGAGCTGCCTGGGGGCATATATCTATTTCCATGTGAGCTGCTTTTGGGGGCAATGTATATGTATCCATGTGAGCTGCCTGGGGGCAATATATATATCCATGTGAGTTGGGGCAATATATAGATACATGTGAGCTGGAGGCAAATATCTATATCCATGTGAGCTGCTTGGGGGCAATATATATATATATATACCATGTGAGCTGCCTGGGGGCAATATATATATCCATGTGAGCTGCCTGGGGGCAATATATAAATCCATGTGAGATGCCTGGGGGCAATATATATATCCAATGTGAGTTGGGGCAATATATATCCAGGGGTCAAGTCCAGGGGGAATTAATGGGAACAAAGTTCCTCCACTATTTTTGTGGGAACTCAGTTTCTATTAGTCCCATACAATATAAAGCTTGTATTCAGCTGATCAATCATGTCTTTCCGTGATAAATCACAATAAATATTTGATTTAATCATGTATTCTTGCCAGAATCCACACATGTATAGAATTATAAATCTGATTTGAGTGTGTGTCCGTGTTACGTTTGAGATTATAATTGCTAATTGGAGGAGAGAAAGCTTGGTGAGTTCCTGTACTTATTTCTTTAGGACTTGACCCCTGTATATATCCATGTGAGCGGGGGGCCAATATATCTGCCCGTCACTGCGAACCCAACACCAGCTCTTGGTCAAAACTGGTAGAATGTCCCCCCCGAAACCTGTTTCTGGATCCGCCCCTGTGGTGACGTTTGGCTGAACAACAGCAAAACTAATTTGCTATCTAGGAGTTTCCCAAAATGAGCTGGCCTATATAATTTGTGAGTATGTTCACATATTATCTCCTATTTCCATCTGTAATTTTGTGTTGTTTATTAAAATATAAATAAATAACAGTTCTGTGATAAGCATTTCATATACTAATTTTAAGTGCGAAATATATATTTTAAAATATTACATTAGCTTATTTCTATAGAAAAATGCAGTGACATGTCCTCCATTACTGATTACAGTAAAACTTGAACCTAATAGATTATAGAACCTCAAATGTTTTGATTACATACAGGGTTATTCAAAGAGATCCGAATGGCTGGAGAAAGGTAATCGAACGCTGAAAATCAGCGTTCGGTTACCTTTCTTGGTCATTCGACTATCCAGAGAGCAGGCAATTCGCCAAATCCTGGCGAATTGCCTGCACATACGGTGCCTGTTCGGTGCCTGTTCGAGGGCAGTGAAATCCCCATGAAAAAGCACTGCTTCGGCTATTCAGAGAGCACAAACCAGCAGTGAAAGGTTCCCGAAATGCCCTGCCATTCGGAGGTTTAATTTGGCAAGTTTATTCAGGAGAATCCCATAGGCTTCAATGTTAAAAATATTCCCGTTTTAATTCAATATCTAATAAACCATTCATTATAAAATTCTGCAGTAAAGAGTCTCTTTATTTATAGATTTTTTAGGATATTTTAAGCATTTTTCTGGATTTTTTTTAACTTTACTTTTTTTTTCTGTAACAGCCCTTTTTATTATCATTCCCTGGACCTCATATGTAAATTTCAGACATTTTCACTCAGTAGTTTCTTTGCAAACAGCGTTTCACTTTTCAATCATTCATGCAAACTGTTTTCCTAATTTATTCACTGCCTCTTCCGCGGTCTCGGCTTTTTCCGGAGGCTGCGATCGGCTCCTGCTTGGGTTTTTCCGGCGTCTTCAACGGGTTAATCCAGATGTTTTTGCAGGTTTTCGGCGTGCATTCGCCGGGTTTTGCGGTTAGTTTTCGTCGGGTTTGCGGTAGCTTTTCCCTGCAATTCGGGGACCCTGTGGTGCTTGCTGAATACACTGCAGGGTCACCAAAATGGGATCGGCAAAAGGAACCGAATTTAAGAGAACGAAAAGTCACCGACGAAAAGTCACTGAACGTGCGGTGACTTTTCGAATCTCTTTGAATTACCCTGATAGTTTGGAAAAATTTCCATGTTGTAATTTATTGAAATACGAATAAAGATTTACATCTATTCTTTTTTTATGTAGCCTTCTGATTGGACATGACATATAGGAAGAGTTTATTTCGTATCTGCTGGGTCTAATGAAAAAATACTGGCCTCTAGTTTTGTTTAAATGTGCCCAGCAACAATGGACAACATGAGCTCAGCACATGCATAAGCAATATATTGTCTTTTAGTTCTGGATACAGTTGCAAAGCCCACTCATTGTAAGATGTGAAAGGTGCACGTCCTGAAAGATAAATACACACAGATAGATATCAAAAACTAGGGTTCAATTATGAAGTAAAATAAATATGTAACGTACCTGTAATATCAAGTATATGCTTCTCTTCCTTTGTACGTTGTTCACGATATTGCAGAATTTTATTTTGTAGCTCATCCAGCTCTTGTTTCTTCATATAGTATGTCTTGGCTAATGGTGTTTCCATATATTTCTCCTGGTGATATCTGAATGTCTCCTTGCACTGATTCAGCTTATCTTGATACATTATTCTGTAAGAGATAAGTATGGGTTTTGATTGGAATAAAACATTGTTTGAACAGGACAATTGCACGTTCCCTCCTGGACTGTCTTAAAGATATTTTGTCCGTTTCAGGATATTTAATAACCAGTTTACATAAAACCAAATAATATTTCGGCCTTTAATTTTTAACCAAACGAATTGAAACAGATTAGCAATAGAGCATTATTGAACCATTACTTAAAAGAAAGGCTAAAACTCCAAATACAAAGGACTGCAAAACTTGTTGAACTATTTACAGAGTTTTTTTCCTTTTTTAAGACTTATTTTTACATTTTTCAGATTGGTTCAAATAGCTAAAGAACCATAGTTTTCATTCTTTTTGAAAACATACTATTCACCTGCCATATGTGTTTTTTTATATTGAACCACAGAGGGTGATATGAACAGCTTGTCAGTGCCACTCTAAACACGATAGTAATCTAATCTATTGGACTGAGGAATGCTTTCACTTTGAGCTGTGTCACAAAAACAAGCAGTTTCTATTAATATAGATGCATCAGTAGAATATTAACACATTTTATTAGAAATGATAATCGTAGATCAAAACGGCTAAACAGCATTAGGTGAGTTATTTATACTTACTCCAGTCCAGACTACCGTGAAAAAAACAACAACAAAACAACAATCTAAGACAGGGATGTCATGCTCCAGTCCCCCAGTTTCTGAACTACAACCGCCATGATTCTCTGCCCCTAAGATGCATTCAAAGATTTCTGGGACTTCAAGGCCATCAGTATCTGGGGACCAGAGTTTGCTATCCAGCTGGATGGAGTAGAGGTAAAATCCCTGCTCTATAACCGTGGAGACCCAGGTTTGAATCCCAGCCAGAGCACCTCAACAGTAAGTGTCCTTGGGCAAGACACCTAACGGTACATACTTGCCTACCACACACTATCGGCTGTGGAGTCCAGTGGTAATGCCTCTGTTCTTCGACCATGGCAACTCAAATCCCGTTTAGCACATCTCTCCAATACAACTGTGGAGAAGCAAGTCTCGACTTTACGAGAAGCGGGATTAACCGAACCACCAGGTATTTCCAATCATGGAAAGCAGATTCTGATCCCACATCACCAGCAAGTGTCCTTGGGCAAAACACGTAACAATATGGATGCGCCTACTTCACAAAATACTTGTCCATCTCATACATTGTAAATTCCCTTGGGAACAGGGTCCCCCTGAATCAGGCCATATCATCCAAGTGTGGTATTCTAAGGTATCAATTCCTTGTACACTGATCTTGTAAGACACTGCTGAATTTGTGGCGCTACATAAATAAAGGATGATAATAATATGATAGGCCACCGCTATTTTGAGATTACTGCCCTGGACACAAATTTCAGGAAAATGAGAGGCACTCCTGGTGTAGTTTCAAGGATCCCACGAAATATAAACAAGACAATTTTATGGACATGTTGAGAGAGAGATTTTTCATCGAGTATCCTTAATGAACAGGAATTCAAATATTTAGGATTAACCAGCCCTAAAATTCCAGTTTTTTATTTACTCCCTAAAATTCACAAAAATCCAATAGATCCGCCTGGTCGTCCGATTATTTCAGGTTTTGACTCAGTGACTAGTCAATTGTCCCAGTAGATAGATATACTTCTACAACCAGTAGTTCAGACAACCCAAGCATATCTTAAAGACACCATGGATTTGTTACAAAAATTAGAGGGTTTCTCATGGGAACCGAGATATAGGTTGGTTACATGTGATGTCCGGTCTTTGTACAGTATTATCCCACACCATAGTGGATGTGAAGCACTTAGGTTTTATTCTAGAACTATATGGTTTACATAAGCTCAAACATATTGAATTTATTTTAGAAGGGATCAAGTTTATCCTAAAGAATAATTATTTTTATTATGATGGGCAGTTTTTTTATACAAGAAACAGGGATTACCATGGGCACCAGGTTTGCGCCCAGTTACGTGAATATCTTTATGGAGCATTGGGAATCTATATTCAATCAGGGGTCATGTACCTGGTGCTCTATAAACGATATATATAGACAATTTGTTCTTTATTTGGAAGAGAGATGATTGGGGAGTTGAGTTGGAAAGCCAAACTAGCACCAAGGAGATCAATTTTTTACATCTCAAATCATATGTTGATGCAGGTCAGTTAAAGTCCCGTACCTACTTCAAACCAGTAGATGTAAATAATTTTATAGAATGCATCAGTTGCCATTCCCGCACCTGGCTTTAGAGTGTCCCCAATAGCCAGTTCACTTGGTTGAGGAGGAACTGCACACAGACAAGATATTTTAAAAAAGAGGCTATACTTTTTAATGGAAATATCAGCTTTAGCATTTCAATTCCAATTTATCAGTAGACCGATTTCCAAACAAATATCAAATGCTGAGAAATGATTTCATATTGCTTATTTTAATCTTAAATTATGAACTACAAAAAGATGAACTGGGCAATTTAGGAGAGAATCCAGATAGTCTCTATTGAGGACACATCTCACACATTGTTTCAGCCCCGCACAGAGACTTTTTCAAGTCACTTACTGGTCAAAACTATGCTTTTTGGGGCATTTTACCAGCCAGCTTTCTTTCAGACCAACATAATTTCTTGATTTTCAGCTCTGGATGATTTTTTTCATTTGAATCAGCTGACAGATTGGAAAAATAAACATCGTCCCAAAATGTGATTTTGTTTTTCGAAATAGGTGATGATGGAATTAAGTCGAGCCCTATTTTAGATTTTTTTTTTTACACTTAATATATTGCACTTAACTTTTTAAAATCATCAACATCCACAATGCTAAAAATTAGAAGTGCTGCATGGTACTAATTCTCTTTTTATATATGATTTACAGATTAAATTTAATATTAGAATGTTGCTATAAAACTACATGACATCTCTACTTCTTTATAAAAATCAGCCACAAAGTGAAGCATTAAAAAAACAGACATAAGGGCACGTGGTACAGTTATTCTTGGAATCAATGTTCTTCAAAACTTGATTGCAAATGCCAAGAATTCAGTAATGTTGCTTTCCATTCTAAGATAATAAAAATAATTTTCAATAATGAATCGAGTTTCTTCTTCGGATTCAATTTCCCTATCACTTGAAGAGAAATATACAATACTGAAGAAACATAAGTGGACTACAGCAATTCCTCTAGCACAATCAACCTCCTGAGACACACAATATCCAGCGCAAAGAGTCAGATCACTATTATATACCATATGGAAACTATTTGAAACAGATAAAAATGTTACAAATATGTTTTTAGAAAATACATAAACATACAATGTATTTATAAACCTTTAAAAAGGCTTTTTTATTGCAGAAATAAAGGGCACATATCAGTCTACAGGCCCTCCATTGACCAAACTTCAAAGGTGGCATAAATCTCCCGAACATTTTGTATTACAACTTGGCTTCACTATATCCTTTTATAGTTGATTAAATCCATGGTTCCTCTATGTATACCTCAGATGTTGCACTTGCAATGTGCACGATGGGAGACCCCATTGCATTCCTGCATGCCCCACTTAAAATGATAAATCGAAGCCTACTAGAGACCCTAATTGTTAGCACAGCTTGACTAGCATTGGCAAACACATTAAAAATGTCTAAAGTTTAGGTGGCAAGATACATTATACACTCCAATCCCGATAAATCCAGGATTACAAAATGCATCTCTTGTCTGGCTATTCACACTCTAGACAAATTGGGATTCCGAGGAATCTCACACTTCCTTAAACAGGCCACAAATAAACAATGGACCCTGGCCGACCTTGAGGGAAGAATTGTACCCCTTACCATACATTCATTTATTTTTATCAATTGAAAGCATATCTTGCAAAATGTTTGGCTTCCCTTTCACCAGCTGATCTTAAAAAAACATTTGGTACTAATATTACTTTGAAGCCTGTGAGTGAAATTTCTACCGCCAAGATCTATGCAGCTCTCGGGGAGGGAGGTGATCCATCTCATGGAAGTGGTGGCTTAACCAAATGGGTTGGAGATATTCCAACCCTTCAGGTAGTGGATATTGTGAGAGTAACATTGCGTTCACACAGGCTATTGGGAAATGTTTTATAGAGGTTTTACATTATGCATACTTCTCAGTCAGACTGGAACATGCCAACATACTAAGAGATTCCCAGTGTCCTAAATGCCAATGCCAGACTGTGGATGTATAGCACTGTTTGTTGAGTTGTCTTGTAATCTATTTAGTGTGGGATAAAATAAAGCAATTTAGTTCTGTAATTTTTCCAATCACAGTAGAATGGGCCCTTTTTTGGTCATGTCCCTTCATCTCAGAACTCAGAACATAATTGCACTGATATATTCTGGTAGTGTGTATTAGCAGCTAGTGGGAAAAAAGCTATTCTAATTCAGTGGGTTTCACCTACGCCCCTGTCCTTTGCCACTGTCCTTATAACAGGATATATGAGATATTTCTTAATGACTGGATGGAAACCACTATTCACAAAGAAAATTTGTTTAGACATTGGGCAACCCCTAATACCTAATTTACCCTTAGAAGCCAAGACAGCTCTATCTTACTCCTTTACATGCACAAAGTGGTACTCTTTACAGCATCTCCGAGATCGCACACTGATTATATTATCCTCTCCAGCTCCCACCCTGTCTCGCTTTATTGAAACCAATAACTAAGAAGCCTAATAGCTTCTTAGTGATAGCCTCTAATCATGGACAATTGGGCTACTTTGGCACAGTAGATCAAATAAGGGTCAAGGTCTGATATCGCATGACAACAGATTTATTAAATGATGTATGGGGTCCATATTCTGTATATCTCACATTGCTGTACTCTCTTGTTATATTACTGTACAACATTTTATTGGATTGATTACTGATTTAACTCTGCACCAATAAAAAATAAATAAATAAAAAACAGACGTATAGGCATACGCTATGGTTATTCTTGGAATCAATGTTCTGCAAACCTTGATTGCAAATGCCAAGAATTCAGTAAGGTTCTTGTCCATTCTAAGATAATAAAATAATTTTCAAGATTGAATCAAGTTTCTTCTTCGGATTCAATTTCCCTATCACTTGAAGAGAGATATACAATACTGAAGAGACCTAAGTGGACTACAGCAATTCCTCTAGCACAATCAACCTCCTGAGACACACAATATCCAGCGCAAAGAGTCAGATCACTAGTATATACCACATGGAAACTATTTGACACTGATTAAAATGTTACGAATACGTTCTTAGTAAATACATAAACATACAACATATTTATAAACCTAAACCTAAAAACCCAGGACATACTTGAAAACCCAGGACATACTTGAAAACGAGAGAAATCTCAATGTATCCTTCCTGGTAAAATCCTTTTCAAATAAATAAATAAACCATTTTTATAAACCTATTCACTGATATTTGTTTTACCTCTGCGGTGTAATGACATGAACCTGTCTCACATTGTTAGTCCAAAGCTCTGTTTAATCACCAATTCCAAAATACCTACATTTAGACATACCTACACAAATTATACCTGTTATTTTCCTTCTATCAGACTATCCTCTTTATATCAATAATTTTAATGGGCATAATTACTCAAATGTGTTAAAATATTATATTATAGACAGAAAAAAATATAATTTTATGTTATGTTTTAATAGAGCGCATCATAAACATAAATAATAAATGTCATTATTCCATAGATATTTTAAATATATACTTTTTGGTTCCACATTAAGTATGAATTTATCTTCATATAAAAGCCACAAATAGGATACTGTACTCATTTGTATCTAATATAGGCTTTTTGAAGAAAAAAGGGGCTTACAAATCTTAAAGAACTGCAAAAATTTATATAATATATAAGTATCAAAACTGCACAAAGTCTTGATTTGCCTAGAGGGGAAACATGTCACATTTTAACTTTGTACAGGAGCTTCTACACTTGTTCAAAATAAAGGGATACTGTATTGAAAATTAGAGTTCCCTTTTTTTGCCCTTAAATAATTGGGCAGAGTCCGCTGACAGCCTCTACCCAATTATTTTTTTTATTATTTGTTTCTCTTTTTGTTTAATTTACTCACCTTTTGTCCCACGCCGCGCACGCTGCACCTCCTCTTCAGCTCAGGGACTCCCGAACCCGAATGTCCCTGAAGCTTTTTTGCAGAATTTATGCTATTACATAACTTACATAGCACAGAAACCACAAGCTGCGCACCGCTATGGGACTTGCGCACTTTACATATGCAAGTCCCGAAGTGCCTGCGCAGAACGATGGACTGGTGCTGAGTTCATGAATTTTTATTTAGAACCAATGTTATTTTGCTCCCCATTAGAAAGGACATAAATCGTAATGTATATTAAGGTATCAAACATTATTTTGATGATTTGGCATAATGTCCAAAAAAACATTAGGAGCACATTTTACACCATATGTCAAGGTGTACTAAAGTAATGTTCAGCAGCTGAACACAGATGGAGCTAGGCCCCAAGAGACTTGCACATACATATATGCAAGGTGGTCTTGTCTACTCATAGCAACAGGTCTCCATAGATCTGTTTAGGCTGAGGCCACACGAGCGAACTAAGCACATCTATTGTAACAGACATACTTTTGCACGGACGTAGTGGTAGACACCACACGATACGCACAAATGTTGACGTTAAGATAAAAAAACATTGAAAAATAAGGAAGCTGAAGAAGCCGTTACGTTATGTAGTCTCGATTTCCTACACACATGGAAGTCAAAGACTCGCCTGACTTTTGATGCCGACCAAAAACCCACATACATTCTAGCGTGTATGCCTTTCTTGTGTTGATCTTATTTAAGACAAAAACAGCTGGGGTCTAAGTTTGGTGACCCTGGAGTTAGAACCACATGATTAAACCTTCTATCAGATGTTTAATTTACATACTTTTCATTTTCCGTTATCTTGACTTCGCTTTCAAGTTCACTTTGGAGTTTATCCTCATGGCTGGTTAAAATATCATTTGTTGATTTCCACCTAAACAACAAAAATCACATTCACAACTTCATTCATAAGCCTTATTATAGAAAGATGCACAACAGCAAAAAATACAGCAATATATATAGATATATTGCATTTCAGTTGAAAATTTTAATAAAATGTACAGGGATGGACTGAACAATCTGGCATATTGGTCACTGGATATACACCAGCTATAGAGCATAAGGACTCTCCATCCAGCTGACCAGTAGTGAGGGGCCCCAAGCACAGCTTCCCAAGGACTTAAGGGCCCTGTAAACTTCAGATCTTTGACTCAAATGCTGTTGCAATCCAGCATGTACAATAATCCCAGTGCAGAATTTTCTCATTTTCTGATGACTGGACACCGTGTGGTTGTAAACCAGATTTAAGTCAGGTATCCCCTATTTATGTACTATATTTTCCAAATGATATTATTAGCTTTTTTTGCTTCTTCCAACTTTTTATACATAGTATATATATATATATATATATATATATATATATACTATATTTATATACTATATTTATTTGCATCAAGAACAAGCAGACAAATGAAAACAAAGCACAGCTGTTAAATGTATAAGCCAAATGGATAATTATAAACTTGTGGACAGCACATGCAGGGTTATCCAAAGAGATCCGAATGGCTGGAGAAAGGTAACCGAACGCTAAAAATCAGCGTTCGGTTACCTTTCTTGGCCATTCGGCTATCCAGAGAGCAGGCAATTCGCCAAATCCTGGCGAATTGCCTTAACATATGGTGCCTGTTCGGTGCCTGTTCGAGGGCAGTGAAATCCCCATAAAAAAGCACTGCTTCAGCTATTCAGAGAGCACAAACCAGCAGTGAAAGGTTCCCGAAATGCCCTGCCATTCGGTGGATTCATGCGGCAGATTTATTCAGGCAAATCCCATAGGCTTCAATGTTAAAAATATTCCCTTATTAATCCAATATCTAATAAACCGTTCATTATACAATTCTGCAGTAAAGAGTCTCTTTATTTATAGATTTTTTTTTAGGATATTTTAAGCATTTTTCTGTATTTTATATTTTTAAAAAAAGTCAGATTTTTTTTAAGTTTACTTATTTTTTCTGTAACAGCCCTCTTTATTATCATTCCTTGGACCTCATATGTAAATTTCAGACATTTTCGCTCAGTAGTTTCTTTGCAAACAGCGTTTCACTTTTCAAACATTCAAGCAAACTGTTTTGCTAATTTATTCACTGCCTTCGTCTGCGGTGTCGGCTTTTTTTTCCGGTGGCTTTGCTGCGTGTGATCGGCTCCTGCTCGGGTTTTTCCGTGGTTTTCGGCAGGTTAATCCAGATGTTTTTGCGGGTTTTCGGCGTGCATTCTCTGGGTTTTGCGGTTAGTTTTCGTCAGGTTTGCGGCAGCTTTTCCCTGCAATTCGGGGACCCTGTGGTGCTTGCTGAATACACCGCAGGGTCGCCGAAATGGGATCGGCAAAACGAACCGAATTGAAGAGAACAAAAAGTCACCGAATGTGTGGTGACTTTTCGATTCTCTTTGAATTACCCTGATAGTGTAGTAACGAATAGAAATATTCTGAGCAAAGGAGCTAAATCTATCTAGTTATCATGTATAACATTCATTCCAATCTTTTAGTCAAGTTTTATTTATACTTACGTATTACGGATTTCTCTGCTACTTTTGCTAAATTTCTGCAGGTTAAAAATCTTGTCATCACAACTTTTAAGTTTCTCCTGATACTCAAGTATTTGCTGTTTTTCATCCAAGCAGCTACTTGTGTATACTGTAAAATAGAATTACACCATTATCACAGTAAACAACTTAAATAACAAACGATCAAACACACATTGCTAGATCACAGCTTTTTATGGCACACCCAGGTGTAAAGTAGCAAAATCTTAATAATTGTCTCAGAGCTTAAAGTATGGATCAGCAACCTTTGCCATCCAGATGGTTTGGAACAACGTTTCCGATGAGGCTCAGCTCTGTCAATCTAATGTGTATTTGAGCATTATGGAAGATGTAGTTTCAAAACATCTGGAGGGCCAAGGTGCACCAGATACTTTGAGAGGCACCGGTTTAACTACACCTCAAAAGTTTAAAGTAGGATTAGACTGTAAATGTATATGCTTAGCCAGTGCCTTACTTTGAATCTGTTCCTTCAGAGCTTCATTCTTTTGAGTGTCCTGCTCTATCTGGAAAACTGAAGGGAAGACATTAAAATTCTGACACTTAACACTGGCCTATTAATATACTGGAATAAGAAAGGTGAAAAACAACAATGCCTATAAACCTACCAAGTTCCATCAGAACCCTATCCAAATTGTTCATTGAGCCTTCCTCTTCCATTTTTATACCTGCAAATATAAAGACATGTAAGAACTCAATCTGCTCCCAAGAAACTAACATACACATGTCACCTGAATGAAGATTCACAAAAGAGTCTTCATGAATAATTGCACTACAACACGAGCAGCTGAGACAAGGAAAAGTTCCACAACTTGGTTTTCAAAAAAACATTGTTCTACCTTGATTAATCCTAGTTTCTGCTCTCACCAATTTTTCCCTAAGGGACTTCCCTCTCTTACATGATACAAGGGGGGCCATTTGACATTTCGGTATTTTGGGAAATATATCTTTTAAAATGTACCAATACTTAAATTAAATATTTTTAGTTTGGTCTGTATGTGTACCAAATTTTGATACAAATGCCAATCTGTTACCATTCCTGTTTTGAAGTATACCATCCTGTTGTTCATTTACTCTCGCAAGTTCCTGTCCAAGTAGTTTTTGTGGATATCCTCTAGTCTTAAATCTCACCAACATCTCCTCCATTCTTCTCTTCCTACGATCGGGTGCACTCACAATACTTTTCACCCTCATAAACTGGCTATGGGGTAAAGATTTAATCAAAGTATCTGGATGTGCATTGTTATTAAACAGTGTTTGGTTTCTATAAAGGTCCGTCACCAATTGTCAACCACTCTTCATTACCAGAGTATCGAAAAAAACCTAATCTTTTCCATACCAAATATCATAGTGAATTTAATAGATGCAGATTCAGAATTCAAGACTGTCAAAAATTCCTGTAACTGTTCTACCATACCCTCCCAAATGAAAATAATATCATCGATATAACCGTACCAATGGTGAACATATTGTTTAAACAGATTACATGTATAGATTATGTTTTTCTCAAATTCAGACAAATAGATATTTGCATATGTAGGGGCTACATTAGTACCCATCGAAGTCCCCTGAAATTGCATATAAAATACACCATTGAACAGGAAAAAACTGTGTTCAAGTACCAGATATAAAAGCTCAAGCAGAAATCTCAATTGGTCATCTTCGTAGCCCAATTCTATAAATGCACCATGCATGGCTTTAATCCCATCTATATTTTCAATTGAGGTATACAAACTAGTTATGTCTAGACTGACCAAAATACTGTGTTCGTCTACAGCAATAGTTTGAGTTTTATCCAAAAAAATTATTTGTGTCCAAGACAAATGGTTAAACCTGCTGCAGATAGGGCCGAGCCACCCTGTCCAAAAAAGTGGACAGGGGGCTCAAGGCTGAATCTACAGTGGATACGATAGGCCTCCCAGCTTGTGAGTGTAGTGATTTAGGAATCTCCGGTAAGACATATATTATAGAGGTGATAGGATGTTTCTTTATCAGAAATTTTGACAGGCTCTTATCAATTATGCCCTACTCTAAAGCATCTTGTCACAGTGTATTTTGCAACAAATATAGTTAGCTTCGTTGTAGACACGTGTCTCAGTTGGTGTTAATTATGTAAATAATATAGTTGGGTATATAATAATAATAATAAAAAATACATGTTTAATAATTATTAAAACAATGAACATTTGGATTAATAATAATAAGACATGGTAGCAATTTGTTCTTTAAAAGCAATCATTGTGTTCTTGATGCAATTATTGTATGCACTAGGTGGAGTATTGAAGAACACATGTTTGGCACTGCTATTTTTAATTACTCATTAAAGGGTTAAGGATGTGGGAGACTATTTAATGGGATGTATGTGAATATCAGAGTTGACAAAGACCAGGTTGTGGTCGAAACGCCATTTTGTATCTGTGGTGATGGAATAAAGACCATTAGAAGAACACTATTGTACTCTGGAATTATTCTAAATTTGTGGGGATTTTGGGTCTCGGAGTGAGGACCCTCCGGTGGCAGCTCGAAGGTGGGTGTGAGCATCCGACATATTGAGCCATATGAAAGGTTTTGGGTATTTTATCCTCTACTGTGGCACGATTTAGTGTATTTTAGCCTTTTTGGCAGGATTTAGCGTGCTTTATACCTTACACCAGGATTTAGGATATTTTATTCAGTCCTATAGGAGGCTATAGTGTATTGTATCCCCCCTAAAGCAGGATTTAGTATATTTTCCTACCCATTATGGCAATATTTTGTGTGTCACATTGCCTATGGCAGAATTTATGGTATTTGTCCCTCTCCTATGGTAGACTTTACAGGTCTATTCACTTAAGGGTGAAATCAGGAGAATTGGCAAGAGAAGAGAACAATCTAGTCTAAATACATGATATGGAAAGAGAGATAAATAGGAGGATTTTTCTGACTTGGCTATTTGGTGTAGATTTTTCACTTCTGACTCCACCCTTTAGTAAATAGACCTGTTAGTATATTTTATCCTCTCCTATGGCAGGATATACAGGGTTATTCAAAAAGAATCGAAAAGTCACCGCATGTTCGGTGACTTTTTGTTCTCCTCAATTCGGTTCGATTTGGTGATTCCATTTCGGCAACCCTGCAGTGTATTCAGCAAGCACCACAGGGTCCCCAAATTGCAGGGAAAGGTCACCGCAAACCTGCCGAAAACGCACCGCAAAACCCGGCGAAGGCTCACCGAAAACCCGCAAATCTGGATTAAACACGCCGAACACTCCGGAAAAACCCAAATACTAGCCGATCACAGCGCAGAGCAGCCGCCGGAAAAAGCCAACACCGTAGACGAATGGAGTGAAAAAAAAAAACAGTACGCTTGAATGTTTGAAAAGTGAAACGCTGTTTGCACAGAAACTACTGAACGAAAATGTCTGAAATTTACATATGAGGTCCAATGAATGATAATAAAATGGGCTATTACAGAAAAAAAGAAATAAAGTTAAAAAAAATAATTAAAACAAATTGGAAAAATGTTTTGGAACTAAAATCCTGAAAAATGCTTAAAAGATCCTAGAAAATCTATAAATAAAGAGACTTTTTACTGCAGAATATTATAACAACGGTTTATTAGATATTGAATTAAAATGGGAATATTTGTAACATTGAAGCCTATGGGATTCGCCTGAATAAATCTGCTCCTTGAAGCCACCGAATGGCAGGGCAATTTGACAACTTTTCACTGCTGGTTTTTGTTCTCTGAATAGACGAAGCTATGGGGATTTCACTGTCCTCGAAAAGACACCGTATGTGCAGGCAATTCGCCAACATTTGGCGAACTGCCTGCTCTCTGGATAGCCGAACGGCCAAGAAGGGTACCCGAACGCTGATTTTCAGCGTTCGGTTACCTTTCGGCAGCCATTCGGATCTCTTTGAATAACCCTCTAAGTGTCTATGATAGGTTGTAGTATATTTTATTCTCTATGGCAGGATTTAGTATATTTTATCCTTTATGACAGGATGTAGTTGATTTACAGTATATCTCCTATGTTTTCTTAATGAGCAGTCGCTGATTCCTACAAAAATGTGGGTAAATTCATAATATGATGCATGGTTGAAATAGAAAAACTGGTTTTAGGCCACATGTTGACATAACCTGAAGCCATTATCTTCTACACCACTGCAATGCCACTATTAGTCTCCAGGTAAAGAAAGCCCCCCCCCCACACACACACACACACACACACACACACACACACACACACACACTGTTATCCTTTTCTTTACCTGGTATTTCCAATACAATTCTGAACTATAGGCCCAAGCTTTGTTTTAAAACATCATATATGAAACATGACACAGACTGCTGGCAATGTGCAAAAGCTTTGCAATGAAGCCTGTTCGGCTGTTGCCTGCCATAGCTTGATTAATTAAAGATATTAGGCATTTACACGTGTAAATTAGCATTAGGTTTAGTCATGTCGTTTATGAAGAAAAACTTTTTCTCAGACAGGTTTATATCATTTATTCTACAGTTACAAAACCCAGCATTATAGGATTGTGTCAACGGTGATAATTAATTATAAAGAAATAACATAATAACGAGGGAGACCAGGAATGTCTGAATAATTTCATCTATTTTTCTGCTTTGCTGAATGGGGGTTAAAATCACTGCTTCTGCGCTCTTTTTCCCTTCAGAGCCAAACCCTAGTGAATTCATGTAAAATCAGAGCATGATGGCAGTGACTTTGTATTTGAAAGTGCTTTTCTTAGCTCAAACTTCCCCTTCTTCCCCCTCAGGACCTTTGGGGTATCTGTGAGGAAAATGTTTGCTGCGCCTCAGTCTGAGGAACTTTTGGCGGGATTTTCCGCAACTCACAGGCTTCAGTCAATACTGCCCCGCCCACTGTCTGACTTACCTCAACAAAATGTCCCCTTCAAAGCCCTGAGCCCCGATCAATACCTCAGCAGCTGCTGAATTGCTGCAGCGCAGCAATTCAGTTTGCTGCAGCAGTGTCATTGAACGCTTTGGATGCGAATTTCGAATCCAAAATGGCTGACGATTTCTTAATGAAAGATTCAGATTGTTTTTTGTATGACTCGGATAACAGTTGAGGTATATATGATAAAGAAAAGCAGTCAGCACAATTACGTTTTGTATGCACACACCACAAATGATAGGTTTTATTGAATAAACGTTATGTTTACTTCTGAAACAAAATATAATTGAACTGTAATATATGTCTATGTGCAGGGGTAAATAATAAATAAATATTTTGTGCTTTGGTGAACAAAAACCTCAAAATTAACATTGCCGTAGGGAATTGTTACTTGCTTCATGGCGGCGGCCATATTTACTACGTCACACTCAGCTACTCGCAGCATCTCCTCGGGTCACTGCAAGTGCTAAGTTAGCAGTGCTGAGCGCTGAGCGGCAGAACGGCGTTCAATGGCAAGTTGCTAACTTAGCACTTGCAGCGGCTGAGGTATTGAACGCGCCTCAGAGGCGCATTCAGTTGCTCAGCCGCTGCAAGTGCTAAGTTAGCAACTTGCCACTGAACGCCGTTCTGCAGCTCAGTGATCAGCACTGCTAACTTAGCACTTGCAGCCAGGCGGAGAGGTGCTGCGGGGTTAGCTGAGTGTTACGTAGGAAAGATGGCTGCCTCCACGGAGCATATAATCCATAAGGAAATGTTCGGTTTGAGGTTTTGGTGGAGCAAAACACCAAATATTTATTGGAACATGGTAAACATTAACATTAAAGTGATAATAAAATGGACAAAAGTGGATTTTGCAGAAACAGCACCTTTCATCAAGCAATCCTCTGCCCTTTCGCTTCCATATTCACAGCCAAAGCGTTCAGTGAGACGGCTGCAGCAAACTGAAATGTTGCACTGAAGCAATTCAGCAGCTGCTGAGGAACTGAACATGAGTCTGGTGATAGACATTCACAAGTAATGACAGGGGACTTACATGTGTGGGTGCAATGGGCTGTATGTCCTGTAGGTTGCAGTGTGAAAGGTTTAGTGGTGGCTGCTGCACCATGAAAAGTTGCTGCCTTGATGTAGTATTAGAAGTGGTAATAAAACTTAACTTTAATTGAGATTGATAATAAAAACACACCTTATATCTTGCTGGTCTAGCATGGGAAAAAAATCTGATGCAGTTAATGATCCCCTATTTGTGTGCTGACAGGTCAAATAGACTTTTATCCATTTTGTCCCTCACAGAGACTTCTAAAAGTGAGTTCTAGTCAGTGAAGAAAAGCTAAACGTATGATATAAAAATGATATCTATGCAGTGGCGTCACTAGGGTCGGTGTCACCCGGTGCGGTAATTTATGGTGTCACCCCCCCCCCCCGAGTTTTTCAGATTTTTTTTTAACTACTCTTACTCCTAAATCAGTACTCCCATATAACACTGAATGCTCATACACACAGCGCACATTACTGTGAGGTTTATTGCTGTGGAGCTCTCTCATATGCTCACACAACTTTTTGCCAACTGCCAGCAAGTACGTTGCCTGTTCGAAGGCAGTGAAAGCACACATGGATATATATTGCCCCCAGCAGCTCTGGATATATATTGCCCCCAGCAGCTCACCCATGGATATATATTGCCCCAGCTCACATATGGATATATTGCGCCTCAGCTCACATATGGATATATTGCGCCTCAGCTCACACATGGATATATTGCCCCAGACCAGCTCACACATGGATATATTGCCCCAGACCAGCTCACACATGGATATATTGCCCCAGACCAGCTCACACATGGATATATTGCCCCAGACCAGCTCACACATGGATATATTGCCCCAGACCAGCTCACACATGGATATTGCCCCAGCTCTCATGGATATTGCCCCCAGCACACATGGATATGCCCCAGCTCCTCTCATGGATATTGCCCCAGCTCCTCTCATGTATATACTGCCCCAGCTGCTCTCATTGATAATGCTCCAGCTGCTCTCATGGATTTGCCCCAGCTCATGGATATACTGCCCCAGCAGCTCATGGATATACTGCCCCAGCAGCTCATGGATATACTGCCCCAGCAGCTCATGGATATGCCCCAGCAGCTCATGGATATGCCCCAGCTCATTGATATGCCCCAGCTCCTCATGGATATGCCCCAGCTCCTCATGGATATGCCCCAGCAGCTCATGGATTTGCCCCAGCAGCTTATGGATTTGCCCCAGCAGCTCATGGATTTGCCCCAGCAGCTTATGGATTTGCCCCAGCAGCTTATGGATTTGCCCCAGCTCCTCATGGATATGCCCCAGCAGCTCATGGATTTGCCCCAGCAGGTTATGGATTTGCCCCAGCTCCTCATGGATATGCCCCAGCAGGTTATGGATTTGCCCCAGCTCCTCATGGATTTGCCCCAGCAGCTTATGGATTTGCCCCAGCAGTTTATGGATTTGCCCCAGCTCCTCATGGATTTGCCCCAGCTCCTCATGGATATGCCCCAGCTCCTCATGGATTTGCCCCAGCAGGTTATGGATTTGCCCCAGCTCCTCATGGATATGCCCCAGCAGCTTATGGATTTGCCCCAGCAGGTTATGGATTTGCCCCAGGCCCCCATGGATTTGCCCCAGCAGCTCATGGATTTGCCCCAGCAGCTCATGGATTTGCCCCAGCTCACCTCCTGGTCCTGGTCCCAGCACATGGATAGCGGCCCAGGCAGCACCTCTCCGCCGCGTTTTTCGCTCCTTCTGAGCGTCCGGCGGCGCGCAGCTTGGGCGCTCGTCTGGGGGAGCCACGTGACCAGCCGCGATTGGCTGGTGACGTATTTCCTCCAGGCGAGCGCCGAAGCTGCATGCTTCGGACGCTCGCACGGAGCGAATACGCGGCGGTGGCGGGCGGTGGGTGAGACACCCGCCCTTAGGGTGACGGTGTCACCCTAAAGGCGGGTGTCACCTGGTGCGGGCCGCACCCACCGCCCCCACGTTACGACGCAACTGTATCTATGTTAATTTGGTCAGCGCTATTTAAAATTAAAAGGTAAAGCTCTACCTCATATTTGTTTAGTTATTAAAGGAAGGAACGCAATTCATAGTTACATAGGCTGAAAAAAGACATGCGTCCATTGGGTTCAGCCTTTCACACATCACCTGTGAGAACAATAAAGCTGTGGAATTCTCTGCCTGTTGAGGTGGTTGGGTCAGAGTCTGTACAGACTTTTAAAAAACGACTGGATGACTTCTTGCAGACACAGAATATTAAGGGTTATAATATTTAATATGTGGGTAAAAGCTTCTTGATCCAAGGAGAAATCTGACTGCCATTCTGGGGTCAAGAAGGAATTTTTTCCCGGTATGTTGCATATTTCAGACTGGGTTTTTTGCCTTCTTTTGGATCACCAGCAGTAGGTTATGTGGGAGAGGCTGAACCCGATGGACGCATGTCTTTTTTCAGCCTATATAACTATATAACCTACTGCTGTCAATATGGGGTTCATTCGAAGAGCTCCGGTTTTTTCTGAAGGTCGCAAGCACCTGTGAAAATTGACATTGTTGCAATGGCGACCAACACCTGCTTTGAAAAGAAAAATTCAAGTAGCGTCAGGAGGAGCTTCACAGTGAAGTCTCTCCTTCCGTCCTTTTCATTTCTGTTTTGTGAAACGCCAGTGGTCAAAGTTTTACCAATGGAGATTTTCACCAGTGTTTTGCAGTTTCAATAAACATCGTCTCTCTTTGTTGTTCACAAAAAAATTTTTTTTTCTAATTTATAGTAGGTTTTCCTTTCTTTATGGTAATGGATGCACTAGGTAGCATTTAGAGATACGTAACCATCTGGTCGGGACGGGAGGTGGGCCTCAGAGCCTGTGGGGCGTGATATGCCACCCTGCGGGTTTGTGGACCGCCTTGCCACTCGGAGGTCCCCATCTCCAAACTCTGGCCCCCCCGATGTTCCTGAACTACAACTCCCAGAAATCTCTGACTGCATTAGATGGATGGTGAACCATGGGGGTTGTAGTTCAGGAACATTTGGGGGGCCAGATTTTGGACATCCCCGTGTTAAGCAATGACATGGGTGTGTTAGTGTGTCTTTCTGGGGAAGACAGGGTGTCTTTCTAAGGAGAGGAGGGGAAGGGGGTGTCTGTTTGTTGGTGAGAGGGGTCAGGCTTGTCTTTTTGGGGGATGGGTGTCTAGTCTGGAAGATTATTGTTTCGGCCAGTGTACGTATAAGGAGGTGTGGCGTTGAAAGAGTGGCTAGGGGCCCCACAAAATTTTCTCACCCAGGGTCTCCCCGCAAACATTTCCCTTTTAAACAGAATACAGAAAGAAATAGCTCTGAATCCAGTACCAAATACTTTCTTTTTATTTTTTTAATGATTATTATTACACTAAGGCAGACAGAGCCCAATGAACGTTTAGATGCTTTTACCCAAATCTTCAGATTTTTCATCACATAGCAGACTACACATGTTTTGTGATAGAAGCATGTAGCGTAAAAGGGATGCAGAACACATAGCTTGATTTAAAAACTCTTTCACCCTGTCCCTAGACATTAAAAGGATCACGTGGGGAGTTCACACCATTAAAGTGGTTAATACTGTACTTTTCCTGAAAAAATGTGTACAGTGGATGCTCCGATTGTTATTTCGACACCCGTTCGCCGCATCTCATGTTTCTTTGTACGTGGCCGCCTTAACTAAATTATTTAAGACTTTATTTTTTGCTTACAGTTGCAATGTTTTGGCAAAGTAATTCAACTCAATTGGCTACCGTATGGCATTTAATTACCTTACTAGATATCCCCCCCCCAAACCGATATGTTTCTTACACGACTAGTAATATTTGCCTCAACCTTAATTATCTGCACACAGTTGTTTCCATTAACACACCCAAATAAAGAAATATACATATTATGCTTAATACAAAACATGTATTTCATAGTGGCATAGATCAGTAGAGGACGTCTAAAGGTTTCCTTTACGAATTTTAAAAGCAGAGAATGTTTGAATGTTTTTAATCAAATTATAAAATCAATTAGACACTTTTGTTGAAAGCATTTTCTTCAGACCAGTAATGCATACCTTAAACATTTAACCTGACGCTCTGCTAAGAGGTGGGTAGTGTGTGAAAGACAGCATTGGCATGGAGAAAATAAATCAGGGATACATTAAAAAACCTTGAAGAATGTCAGCAAATAAATATATATGAATATTTAAGCTGATAATAATCAAGGACACTCAGCCG
The DNA here is from genome assembly GCA_009667805.1 of Leptobrachium leishanense. NCBI lineage: Eukaryota > Metazoa > Chordata > Amphibia > Anura > Megophryidae > Leptobrachium > Leptobrachium leishanense. The sequence continues at coordinate 26,649,136 of CM019075.1, read as the reverse complement.
CAGTTCAACATAATGTCAAAACAAATATAATAATAGGATTTATATACCCGTTTGATTATTTAATAATGTTGTGATCTTAGACTGACTGAGCTGAGGTGCAACAAAAAGAGTAAGATGTTTTTTAAAGATTACAAAAAACAAAATGTGGTGCAATATCTGCAAGGAGAAATTGTCATTTGGGAGGGAGAGGGACCCCCCTTTAAGGCTCTCCCCCGGCAGTCCCCGGGGGCACCAGAAACTGACATTAAAGCGCCTGGCGATGATGTCAGTGTGACGGCCAGGGCCCATAAAACTGTTGGTCTGACTTCAAGGAAGTCAGACCCACATGGGACCCCATCCAGAGAGGTGAGTATAGGGAGGGATGGGGGTTAGAGGACCATGACTTACATGGTACGTCCTTGTTCCTTAACGGGACTTTTCCCAGGATGTACCATGTACGTCAGTGCTCCTTATGGGGTTAAAGACACTTTAGCTTGCATTGTTACTCTTGACTTTGAAAGTTTGGAAATTATTTCTGGGTCCAAAATTATATTTAATAGGCTGGTTTTCTTAAATTGCCCCTCGGTTTTCCCTGACCATCTGAATTGCCGGACCGAAATCAATCTGGTTTGCACTGACACTGCAATGCAAAATCCCTAATGCTAACCATAAACAAGCAGATATCCTAACCCCAGACGTAACCCTAACCATTAAACCAACAGACCTGAAGGTAAACCTAACTCTAGTCGTAAAAATTTTTTATAAGTTGTAACCCTGGCCCTAAAAGTAACCCTAATCATAAAACAAGCAAAACAGTAACACTACAGATAAACATAATTTTAAAATACAGAAAAGGATGGTTAGCGCCCAAATGTGTACCAACACCAGTATCCCAATGCCAAACCAGATATATAGAGGTTTCCCCCAAACCAATGTGACCATAAACAAGAATATATGTATCTGGTAGCGCGATGATAATCGCTTCTCAGGATTCAGGTGTTTCTCATAGTGTGCATCATCCACATGGATATTATATAAAGGAAGCAAAATACATATAATAGTGCAGAGTGTATTAATAGAATAATAGTATAACTATGTTAAATTATTCCACTCACAAATGTAGAGCCCTATCACTGGCTCTGAGTGGTTGGATGCATCTGGGTCTATTTTCTTATTATTATTCTAGAGGTGACCCACACCTTATACAATCGGTAGCTCCTCTTATTCGTCAGATATAGGAGAAAACATAGAGACAAAGAAACTTTCTTGTGCAGATCATGAACTAATACAGATGGAATATCAACTCACATTTGGTGGAGCTTTAAGCCAAGCTCTAGGTGGTAGAGCCTTTGGATTTGTTAATGGGTCAGATCCACGAAAACCCCAAAGGATTCCAGGACATAGGGACAAATAAGTAAAACTTATAAGTAAAACTTAAACTTACTTATTTGTCCCTATGTCCTGGAATCCTTTGGGGTTTTCGTGGATCTGACCCATTAACAAATCCACAGGCTATACCACCTAGAGCTTGGCTTAAAGCTCCACCAAATGTGAGTTGATACTCCATCTGTATTAGTTCATGATCTGATTGGTAGATCTGCACAAGAAAGTTTCTTTGTCTTGTAGCGCTCACTCTCAGAGGAGCCGCTGAATTAACCTCGGGTTAGTCTCACCGCGCTAGGGAATAAATATACACCAGCACTGTTGTGGATTTTTATAGATTATATACTTTACTGATCCCAATAAAGCGGCATATATAATGTAGACATGGTATATGAATGACAGGACTTCGTAATGCGGGAAAAACACACGGCGGCAAAAGAAAAGTTTAACCCCTTCAGTTCTGGAGTGTAAGTCCCGTGAAAGTAATGTCTCAAAAAGGTGTATGTGTATGATCTCGGGTACCCGGGTACTGTATTCAACTGGCCAGTGAATGGAATGAGCAAATCTTCGACTAGTCACGTTGGAGCCCTGTAGATTTAAACAATAATGCAGCGTGCTTTGTTATACTTGGAACTGTGGCCTGGAAGGCCTCTCACCCATCCGTTAGACAATCAGTTCCGCTGCCCGATCAAGGATGTCTCTCCGCTTTTACACTGGGACTCTGTGCTACCGGATCCGCTTCCCTTGCTTGTCCGATCTCCGCAATGAGAAACTACGGCCTACCGCCTACACTCCCAATCGATCATCGCGGTCTCCTTACTCGGGGTCCAACCGGAACTAAATGTCTGCACAAACCGCTCAACGGTGCGTAGGTAGGTCTCTGCAAAGTCACTGTTCCGATCTCCAGCACCCGCGAGGCAGCGCCTGCTCTCCAGCCTGGTCACGATCCCTGGCAGTCTCACGTGCGTCTTCCACCTTTCGCCGCTCGGCTCACTCTGCCTCTCCTCCGCACGAGGCTGTGGATGTCCTTCCTCTCTCTCCCACCCACTTCCTGTCTCCACCGCAAAGCACGATGGAAATTGTAGTTCCGTTTGTGTCCAGCATAGTCCATATTGCCCCTGTCTCCCTCTGGTGGCCACAACAAGTAAATGCAGCAAACACATTCCTTAAACAGCGCTACAGTCTCTATATGTTTTCTCCTATATCTGACGAATAAGAGGAGCTACCGATTGTATAAGGTGTGGGTCACCTCTAGAATAATAATAAGAAAATAGACCCAGATGCATCCAACCACTCAGAGCCAGTGATAGGGCTCTACATTTGTGAGTGGAATAATTTAACATCATTATACTATTATTCTATTAATACACTCTGCACTATTATATGTATTTTGCTTCCTTTATATAATATCCATGTTGATGATGCACACTATGAGAAACACCTGAATCCCGATAAGCGATTATCATCGCGCTACCAGATACGTATATTCTTATAATTTTAAAATGAGCAGAAATAGTAATCCTAAAATTAATCCTAACTTTAACTATAAAATAAGTAGATGTGGTAACCCTAACAGTTATCTTTTTTTTTAAAATACATATTTTATTAGTATCAAAGTTGCAAATAATGGGATACAGAAAAAGAAAGAGGGACAGGACATCAACATACACAAAAAGGGGGGTGAAAAACAATGTCTTGAACATAAACCCAAATGACATGGACCACCAGAGGAGAAGAGAGGGAAGAGAGGGAGAGGAGAAGAGCGAAGGAGAGAGAGGGGAGAAAAAGGGAAGGAAAAGGAAGAGAAAAGAAAAAGAAAAGAGAAAAAAAAGGAGAGGAAAAGATGATACCACAACCGCGGCCCCGCCGCAGCAACCACCGCCTAGCCCGAAAAAGCCAGAGCCGTAAGAGGGGGAGGAGCAATCATGGTAAGCCACGGAGACCACACTCTCTAGAGCTGGGCCATTCGATCATGCACCACCGCTGTTAAGCTCTCCATCGTCAGAACGTACCATATTTTGGAATCATAGAACGGTGGTGGGCCCTTCCACATACCTGCCAAACAGATACGCACCGCCGCACAAATGCGAGTAACTAGTTTGAGTTTGCAGCTCAGAAGGTGCACGGAGGAATGAGGCCTATTCAGCGAGGCAGTCCATGGATCGGGGGGGTGAGTGCCTAACAGTTATCTTAACCCTTCACTATCAAGCGATTTTCAAAAAAAAATTCTTTGTCAGAAACCAGTGTTTTTTGTAAAGTAATTTTTAATTAATTATACAGTAATAAGTATTTGAGCTTATACCCATTGTATTTATTACTGTAAATAACCTATTATCGCAATCTACTGGCAAATTGAGTTACAGCCGTTTGAGCTGCAGCTCAATTTGTTTTCCCCTGTATCGGCTGCTGAATGCCCGATGTTAGAGCATTCAGCCGCCGATTTTACACAGTTTTAGCTAAAACTTTAGGGCTCCATCTTCAGCCCAAGAGTAAATGAAATTGGTTTGTAACACACAAATTTAATTTGCTTCTGGGCTGCAGATCAAGATATCTCGATATCGGGGTGCCTTTGAAGCACGAGATACCTCGATCTTGGTAGTGAAGCATCTCTTTGCTGTGGAGGATATGCACAGAACATCATTGGGATTGCTTCCTTTATGCTGATGATGCTTTGAGGAAGTCATGTTTGCAATTTTGGCTGCCATCAGCCATAATTTCACGAATCGCAATGTTCTCCCATAGCGGGCAGGCAACATGAATGTCACCCCTTGCTGTGGGACAGCCCTCCAGCCGTTGATGTCATCACTTGTCACCATTTTTCTCAAAAACTGTTTATTGGAAAAACAAACATTTTCTTCAAATAAAGGGGATTACCATGGGTACCAAGTTAGCCCCCAGTTGTACAAATATCAATATGCACTTTTTGGATAAGGCAAAAATCAGGCCGAGCTGGAATGCAGTTCCTCAACTATTTTTGTAGCAGTTCCGAGATCCCATTAGTCCCACACACTATTAGGTTTGCATACAGTTGTTCAATCATATTTTTCCTTGTTACATCACAATAAATTATATATATATATATATATCAGGTTTGAGTGTGTGTAGTCAGATATGTTAACATGGCAATCATTAATGGGGTGCAGAAATCTTGGAGACTTCCCCATACTTATTTTTTAGACCTTGATCCCTGGGTTTAATATAAAAAATTGTGATAGACGGTAGATGTGTCATTGACTAGACATTTAAAAAGAAGTGTGACATTTTAATACTTGTAATTTTACATGTTTAGTAAATCCTTTGAAAACTGCTGGTGTGCCTTGGCAACTTTTTGCTCCATATCAATATGTAAAGAAGTTTAAAATCACCAGTTGAGAGTGTTGGGTGGGAGTTTTGGGGGAATGATTGGGGATAAGGTAGCTCTATGTCCAAGGTTAGGGGTAGGTATAATCCGCCATTTGCGACGCAAACAGAAGGACACTGCAAACAAATACTTCTCTAGCATCCTTCCACTGACTCTGTACCATCCTATGGTCTCCAGGATAAGATACCAGCTTTCCATACCTATACAGCTCCCCAATATTGCCTACCGAGCCACAAACAAAGCAGCTCGCTGTCACGACCCTGGCCTAGCATATGTGCAGAAGTGTGGGTGTGAGCCCAAGATGCAGTAAGTATAGCAGATAGGCAGAATACAGGGTAACAGGGTTTATTTGTAGCAACAAATAAACAGACAATAAATCATACATAAGGCTCAGAACAAAACCATAGGAGGCTAGGGGTAGTGGGAATGGAAGAACTGGATAAATACAATACAAAGGATACAGAGAACATATATTCCAGGCAATGGTACAGATGGAGCAGGCAAAAGGGCAATCTGGGTTAAGCAAGGGTCTGGTACACAGTAGTCCAGCAATATAACAGAGGGGTACAGGAAGGCAAAGGAGGATACCGGTAATGAATGATAATGTCCAGGATTTAGCAGAGGGAAGGCAAGAAAGTCTTTGGATCAGAGGGGTTTCAGGCAAGGATCTCTGGGAGGCAGGTCTGCACTAGCTAAGCTAGGAACTCCAATGAGGAAGCGTGGGATAAGGGGCGTAGTTTCCTCTTATGCAGGACTCATCAGGCTGGATCAAGTGCAGGTGAGGTTTCAGGTCCAGAATGCAAAAATCAAAGAGTCCAGGAATAAGCATAGTTCAACATGAAGTCCTGGAATCTGCATAGTTCATGCAGAACATGGTGAAAAAAAGGAAAACAAAGGGGGCGCCAGAGGGTCTGGGGGTACGGATCCTGACACTCGCTCACAATAGAGTTAGTAATAGGCTGGGCTGGAATCTGAGACATAAACAGTATACAGAAATAGATAAATATTTCTGAGTGGTCATAATAAAGAGAGTAAGCTTGAAAAAGATATTCAGTGATAAAAAAGACGCATGGATAAGACAGATGAAGATAGAGACAGATATACATAGCTATATACAGTATATATAAATGAGAAAGAGACAGACAGAGATAGAGAGATATACTGTATATATATATATAGAGAGAGAGAGAGAATGATATATAGAGAGAAATATATAGAGTGAGCGATAGAGATACGTGTGTTTATATATAGAGACAGAGATATAGAGTGAGCAATAGAGACAAAGTGCAATATAGAGATAGATAAATATATATATAGTGAGAAAGATACAGAGAGACAGAGATATAGAGTGAGCAATAGAGATACAGAGAGACAAAGAGCAATATAGAGATAGATAAATATATATATAGTGAGAAAGATACAGAGAGACAGAGATATAGAGTGAGCAATAGAGATACAGAGAGACAAAGAGCAATATAGAGATAGATAAATATATATAGAGAGAGAAAGATACAGAGAGACAGAGATAGAGACAGAAAGAGAGTGATAGAGATTGAGAGAGATATACAGAGACAAAGAGAGATAAAGAGATATGTATATATAGATATATTTATATATAAACCTCTGTCAACTGCTCGAGAATATTTTTCTTCCATCCTTCTAATGACAATAATTGGATTCCACCTATTTATCTGGCTCTCAGAGCCTTGGATGTACATGCCCTTCCTGAATTCCTTCCTCTTGTACAGCAGCTGTGTCGTGGAATGCATTATTATTCAGATTTCCATAAACATTTGCATTTTGCATCAGCTCTGCGCCCCCACACTTCACTTCCACATAGCCTTAAAAGCTGTGAATCTGAATATATGGCATAAAGGGTTAAAACGCGAGGGGGTTCTCTGATTCGGGTTTGAATGAGGGGAGGGAGGGAGGGGGGATAAATCTGACATCCTACAAGGGATCATATATCTATGCTGTCTGAGTTTAGGAAAATGAGCAGTACTGAAAGCATTTTCATACAGCTAGCTGTGAGCCTCCCATAAATGATGGAAAAAGCTTGAAGGGGTTTTTATTTCTGGGGGGTTTTTTTAAGTGAACTGCATGATTCTGTGAAAATAATATCAGGGTTTTCCGTCAGGATGAGCTTAACACTGTACTGAGGCGTATCTTAATCTGACCCGACACCTCCAACCATCTGCGGTATCTATCTGCCTTCTTATTTACCAAATCTTCACGAGCAAAAGACAAATTGTTCTTGATACTAAATAAAAGACGTCTGCATGTCTCCATTGCTGCCCGGATTGTACAGCATGGAGGGGAAGGAATGTCTGCTGTCTTCTGTGGATACAAAAAAGAACTCTGGGGGGAGAGACAAGAAAAACCCCCAAACATATGGAACAGGGGGGCTTTTGTGGACTATTTAACTGTGTGCCAACATGGCTTAGAGCAAGCTGCACATCCCCCCCCCCCCCGAAATAAAACCCTGCTTTATCTCCTTGATGGAGCCCTTACAGATCTATGGAGATGCCTCTGTTTACATTTGTTGATACGAGCTGTTTGTAAATAGACAGGTTTTGGAAATATCATGGACTTGTGTCGTCTCCCATAGGAATCCTAATAAAAAAAAATGATACAATGTAATAGAACAGAGCACCCAAAAGTGAACTTTGCCATTTCTGTAGGCAAGGAAAGCTACGATATGTTTACAAAATATCTGAATTTTAGGAATGAATTTTCAACTGCAACAGATTCCTAGTTATTCGGGTTTTTTTTGTCTCAGCAGCATTTAATATACTGCACTTAAAACAATAACTTACAAAGAAATTGCATATATTTTAATAAATTATTATTACAAAAAATGAAATAAAAAATGGAAACAATACTTTTGCCAAATATTATTATATTATATATAGTATATATATATATATATATATATATATTGCACAAGACATTTCCACATCCCAGAGAACTGCTTACAGAGCTCATGTGCTACATGAAGTCCCCAACTTCTCACTTTTTTGCATCTAGGGTCTGTAATGAATATAATATATATATATATATATTATTGCAGAAGCCACTTGCACATCACAGCAATTCGATGAATTGCATCCCAGAGCTCCTGTGCCACATTCCCCATATGCAGCAAGGAATTCTGGGTAGGATATGTAAATTATATCTGTCCCACTTTTATGCATCCTGGGTCATTTATATATGACGAGATGTGTGTGATATATATATATATATATACACACACACATCTCGTCAATATATATTATACACCATGACGTTAGTTAATTAGTAAAAAACGAATATATTGTAATGATTTTTTATGTTTTGTATTATACATCAAAATGTATAAAATTTAATTATTATTATATATAGTTACTTTTAATTTTTGTATTGTATTTATATTTAACAGTAAAAAATAATAACTCTAAACTATAATTTTTGTTTGCATTTTACTCATTTTCATATATAATATAAACAAATGTATTAAAATAGCTATATGTTATTTTTTTATGTTTATTTTAGGGATATATAAATACATAAAATAAAAATTAAAATATTATGCAGTTATTTTTAGTTCTATTTTTTGACGAAGCAAAAGACTTCACAGTGAATTTCACTGTAAAGGGTATCTCACCAGCCTTAACCCTTGGTTTCCCGAGGTGACTCTTTATTCCCACTGTGTTATTTGTTTGTTTTTCTGCACACTTTCTGAGGGATTTGACCTACAAATGACTTCTCACTCGCTGCAGCCCTTCTCGGATTTATGCCGGGGTTGGGGTTTTTTTACCCTCCAGTTTACAGAAAATCACATTTTTTGCTCCAGATTGATACATTTTTATACTTGAACAAATGGAGTGAGCTGATGTGTCAGACCAGGCTTGGGATTCTCACATCTCCTCTATGTGTGTGAAGGAAAAAAAAAACACAAACAAAACATTCATAAATCAAGGGAGATGATAGACAAGAAGACGCTGCTGCATAATGTGTGTTTGTTTTTATGAGTAAATACACACGTCTGTGTGCTTTATATCACTTCTTATATCACATTCACACATAGATTACACTCACACAGATTTACATATACATGCACACGTACAAACACAGATACATATATACATATATATATACACAGATATACAAACACACACACACACATATATATAAACTGACACACATACATACACACACACAAATATACGCATACACATACCCTGATACACACCCACACAGACAGATATACACAGACACAGATATACACTCACACAGATATACACACACACACTGATACACTCACACAGATACAGACAAACGGATATACACACACACTCAACCAGATACACACACAGATACAGACACACAGACACACACATACCCACAGATATACACAGACACAATATACACACACAGATACACACACTGATACACTCACACACAGATACACACACTCAGATACACGCTGATACACACACACTCAGATACACGCTGATACACACACACTCAGATATGCACTGATACACACACGCAGATACGCACAGACACAGATACACACAGATATACAGCCAAACAGATGCACACACAGATACATACACACAGATATACAGCCAAACAGATGCACACACAGATACATACACACAGACACACACATACCCACAGATATACACAGACACAAATATACACACACAGATACACAGTACACACTGGTACACTCACACACCGGTACACACACTCAGATATACACTGATACACACACACGCAGATACACACAGACACAGATACACACAGATATACAGCCAAACAAATGCACACACAGATACATACACACATATAAATATATATATATATATATATATATCTACACACAGAAACACACTCACACATAGATACACACACAGATACACTCACACACAGATACACACATAGAGACACACTGGTACACTCACACACAGATACACACACTCAGATACACACTGATACACACACACACACACACTCAGATATACACTGATACACTCACACGCAGATACACACAGACACAGATACACACAGATATACACCCAAACAGATGCACACACAGATACATACACATATATATATCTTTACACAGAGACACACTCAGACATAGATACACATACACACACACATACACACACACACACACATAAAATATCATTTTGCTGATGACAGAATTCCCCAAACAATCTGCTAACCCCAAGATATGTTACACATTCTTGAAGAAGATACAAGAAAGGGAAACACTTGTGTAAGGTCCCTGTCGTTGTATATAGAGGGATAGTTTGTGAAATATTCAGTCGAGCTGCTGCAATGCACAGAGGTCCCCCTTGTACTACCCACACCTATATAGCGTCACAGCGCCATCCCCCGTGACGCTATAGCAGCTCTCTGAAAAGCATCCCTGAAGGGATATGTGGACACAGGATTCCTTTGTAAACAGAGATGACTTAGCCCCTCGGATAGCGAATGCTGCAGGTGTTTTTTGTGCTCTGATCCCCCTTTTGCTCCTTGAGGGTTACAGTAAGGGATGGATGACTCTGCGCAGTGGTTGGGGGGTGCGGAGCGCTGGGCGCTGTCTAGCTCTGGGAGGTGCTGAAATCTCTCTTTCTCCCTTCCCGTCGATTGGTAAAAGCTGACACTGATTGACAAGAATCCATGGCAACCCAGGAGCCAATCTGCCAAATCCAATAGGAAGGAGCGTCTCTTGCTGGCTCAGGGCAGCTCTTTTCCCTTTTAACTCTAGATATATTGCCATTTACTCTCATCCTGGCTCTTGGAGTTAAGCAAATCCCATCCGAGGAGATCATCATCCAAGGAGCTGCTGCCTGTCCAGCGCTGAAGTCGCCTTCTAAGCCTCTGCGTCAAGTAACGACGCAAAAAAAAAAACAACATTTTTTTTGCGTCAATGTTTCAGCTGCCTATTCTGAACTTCAGCCCCCAGCAGGTAGCTGGGGTGTGCGAGACCCTGGAGGAGAGCGGGGACATTGAGCGCCTGGGTCGGTTCCTGTGGTCTTTGCCTGTGGCCCCTGCAGCGTGTGAGGCCCTCAACAAGAATGAGTCTGTGCTCAGAGCCAGGGCCATCGTGGCCTTCCACACCGGCAACTTCAGAGAGCTCTACCACATCCTGGAGAACCACAAGTTCACCAAGGACTCCCACAACAAGCTGCAGGCTCTGTGGCTGGAGGCTCACTACCAGGAGGCTGAGAAGCTCAGAGGGAGACCCTTGGGGCCAGTTGACAAGTACAGAGTAAGGAAGAAGTTCCCACTGCCCAGAACTATTTGGGATGGGGAGCAGAAGACACACTGCTTTAAGGAGCGAACGAGGCACTTACTTAGGGAATGGTACTTACAAGACCCTTACCCCAACCCCAGTAAAAAGAGAGAACTTGCCCAGGCCACAGGACTTACCCCTACACAAGTAGGGAACTGGTTCAAAAACAGGAGGCAAAGGGACAGGGCAGCGGCTGCCAAAAACAGGTCTGTCTGATGGTTCCATTTCTGTGCTGTTACCTTTATTCATCTTTCATGCATATAGCCTGAGAATTGCAGACATCATTCTAGGGGCTCACAGCAACGAAAAAGAGCTTTAGATTTGCCATGAGATGGGCTGCTGACTCTCTGACAAAGGTTTGCCTTGAACATCAGAGAGAATTAAGATGTTTCCATCTCATAGGACAGGACAAAGTTCATGCATGTCTTAGTTTGCACAGTGCTTTGATACATGCTTTCTCATGTCCATCATATCTGCATTTCTACTTCAATCATTAAAGCAGTGATACATTATTAAATAATGGATACATGTTCTATATTAGAATATATTATGTATGCTATGCATGTCATTCATTGCCTGACTTAATGATTATATACACACACATACATGTATACATATACAAGCACACACACAATGTATATACACACATATATACACGTAAATGCACACACATACTGTATATCGAGAGACAAATGCATACATATATAAACATAAATACACACAATTGACAATATATGTGTGTGTGCATTTATGCTTTATGTTTGTATGTATTTATATATGTGTGCATCTTTGTTTAAATATAAAGATATAAACGCACATACATATGTATAGACCTAAATGCACAAATAATATATAGATTAAATGTATATAGATATAAAGACAAAATGTACATACTGTATAAAGACATAAATGCACACATACATTAAGACATAACTGCATACATCCATAAAGACATAAATGCACATAGATATAAAGACATAAATGCACACATACATAAAGATCTAAATACACATAGATATAAAGACATATATGTACATACTGTATAAAGACATAAATGCACACATACATTAAGACATAACTGCATACATCCATAAAGACATAAATGCACATAGATATAAAGACATAAATGCACATAGATATAAAGACATAAATGCACACATACATAAAGATCTAAATACACATAGATATAAAGACATATATGTACATACTGTATAAAGACATAAATGCACACATACATTAAGACATAAATGCACATAGATATGAAGACATAAATGCACACATACATAAAGATCTAAATGCACATAGATATAAAGATATATATGTACATACTGTATAAAGACATAACTGCATACATCCATAAAGACATAAATGCACATATACATATAAAGAGTAGGCACAAATGTACATACTGTATATGTAAAGACTTATGCACACATCCAGAAAGACATAAATGTGCATATGGTATATAAGAAACAAATGCACTTTTATATATATACACAGACATTTACACCAACATATACCCGATGGACGCATGTCTTTTTTCAGCCTATGTAACTATGTAAAAAAATCTAAATATAAACATATATAAACAAGAGAGATTCTCTTTAAATGAAAAAAGAAAGAAATCGAACTTTATAAAACAATTTAATATTACAGCCTCTTTAGCAATTTAAGGTACATTACTTAGTTCAGGAGACATACCAGTGTACTTTGCCCTTATCCTGGCTATATTAATTCCTTTAGCTAGAAGTCCAATGTTAATCTCTTCTTTAGTCATTTCTTAATCAGATTTAAAGAGCTTTAAGGGGACCGTCGCTTTGTTACTTGACCCATTACTGCATTAGACATATTAATGTAACCAAGTAACACGTGTGTTTTATATATATATGTTCGTGTTATTAATTTCTTATCTCTTCATTTGATCCATACTGTTACATTTCCTTCCTCTATTTGTGTATGAATATTACTTCATTGTTTCTCGATAAGTAAGGAATGGTATGAATAAAATACAAACCGAGAAAGGAAAACAAACAAACAAAAGATAGACACATAGATACTATACAGACAGACACATACATATAGGCAATATTCAGTGCCTGAGGGGCTTGTGTTACCAGTTATTCATGCCCATCCGTATTGCATAACTTGCAGTGGAATCCTGAGCGAATGGGACAGAAATCTTATATATGTGCACGATGCACCTTGTGCTTAATAAACCTAAATATATTTGTCAATGAATGTGAATAGTGTTGGGATGTTATAATCCTTTGCACATAAATAAATGTGATATGTCACCCGAATGTATTTATACCAAATAATGTATTTATAAACAACATATATATATATATTTACACAAACACACAACATCTCACATATATACACCATCTATATGTACATCCACTTTCTAATATAGAAATACAATATTAGACCCAGAGACGCCAATGATAGAAAATATACCTGAGTGCAAAATGCCTAGAAGCAGGAATATAGAAAAATGGAGATAAGGCAGCACATCGGGATTTGGATAAAACAAAAAACTTTTATTGGCACAGATTAAAATACTTGTCCATAGACCAACGTTTCGGCCCCACTGGGCCTTTATCAAGGAATCATTGATAAAGGCCCAGTGGGGCCGAAACGTTGGTCTATGGACAAGTATTTTAATCTGTGCCAATAAAAGTTTTTTGTTTTATCCAAATCCCGATGTGCTGCCTTATCTCCATTTTTCACTTTCTAATATATTTATGCACACACAATATATATATATATAGTGAGTGTGTGGCATTTTGGCAATTTTTATATATATATATATATATATATATATACACACAACATCTCATATATATATCATCTATATGTACAACCCCTCTATTTATGCACACACACTATATATATATATATATATACACACACACACACAACATCTCATGTATACACCATCTATATGTACAGCCACTCTCTAATATATTTATGCACACACACTATATATATATACACACACACACACACACAAAACATCTCATATATACACCATCTATATGTACAACCACTCTAATATATTTATGCACACACTCTAGATATATTTATATATACACAGAGATACTATATACGGTATGTAAACTCACACACACAATATTTATACGTTCTATGAGTATTTATAGGCACAATATCTATGCAATATATTTATATACACTTTCTATATATATATATATATACATACTCTTATATATTTATATATATCTACATACACACAGTATCGATCTCTGATATATATATATATGAGATTGATACTGTGTGTATAGTTACAAGTTACAAGTACTTAATAAATATATATATATTTATTATGTGTGCATGAGAGGGAGAGATATTATGTGTGTATTTTAAAGCTACATATATATATATGTATACACTCAGTATCATATATATATATATATATTACACTCACAGTATCCATATATTTCCTTAGTATGTTTATACACACAGCTTCTCTCCCTCTGATGTCTGATCACACTGCACAGTCGTTCAGTAGCAGACCATGGTTTAACATTAAGTTTCCAATGCCAATATATTTTAGATCTCCTGGATAATTAAAATCCGTCCAGGTATATGTTGCAGCTCTGACCATGAGTGCCTGGGTTACCTGATAAAATCCATAATACAGCCAAATGCATTGCCCTTATAGACAAGTCAAGAAACAACACTAACCAGCGAAACTGGCGCCCAGCAGCAATGTGTGGCGCAGTCGCCACGGCAACCGATGGAATATACGTGTGTCTTTTGGAACCTTAATCCATTCTTAAACTTTAAACAAAACCGCATGTGACAAAACACCACGTTTTACATACAGCTAGTGTGTGTTTTGATGGAATTGAGGGCGGTGGAGGGGGGGAGGGGGTTGACTTTTTTTATACTGGTTTTGTTTTATAGTGGTTTGATTGTCATTTTGTGTTTTTGTTAGGCTGCAGCAGCAGGTCTTATCCCATGGATCTGGACGCTCATTGGGCCCAGATGAAAGAGGGGAACAGTTGGGCTCAGCCTCCAGTCCTGCGGCTAGCCTGTCCAGCAAAGCGGCGACCTCTGCTATTTCCATCACATCGAGCGATAGTGAATGTGACATCTGACCTATGGGGCGAAAAATAATATAAAAAAGCAGGAGATCAGACTCAGTACAGTGCCTGACTCACATAACAGCCCTGGCCACAGGGTCAAACAGGGCCTGTCACTTTAACCAAGGAGTGTTCATCATCCTCATCATTATGTCACTCTTTCTACAAATGTTTTTGTTTTGGTTTTTTTTTTGTTGTTGCTTACAATACACAGTAGACGACTGTAAAACAAAGCAAATAATAGTAACTGATTTGCCACCTTTATTCTGGGGACTTTTCTCCTAAGATGCCTCATCAGACATGCCTGCTAGGTGTCTGAGCGCCTGCCCCTCTATTCCATGTGGGTATTTCATGTTGAAAAAGGAAAAACAAATCAAAAGACGCTGTTATAATAATATTTTTTGTTTTACTTTAAAATGTGTTTTTTTTATATATATTATATGATGACTTATTTAAGGGATCGCCGTTGTTAGAGTTCCTCTGCTTGTCTGTATGTGCGCAGGTGACTTGTAGCATGTGCGCCAGCTCCATGGATCCAGGGAGGGATGCTGAAATAAAAATGTGTGGTGAGCATCATTTCTTACTAAACCTGCGTGTTGTCCTGCTTGTGTTACCCGGAAATTAAGTGTCACCCGAACCTAACATGCATTCAATGAACAGAGGGTGATTTTCCTATGAACCTAAAGAAATGGAGCCTGAAAAAAAATCCAAACATTAAAGTGCAATATATAAATGTTTCACACAGAGGATAAGAACAAGGAAACTAGATTGTATATCTTGCTGATTGGTGGTAATATATCAGTCTAACTGTCCATCCCTATAACAACCCATCTTTCCATTGAGATACCCTATCATCTCTGCTGTATCTGTCCATATAACAACCCATCTTTCCATTGAGTTACCCTTATATCATCCCTCTACTTATCCATCCCTGTACAACCCATCTTTCTATTGAGTTACCCTTATATCATCTCTCTACCTGTCCATCCCTATAACAACCCATCTTTCCATTGAGTTACCCTATCATCTCTCTAACTGTCCATCCCTCTAACAACCCATCTTTCCATTGAGTTACCCTTATATCATCCCTCTACCTTTCATCCCTGTAACCACCCATCTTTCCATTGAGTTACCCTTATATCATCCCTCTACTTATCCATCCCTGTACAACCCATCTTTCTATTGAGTTACCCTTATATCATCTCTCTACCTGTCCATCCCTATAACAACCCATCTTTCCATTGAGTTACCCTTATATCATCCCTCTACCTGTCCATATAACAACCCATCTTTCCATTGAGTTACCCTTATATCATCCCTCTAACAACCCATCTTTCCATTGAGTTACCCTTATATCATCCCTCTACTTATCCATCCCTGTACAACCCATCTTTCTATTGAGTTACCCTTATATCATCTCTCTACCTGTCCATCCCTATAACAACTCATCTTTCCATTGAGTTACCCTATCATCTCTCTAACTGTCCATCCCTCTAACAACCCATCTTTCCATTGAGTTACCCTTATATCATCCCTCTACCTGTCCATATAACAACCCATCTTTCCATTGAGTTACCCTTATATCATCCCTCTAACAACCCATCTTTCCATTGAGTTACCCTTATATCATCTCTCTACTTATTCATCCCTGTACAACCCATCTTTCTATTGAGTTACCCTTATATCATCCCTCTACCTTTCATCCCTGTAACCACCCATCTTTCCATTGAGTTACCCTTATATCATCCCTCTACCTGTCCATATAACAACCCATCTTTCCACTGAGTTACCCTTACATCATCCCTCTAACAATCCATCTTTCCATTGAGTTACCCTTATATCATCCCTCTACCTATCCATCCTTGTAACAACCCATCTTTCCATTGAGTTACCCTTATATCATCCCTCTACCTATCCATCCTTGTAACAACCCATCTTTCCATTGAGTTACCCTTATATAATCCCTCTACCTGTCCATCCCTGAAACAACTCATCTTTCCATTGAGTTACCTTTATATCATCCCTCTACTTATTTATTTATTTATTTACCTATCCATCCTTATAACAATCCATTTTTCCCTCAAACTATCCCTACGTCTCTTTATCTATCCGTCTATGCATCCCTTTGGCTATTCCTTCACCTCTCTATTCTTCTACCTCAGGCATTCACTACTATCTATCCGATCTACCTATCCCACATATCCATCCAATAATCAATCCTTCTATCCCTATAACTACTTGTCCCTCTATTTATCTCTCTTTCAACTCACCCCCCTATCCCTATGTCTACCTATGCCTCTATCTGTCTTTCCATCCACCCATCAATCCCAGTATCTTCCTTTCCCTTTGTTTCCATCAATCCTCTCTCTCTCTCTCTCTCTCTCTCTCTCATATATATATATATATATATATATATATATATATATATCTATAGCTACCTGTCCCTCTAACAATCCCTATTATCTACCGATTCCTCCACCCTTTGATCAATTCATGCCTCTATCCCTTTATCTATATGTTCGTCTTTCCATCAATCCATTCATCCATGTATCCAGATATAGATCCTTTTATCTATACCTTCACCCCCTATCTACCTAATCTTCAAACAATGCCTAGTTATCATCTACCTATCCTTCTCACTATATGTTTATTCATCCATCCATCCATTAATCCATCCATCCATTAATCCATCCATCCATCTATCTATCCATTGTTACAGAATTTCTTTACCTAGACACACTTTGACGTCAGGTGCCAATTCGGTATGTGCTATGCTTATCATATATGGACACTCATATGCATAGCTTCCTAATATATCAAAGAGCATTATTATACACATTTTTCAACATGTCAGCTCCATTGGCGAACTGTTATCAATCTATAACATATTCCAAAACGTGTTAAGTCCATTGATTGTATATATGCCAGTACGAAAAACCAAAATATATTGCTAACTCTCAACCCAAAAGACTTGTCACTATAGAATTAAAATAATAATTTTTACAGATCATCTCTGAAAAACCCAGTTTTAAGGTAGATATTTCCCCTTTAGCCTCTCTATTGGATTTTTTTTTTTTTTAGAAATTAACGTCCTGAAAATCTACAAAAAACAATAATAATAATAATAATAATAATAATAATAAAACATATGTATTTTCATCGAATACAGTTTTTTTTCTTTAAAAGAGAATTACCATGAACAAGGTGGAATATAGAACAATTAATTTTGTCAGCCCACCATCAATTCATATTTTATATAGTGAATAAACCATGCTTTACGGTGCATGTTTATACATTAGTAAAAAACAAACAAATACATAATGTAATAATAATAAATGCATATAATTATCAATTATGCCAAGGCGATAATAAAATACTCATCGGTTTCTGCATAAAGGCTTGCTATATATATATATATATATATATATATATATATATATATATTTATTTATATTTATTTATTTCCTTGCTGCATATGGGGAATGTGGCACAGGAGCTCTGGGATGCAATTCATCGAATTGCTGTGATGTGCAAGTGGCTTCTGCAATAATAAACACACTATATATTAGATCAGTATTTTTATACTACTGTCATTAATATTAATTAAGATTTGCATTATCTGTGTGTGCATCTCAGTCTGATGGATAAACCTGATATAATATAAATGTTAAAACCTTATAAAACAGATATTAACATAAAAATATATAAATATATAAATAGAAATCAAGCCACAAAAAAAATCTTATATTTTTTTTTATATATTGTATGTGATATTTATTTAATTCTATTTATATTCTAGTTTTATTCAGTTGTATAGTTATATATCCTTATACATATATATGGTACATGAAGAAGGGCTGGTCATATCTCTGTGTCAGGGTGGGGATTGCTTAGTCAGATGGAAAGACAAAGAAGATGTGTATCGGTGTGGAATCCATCGTTACTTTATTACCAAATTCTTGCATTTGC
The DNA here is from genome assembly GCA_009667805.1 of Leptobrachium leishanense. NCBI lineage: Eukaryota > Metazoa > Chordata > Amphibia > Anura > Megophryidae > Leptobrachium > Leptobrachium leishanense. The sequence goes on along the minus strand of CM019075.1, from coordinate 26,630,046 downwards.
TGTTAAAGAATCGAGCAGCAGCAGCAGCACTGCAGGAAAAGACTTGCAGGAAACAAAACCCAAAATGCTTTAGAAGAATCTTTTTAAAACCATGCAGCACATCATGAGAAGGGATTTCTGCTATGCCAGGAGGGCTAGCAATTAAAATATTAAGGGATTTTGAAGGTCACATTAGGGTTTCTAAAGGAAGATTGGTGGGCAGTGAAAATACCCTTTTCTATTATTTGGATTAACTACCGCCTCAGCACACCAGTATGTATGACCTTTAAAAGACCTAAAACACTTGCACCAATTTTGTTGTTTTCTTTCTTTCCAGCAATGTTCCTGCGGTGCTTAATAGTATTTTCTATTTAGTATAATGTTCATTATTGTTAATGTGTAAATATAGATACATTTCATGTAATTTTACGAATGCACACACTATGCACAGATTAAAAGTGTGGATTTTACAGGAGCTGGAGAATTCCCCCCCTTTATCAAAGCAATAAAATAATGTGCTAACTGCATATGGATGTGATGGTATATAGGGATATAAATATATATATATATATGATACAGATATATATATCTATCCCATATAGATATATATATGTTTCTCATATAGATAGATCTACCATATACATACAAACATATCTATATCTCTCATATATCTGTATATTTTATGAATAAGACTCTGGAATGCTGACCAATTACTCCTTTTGTATCTCTATATATAATCTCTATATAATTAGATGTATCTATAACACGAGAATCTCTATATCTATGTGTGTATATATATATATATATATGTCTCTCATATAACTATAATATATATATATCTATATATTTCTCTGGTATCTATATATATTTCCAAACATCTCATCCATATATCATCTATCTATCTATCTATCTATCTATCTGTCTACCCAGGAATTCTGGTCCATTACTTCTTTTGTACCTTTATATATGTAATCTCTATATATAATCTCTATATCTTTAGATAGATGTATCTATAAAGCGAGATACAGATATATGTCCGCAAATCTCTATATCTATGTCTGCCTATATGGCTTACCAAATCTATACTATATATATGGGATAAAATTCTTTGAATTGCTGTGATGTGCAGGTGGCTTCTGCAATAATAAACATATATATATATATATATATATATATATATATCACGAGTAAGCTCGTGATTTTGGCATCTGGACTAACACGGCCTACCTAATATATATATACATACAGGAGTTAATTGCCAGGAGTTAATTCTCAGGGGAATTAAAAATAAATACAGCAATATATATATATATATATATAATATATATATATATATATATACAAGGGTTGTAGTGGAGGACAATATACTCTATAATATAATATACACTATAATAAGTGTGTTTATTATTTGCATATCCTACCCAGAATTCCTTGCTGCATATGGGGAATGTGGCACAGGGGCTCTGGGATGCAATTCATTGAATTGCTGTTATGTGCAAGTGGCTTCTGCAATAATAAATATATATATATTATATATATATATAAATATGTATATATCACAATCAAATGATGCATATGGATGAGATGTTTGGATATATATATAGATATATAAATATCTATATATATATCTATATATAGATATATATCTATAGATAGAGAGATAGATACCAGAGATAAATATATTTGTGAAAACTATAGCTGTGAGACACACACACACATATCTATCTATATATATATATATATATATATATATATCACGAGTATACGCGTGATTTTGGCATCTGGACTAACACGGCCTACCTAAATATATGTATATATATTTATATATATATATGTGTGTGTGTCTCATAGCTATAGTTTTCACATATATATTTCTCTCTGATATCTATCTATCTATCTATATATATATATATATATATATATATATGTAAATATCCAAACATCTCATCCATATGCATCATTTGTTTGTGATATATATTTATATATATTTATAAAATGCTGTATTTATATTTAATTCCCCTGAGACTGGCAATTAACTCCTGTCCAAACCACACAGAAGGAAGGTTGTTTTGTGTTTAAATGGCAGTAATGCTATTTATAGTAAACACAGCACTGCAAATGACTGGAATATAGTCAGTGTTCACATTGTGCTTGTATGTGTGTGTGAACCTTTTAAGCACACACATACACAACAAAAAAAGGAAAATATTGTGTCAAAAGTAACATGAATGGGAGAGGAGGGAGGCAGATTTGTCCCTATTCAGCTTGAACGTGGTAGAATATTTCCGTTTCTATTCAGAGCCAGGGGGACTCATGAATGAGACATCTTGTAAGCAGACTATAAGGCTGTCAAACTGCTCAGGGTAATAAGCACTAATGATGGGGTTTGGAGTCCTCTTCTGGACAAAAGGGGGCTCAGAGTGTTTTGTGAAGCTGAATAGCTAATAAGTTTTCAGGAGAAAATGAGTTAGCTGTCAACAGATTGATTTTGCTAGTCCAAGAAGAATTGAAAAAGTCTTGCAAGGTTTTTTCCCCCTCTACTTTTTTTTTGGGGGGGGGGCAGGCTTGTCTTGGTGCAGCTGGAGACAGTAGACCATCTCACAAAAGTGAGTCTAAAATTGTAAAAAAAATAAATTGTATTCAACCATCTTGGCCACAACAATCTCCCCTGTGTAAGAGTCTCTGCAAAAACAGCTAAGGCTGAATAATGCACAGGAAAAACGATTAGAGGTTTGTGTTGCCTTTCTGCCAAACACTTCAACTAAGGACATCACTAATTACCTGTAAATGTATGAAACTCTATAGGAAAAGGACTTGGGGAGGGAGGTTAATAGCCCATTTAGTAACATAATAAAGTGCCCCTTCAACAATACACTCTGCTTTCTCAGATAAAAAATATTTGTTTTTTTTTTTATAACCATCAGCTGAATATCTGCATTGGAAACAATGTTGAAAACCAGATTATAAATTCTCTTTTTCTTTTCTTTTCTTTTTTTTTTTTTTTCACTCTCCTCTTTTAACCATCTGCTTATTTTTTTAATATTTTTTTAATATTTTCTTTTCTGTTTTGGAAATATAATATACAATAATTTCACCATGGTGAATGCATCTACTGATACGATATAATTCTTTAGACGATTTGTATATTTAAACAAAACAAAACAAAAAAAATAGAAAGCTTTTAATTTTGGATAATTCAGGCATCCAATTAACTGCTTGGAGAGAGAGAGAAAAAAAAAGGAAGCTAAAGGCTCCTAGCTTCCCTCCAGTACCCACTCAAGTAAACACATTAGCTACACTTTGAGGCTGCTGCTGTGTTAATGGATTAGGCATCACCTGTTTGTAATCTTTCAAAGAAATACAGTAAATGGAGAAAAATATACGCTTTGACCTGCACTAATATGTAGATAAAACCCCTTTTATACTGACAGTACTCCGGTAATAAATGATTAGTTCAGGTCGGATTTAAGAAACTAATTAAACTCCTGATGTTTAAATAAATCAGCACTCAGATGTTGTGACCTATAAACACTTATGGCATATATACAGTATATATATATTTCTGTGTGTGTGTATATATATATATGCACCATAAGCACACATAATATATAAATACTGTATATATGCCATAAGTGTTTATAGTGTTTAAGTGTATATATATATATATATATGCACCTTAAGCACACATAATATATATACAGGCTTATATTCAATATATACAAGTATATTTATTTATTTGCAAAGTATTTTACCAGGAAGGATACACTGAAATTTATCTCGTTTTCAAGTATGTCCTGGATATATATATATTTTTAACAGCTTTTATGTGCAAGTGGCTTCTGCAATAATAAACAAACTATATATATATATATATAATATATATATATATATATTATATATATATAATATATATATATAATATAGGTCATTTGCATATCCTACCCAGAGTTCCTTGCTGCATATGGGAAATGTGGCACAGGAACTCTGGGATGAAATTATTTGAATTGCTATGATGTGCAGGTGACTTCTGCAATAATAAACACTAATATATATATATATATATACATACATAATACCCACATGCATATACACACATGTATACAATATGATTCAGGTGTTCCAAGTAATTTAAATGTGATCCTGATACTGGGAAAGAAAAGAGTATTATATCTGGATGCTTTGAATGTGACACAATGGGATTATCTACTAAACTGACATATAGAAAGCATAAGAAGGCTGGTTATGCGTTTTAATAAAAACAATATCAAGTTCAGCTACTTTTCTATCATAACCTTTGATCTTACATATGATATATCATGGTTATTTACAGTAGCTTGGTTTAGGAAATGCCAATTGTTTTTGTTGTATCTTTTTTATCAGTCACTCTTCAATCTCACTCAATCTTTGTATCAGTTAATTAAATTTTATATGTGATATGTATGCATCACATTATAACATATCTATACAGTATAACAGTTACATGTATAAAAAGAACCCTGCTGCACCACTGATGGGCAATATATTGCATTATTAATATATTGTGAAATGGAATACCTATATTATATATATCACTATATTACACAACCGATATTATATTTATACACACACATTATACACATATACACACATTCTTAGTTGTGTATGCAACTAATATAATATATATCCATCCATTCTAGAAACATTATTTTAGGATGCATTTTTTGGGGGTCTACTCTTTAAACCTTTAGGGTCTTGAACATTTAAGGAATATTATATAATCCAATATAAAAAATAAAATAAAAAAATGAAAAGAAAGCTTATTGACAACAGTTTTACAAATAATGAAATGTTACCTGCTCAGAAATGAAAAGAAAACCCAAAACAAATAAACATTGGTCTAAACTTGACAGGTAAAGCACACAGACTATCCATGGGATGAAGACTTATTAGGAAAGTTGGAGTGAGATGTCACACACTGCATAAAGCATGAAACTGCACCTTCTTCACCACATTAACCCCTGATGTATGAGAAAAGGCTGAATTAATTTTTTTCCTCAATATTTTAGGAACTCATGTGTGCAAAGCAAACTGAGGTTTTGGAGCAGCCACCATACACATCAAATGAATGCTCCTTTATTCTGATTGCACCAGCATTAGATCCCAGAATGGTTTATCTGTATAACCTAATCATGTACCCAAGATGTAGTGTATGCAGCTGCCCCGCAAACACACCTTCATAAACTTACTACATTGTATAGCTCATTCTGCCGCTTTGTGCTACAATGTAACTACATGACCCACCATTGTGACATGTTAAAAGAGCTAAACTGGCCATCGCTGGAATCCAGACGCACCCTTCACCTTTCCAGCCTGGTGTTTAAGAGCATTTCTGGGAAGCTGCCACCCTACCTGAATAGACTGCTTCCCCCAGCAGCTCCCTCATCCTATAACCTCCGATCCAGGACCAGCACCTTACTTGCAATACCACAATACAAAAAGACAGTGGCTCGGTCCTCATTTTCCTACAGAGCATTGCAGTTATGGAATAACCTCCCAGACGCCATCAAATCTTCTCCCAGTCTTAAGTCACTCAAAAGCTCCTTACTAACATACCTCAATACAGAATGCACCTGTAAACATGTAACCTAGTGACTATATTTCCTACATATTTATTTTCTGTTAATCTGTATATTTGTGTTTTTTTTTTTTATCTTGCATTGTATTACTTTGTATTTCTGTAACTGTAACACTTCAATGTTCTTGAACCCAGGACATACTTGAAAACGAGAGAAATCTCAATGTATCCTTCCCGGTAAAATACTTTATAAATAAATAAATCACTTCTGAGCATATACGGTTTATATAGACCATAATACCAACCAAAGCATTATATAATCATCCAATAGTTATCTTTTAATATTTTACTGTCCTGTCTCCTAGACAAATGGCAAGATATGCACTCTAAAGCATGGATTCCAAACTCTACCCCACCCCCAGATATTTCTGAACTAAAACTCCCATGATTCCCTGTCCATCTATATCATTCAGAGAATTCTGGGATTTGTATTGTAGGTCATCAAAATCTGTGGAGAGGGGCTGGCTGGAGTTTGCCCCAACACAAGCCTACTCTTGTAAAATGTCCTTAATTACTAATGCTTTTGTTTCTTAAAAGAAGGAAACATAAGTCCAATAATACATAGGGGCTGCACAATACTAGCCACATGAGCACTCCTCATCCTTCAACAATCAGCATTTTCTTGTAGAATCTATGGCTAACTCATGGTGTGATCTGCTCCTGAGTGATCTTCCCTATGTGCATTAATATAAATATATATAGGTATGGTATGAAACATTATCTAAATAAAGCAACTTATCACATTCTATAAAGACAAAGAGCAGGGCAGACCAGCAAGTGTGACATGTGAGGTAACAATAACCCCTTCCATTTCAGGTAGGTGTGCAGTGCACACACACACACACACACACACACACTTTGCACTTTTGAGAGAGGTCATGGATTGATTTCCTGATTTCCTCAGTTGTAGAAACAAATCTGCAAGAAGCAAACAGATAAGCCATGCACACTCTATTAACAACACCATAGAGGCTGGCTTGAAAACAAAATATCAATGGGATTGATTATTATTATTATTATTAATGTTTACCATATATACAGCAGGGCGTCCACAAAGTCTCTTTACAATTTCCAAAATTTATTGCAAAGGCAAATGAAAAGACAGATAAGTGAAAATTATTACAAAATGAGACGTATAGATTTAAGGGTTTTTCGCCTCATTTAATACACCTCTATACGGGCACCATTAGTTGCATGAAGCACATCAAGACGGTACTGGATTTCTTGCCATGTTGGCTGTAGCATCCCCTCATCAATGGCGGCGATGGCATCAGTGATCCTCTGCTTTAGATTAGTGATGTCCCGTACCGTTGTTCTATACATGATATCTTTAACATAACCCCATAGAAAGAAGTAGTTTTTCTTTGGCGAGACATCAATTATTGCAAATGTTTATCTTGACCATTTGACTGAATACGTGGCACCACAACTACATGACCTTCAACCATCATTTCCAGCAAGATGCTGCACCACCACATTGGGGACTGCATGGTCGTGGGTTCCTAAATGTAACATTTCCAGACCGGTGGATTGGAAGGGGTGGCCCAATTCCCTGGCCACCTCGTTCACCAGATATCACTCCCCTCGACTTCTTTCTATGGGGTTATGTTAAAGATATGATGTATGGAACAAAGGTACGGGACATCACTAATCTAAAGCAGAGGATCACTGATGCCATTGTCACCATTGATGAGGGGATGCTACAGCCAACATGGCAAGAAATCCAGTACCGTCTTGATGTGCTTCGTGCAACTAATGGTGCCCATATAGAGGTGTATTAACCCTTTCGCTGCTGAGGCATTTCCCGCCTCTGTGCTGAGGTCATTTTTACCGATTTTGCTCATCATGTTTAAACGTGTTTTGAAGGCTTATTTTAGTATATGACCCAGACATATTATATATCGTTCTTTCCGTCAGACTCGGCAGATTCATAATATGTCATTATTATAAGTATACGTCATGACCTGTCTGTATATTATAACAAAAAATGCAATAAAATATGAATTTTCAATAATTTACAACGTGTAAAGTGGTTTTTTTTCACATTTTAACATGCAAGCAATTGCGGTTATATTTTGTATGGGGTGCGCTTGTTAAAAAAATTAGAGATGGGGTCTCGTTACATTTTTGTTTGGGGAAAATTACGCGATTTTTAACAAACGCACCGCATACAAAAATCGTTAGTGCAGCATTATTGTTCACATTATAATTGAAATGGGAACAATATTGCTGCATTAACGAACCAAAAAAAGAAAAAAAACTTGTTTATTTTTCTTTTATAATTTTTTTTAAATATTTTCATTTATTTATTTATTTATTTTTTAAAAAAAAAAATCATACTCATATTTGGTATGCTCTGGCCGATCCAACAATACCAAACATTAAGCCCTAACTGCCACGGATCGGGAGATAGGGGGTTCATTGGAACCCCCTATCTCCACCATTGGTGGCAGTTAGGGGTTAACTCCAGGACTGGCGTCATCGTGCATAGCACGATGACACCAGTCCTCAGGGGGCATTCCCGGAAGCTTGGCCGACATCCAAGATGTCGGCCAGCTCCGGGAAAGGATCACGAACCGGCGCTTTTCGGCTCCGATTCGTGATCCGTCCCCCATGGGGTTAATGCCAGGTACCATTTGGAAGGGCAGGCTGTGCCCTTCCAAACGGTGCCTGGGTTAACCCCCTGCACGCCGCCGATCGGGAGGGAGAGAGGTCCGTAGGACCTCCCCACCCTCCCTTTCAGGCGCCTCCTCTGCACATGCGGGGGCGCCTGAATTAGGTGTCATCGCGCCCCCGCGATGACACCTAATTACTCCGGTGGCGGTTCCGGGTGCTGGGCTGACATTGAGGATGTCAGCCCGCACCGGGGGGGCCAGCGATCGGCCGGAACCCGGCCGAACGCTGGCCCCAAAGGGAGGACGCGCTCAGCGCGTCCTCCGCAAGGAACGATACTGCGGGTGGACACGCTGAGCGCGTCCTCCGCAGTGAAGTGGTTAAATGTGGCAAAAAAACCTTAACTATATACATCTCATTTTGTAGTAATTTACACTTATCTGTCTTTTCATTTGCCTTTGTAATACATTTTTGAAATTGTATAGAGACTTTATGGACACCCTGTATATTATTAGCAAACGCGACCACTAAACGATTTGGGAAGGGAAGAAGGATCCCTCTTCATCATGTGATTTGTCCACCCCTTTGCTGCACTGTTTATATTTTCCCCACAAACTGACTTCAGATTATGCATTAACCACAACAGTTTCCCCTGAAACATATTATCTATAATAATAACAAATCCTTTGTTCTCAATTTAATTAAGGTATCAGTATGTTTTATCCAGCTGATGCCTGTGTGTGTGTGTGTGTGTGTGTATCTGTCTGCATTTCTGTTTTCCTCTCAGTGTAAGCTTTCCTGCCAATGAATCTGTTTCTTTTGTGTATCACAAATTACATCCTTTCTCTGTTTATCCTTTGGTCCAGATCTTAACGATGAAGAACTGGCAGTTGAGTTTCAGAAAACTATTATGATTTCCTTTTCTTCACATTTTATTTTTGAGATGTCAAAAATGTGCTCTTTTGTGACTTGGGGTGATTTTATTTTTAATTTCTTTTACAGATTAAAAAATATATATCTAATGATTGTGGTCTGATCTTAGCAGAACCCTCTACACCAGTGGTCCCCAACCCTGGTCCTCAGGGCCCACTTACAGGTTAGGTTTTAAGGATTACCTTGTGGAAATGCAGATCCTGCAATCACTGAGCAGAAAATCATATCACCTGTGCTGTGCTTCACATATCCTGCAAACCTGGCCTGTTAGTGGGTCCTGAGGACCAGGGTTTATTTATTTATAAAGGATTTTACCAGGAAGGATACATTGAGATTTCTCTTGTTTTCAAGTATGTCCTGGGTTCAAGAACATTGAATTATTACAGAAATACAAAGTAATAAATGCAAGATATTAAAAAACAAAACACAAATATACAGATTAACACAGAAAATAAATATGTAGGAAATCTAGTCACTATGTTACATGTTTACAGGAGCATTCTGTATCGAGCTCTTGAGTGACTTAAGACTGGGGGAAGATTTGATGGTGCCTGGGAAGTTATTCCATATTTGTGGTGCTCTGTAGGGTTGGGGACCACTGCTCTACACAACATCTTGGGCCCTGTTACATTCTTCACGCAAAAACGCACGCAGAACACGTGAATTTTTGCGCGAGGCATTAAACGTTAACGCGCGTAAATCAACGCCGGTATTACAATCCTCGCGCATTTTTTCATCCGTCAAAAAATAACGCGGGTAAAACGGACGCGCAAAAATGCGCGCGCATCAACATTGCACGCAGAAATCAGTGTGAGGACTGTTTTTTCACGCGATTCAGCCAATCGGAATTAAGAACCACAATTGTCTCACATTAAGTTTTTGCGCCTGTCAAAGTCAATCTGCGCATATAGACTGCAGCAATAAAAAAAACACACACAACTTCTCAAATTTATTGGTTTGGTATGTGTAGAATGTGTAACTATACTTTGCTGCGTATTTTTTTTCGGGCTGGTGTATTTGGGTTCGGCCAGGTCCGTCAGATTTGCCTTTAACACCAGCTTTCAGGAGTTGCTAAAATTATGCGCGCAAAGGCTGTGCGTTACAAAACTGCGCATAGATTGTAATACCATCCGCGTACCAGCGCACAAACGCATTTGCGCTCACAATGTTAAGTATAGGACGAGCAAAGTACAGTAAGCTCGCGCATCGTTCGCACAGGTTCACCCGCGGTAGACGTATACGCGCGTTTGTTGCGCTGAGATTGTAATATGACGTTCTGCGCAAAGGGTTTTGCCTCTCGCGTTAATGCGTTTTTGCGCGGGCGCAAACGTATGCACGAAGAATGTAATAGGCCCCTTGTCTTTTATGTTCACTCGTTACTTTGTTTGTTTTATTCCCTGTTCTGTATTTCAAAACACTGTAGGAACTGTTAGCTGTATAAGTGCTTATATCAATCCTAGAACCCTCTATCGCTACGTTACATGCGTGCCATTTTTCTGTTAAAGAGGCCATTCATGGTGGGGCCCATGCATCCTCAAAATTATTATTATTTTTTTCTACTGCAAAATCCCATGGTCAGCGACGTGTGTCAGTGTATCTCTTTGGCATGCAGCTTGCAAGAGTGCCAGTGTGCACATTGAACAAAGCTGATATCTTACCCAGCTGACAGCTCTTTCTGCCTCATTTAATTTGTTCAATCTGAATTTGTTGATCCAGTCAGCCTTTGTCAGAGGCTCTGTCACCCCGACCATTAACACAACAACCTTTCCTCCCTGCAAATGTTTCCCAAACAATGTCAGGTTTCAGCCTGGGCACAAAAGGAAAGGGCTTCCTCTTGAGTTAATGACAGAAATATTTTTTCACAGGTGACAAAACATTTTTCTGCTTAAATGTAGGATAATAGGGTTAATTTGTGTTTTCGATTCGGAGAATTCTGATCTGATTGGAATAGAATTTATTTTGTATCAGTGTGCAACATTTGTCCGTTTAACGATTTATAGCAGAATTCGGATTAATATAATCATTTTCTGTCATTTTAGGCCTCCCCCCACTTAATTTATGTTTGCAGCTGAATCATTGTATTATGAAAAAAAAGAATTTAAGAGTAAATTCTAGAAAATATGGATTGATCAAGGCCATTTAGTGAATTTATTTATACATATTTTTCTTCGTTACGCATTTTTCATCTGTAGCAAGGGTTGTAAACTTTGCAAATGAGTTTATAATATAAATGCAATGCGTGTATTTTACATATATATATATATATAAAATGCAAAAATACCGTACCAGGTTATATTTCTCTTTGTTCCAGTAGGAATAGATCTATAACAAGGGTCCGTTTTACATACAAGAACATTGTTTTGAGATAGCACCTTGATAGAGATCGGGTATATTGTTGTATTGTGTGCAACGTCTCCTATGAGCAGTATAAGGTTATAGAATAGAACAGCTGAAATGATATAATCCTCACGGAAGACTCACTGTAACCCATTCAGTGTAAATACGCGTTAACGTCGTCCTACATAATTAGTTTCCAGCTAATGTTCACATAGACAATAGATCTGCATTTTGAGCTCCATGATAAACCTTGGGCCTCTTTCCATTGGAGTCGTCAACATTTATGAGTGATCTGTTAACTATAAAAGCTCCTCGTCTATCATTTTTTATAGAAAAGGCAAATATAGTGTCAGCCGGAAAACAACGAGCAATGCCCAGTTGCTCGTTATTCATGTTAGCAGCGACAGCCCTTCCGAGTCATACGATTTCCTCTTGGGAAACACTGTTTTTCCGCAGTCCCCTGGACGGAGCCTTAGCCCGTGACTTGGTTTTCAGGAGGCTTGAGGGAAAATGTACCTGCACCTGTTTAAATTCTCTCGTGGTGCTTAAATGGTTAAATTTTTTTAAATTTTTTTTGTCTCTGTAAACAAGCACTGCAGCGCCCTTGTATGAGCAGTCCTGACTGGCTTCTCAACAGGGTAGCGGGTCACCATGCTGCGTACATGCCGATGTGACATACCCTTTTGGAGGTGTGGCTTTGGTGATGATGGCCACACCCCTCTTATCTGATCCTCAGCCCCTTTAAAATACCCCTTTAAAAATGCTAGTGTGAGTGATTTGCACTGCAAATAAATAAGGAATACATGTAAAAACATACCTCGTGTTCTCTGAAGGACATAGTAAAAGAATAGTTTTCTGGAGCCCTTCACTGTAAAGCATGATCTTTAGAAACAGCATGATAGTGTCCCGGGGGCACCTGGCATGAGCTGAGGTGGGACTCATATACGGGGCTAGGAGCCCAAAAGGCAGTAGTGCCGCTGGCTGAATAGCAGACAAATGGGACTCATCACAGACGAGAAAAGTGAAGCAAGGGTTAAGGGATAGTCAGAACCAGAGAGGGAAATCAGACAAGCCAGGAGTCAGAACCAGAGAGGGAAATCAGACAAGCAGAAGTCAGAACCAGAGAGGGAAGTCAGACAAGCAAATGTCGGTACATAGGTAGATCAGCACAACAAGGGTAAAACACGAAATAAACCACACAGGAGCAAGGAAAGGAAAAAGCATAAAGTAATAACCAAAATATAAAAAAATGACATGACAAAGCAAATGGAGGGACAAACAGACAGGGGAAACAGGGAACCAAATATAAACTGAACACAATATACAAACGGAAAATAACAGAGGCAAATACAGGCAGCAAGAAAGGCAAATAAGAAGCAGCAAAATGACCCTTATAACAGAGCACAGCAGAATGGGAGAGACTGGCTTATAAAGATGGTCAGTGCTATCTGGGTCCAGCGCCAATCGGTGCTGAATCACAATCCGGCACCTAAGGAGTTAAAGAGAGGTACCGCTGAAAAGGACAGACTCTGCCCTTTCCAGCAGTACCTTTCTGTTTTTGTAGCTTCAGCCGTTTGGGAGGGAGAGCTGTCCAAATGACCCCCCTCCACTTTCAGGTTCCCCTTGCAGGAGCAGGGGGACGCTTGAAAGTAACATCATCACGCACGGTGGATGAAGTCATCACAACGGCTGGGGCCTATAAAAATGCTGTGCAGACTTCAGAGAAGTCATTCCAGTATTGGTGAGAAACAAGGGGGGTGTTTGTGAGGGTCCTGAGAACGAGCAACACTGCAATTGTAAAGGGTCATCCAGACGTGGACCCCTTGCTTGATGTGCCTAGAGGGGTGTCAGCTATACCCTCCTGACGAGGCCCAATAAGGCCGAAACGATCGTCGGGGGTTGCTGCACCTCTCGTGCAGGGATGACGTCCTTGGCAATCCGCACTGGCCACCCTTTCTGGGGGAGAGCAGGCTGATTTGCATATGGAAAATTCATCCCTGTAATGGCACAATCAAGCTAAAACCTTGTTTGTGAGACCTGAGCGGGCACCCACCGTAGAGCAGGCCATTTGTGCTGTTGCTCGTTCTCAGGACCCTCACAAACACCCCCCTTGTTTCTCACTGCAATTGTAAAGGGTCATCCAGACGTGGACCCCTTGCTTGATGTGCCTAGAGGGGTGTCAGCTATACCCTCCTGACAAGGCCCAATAAGGCCGAAACGATCGTCGGGGGTTGCTGCACCTCTCGTGCAGGGATGACGTCCTTGGCAATCCGCACTGGCCACCCTTTCTGGGGGAGAGCAGGCTGATTTGCATATGGAAAATTCATCCCTGTAATGGCACAATCAAGCTAAAACCTTGTTTGTGAGACCTGAGCGGGCACCCACCGTAGAGCAGGCCATTTGTGCTGTTGCTCGTTCTCAGGACCCTCACAAACACCCCCCTTGTTTCTCATTCCAGTATTGGTGCCCAGAGAGGTGAGTATAGGGAGGGATAAAGGACCATGACGTACATAGTACGTCATTGGTCCTTAAGGGGAGTTTTCCCTAGGACGGACTATGTTCGTCAGTGGTCCTTAAGGGGTTAAACCCTTTTTAGTGCCAAACTTTGAAAATAGATAAATTACCTATTTTCTCATAGTTTTTTTCATATTAAAATATATTTTAGATATAAATCTTTGATGGAAGATTAAAGCCCTATTTCTCCTGAACAAAACGATATATAATAAGGGTGGGTGCACTTATTATGAAAGAGGGAAATTATGGTTGAACAGGCGAATAGCTGAAATTCGACTTTTAGAAGCGATCCAAACTTGTAAAATTGTCTCTGTCCTTAAGGGGTTTAAGCCAGGTTACAGAGTGGTTTCCTCTGATGGTGACTCCCCACTGCGAATAAACTACCTTGAGCTAGGAAGGCTGACCATGAGACCTCTGCTCAGTCCCCAGCCAAATGCCGGGGGCCTTGTAAGTTTGTTTAATTTTGTATTCATTCATTTTTGTATGGTTTAGTATTGTTTTGTTTACTGTGCCTTTGTTATTTGTTTCCTGTGCTTTTGTTATTGTTTGAAACAAAACAATTTGTACTATTTTGTTTATTACTGTAAAATATTTGTTATAAACTGTTAAAATAAATTGCCAAGTAAATTGTCAATTCATATTACAACGGGTTTTGTGTGGTTTTCTTCAGTATATTCGACCATAATACCCAAAAGAAGCAAAAAACTATTAATGTTGCAACTTAGGGCCTTAATTGTTGCATATTAATTAATTAATTAATTAATTAATGCCCAATGAAACAGAACTTAAAAGCTTCTCTGTGCGTGGCCAAATGAAAATAGTGGAGGAATTGGCATTCCCACTCGACTTGACCCCTGATAGAGGGTGAGGGTTATAAACTAATAAAATTAGCTTATTATACTGTAGTGACTTCATTTTATTATCAGGGTTATTCAAAGAGAATTGAAAAGTCACCGCACGTTCTCCTCAATTCGGTTCGATTTGGCGATCCCATTTCGGCGACCCTGCAGTGTATTCAGCAAGCACCACAGGGCCGTCGTAGTGCAGGGAAAAGCCGCCGCAAACCCGTCGAACACTCACCGCAAAACCCAGGGAAGGCACACCGAAAACCTGCAAAAACATCTGGTTTAAGCTGCCGGAGAAACCTGAATAGGAGCCGATCACAGCGCAGAGCAGCCTCTGGAAAAAGCCGACACCGCAGACGAATGGAGTGAGAGAAAAAAAACCAGTACGCTTGAATGTTTGAAAAGTGAAACGCTGTTTGCAAAGAAACTAGTGAGCGAAAATGTCTGAAATTTACATATGAGGTCCAATGAATGATAATAAAAAGAGCTGTTACAGAAAAAAATAAGAAAAGTTAAAAAAATAAAAAAAATCCCATAAAATGCTTAAAATATCCAAGAAAATCTATAAATAAAGAGACTTTTTACTGCAGAATATTATAATCAATGGTTTATTAGATATTGAATTAAAATAAATGGGAATATTTTTAACATTGAAGCCTATGGGATTCGCCTGAATAAATCTGCCACATGAAGCCACCAAACAGCAGGGCAATTCGGCAACTTTTCACTGCTGGTTTTTGTTCTCTGAATAGAGGAAGCATTGCTTCTCTATGGGGATTCACTGCCCTCGAACAGGCACCGAACAGGCACTGTACTGTATGTGTGTGCAGCTAATTCGCCAACATTTTGCGAATTGCCTGCTCTCTGAATAGCCGAATGGCCGAGAAAGGTAACTGAATGCTGATTTTCAGCATTCGGTTACCTTTCGGCAGCCATTCGGATCTCTTTGAATAACCCTGTTTGTTTTTGCGCTGCCTTACGTTGAGAAGGATATCCCCCCAGGTGTTTGGGGGGGGGGGGGTTCCTGCATCAATGACAACAACCCGTATCATCTTGTAACTACTCAACGTGCAGAAACAGCAATAATCATGTAGCTCCTTCTTTTTCACGGTGGATGGGAAATCTGTAAACTCGTTAAATATATTCATCACTTTACTTCAACAGGTGAAATATATATACTGGAAATATAAGTCCTCGGGGGGGTCAGTTCACCCTCCCCTCCCACACACACACGCACATATACTTTTTTATTTTAACTATGTACAATTATTCAAGATGTGAATTTATGAAACGAGTTTTTCTTTTAAGACGATATATTTTCTTCCGTCTTTAGTATTTTCCTCACAAGCAGACTCTTTTGTGTTCGTGGCTTTTATCTTTGCAGATCTTAGCCGAACTAGATGTTCATTATCATTACACTATTCTCATGAACTGCCGAGACGTATCTTCATTGATATGTAATGGATCGATAACTATTCTGCGTGGGATGAGGCCTTGGATCGACTGTATCCTCCTGTAACCATATTAGTTTTATTGTTTTTCTCGATTTAGAGGAAGGTGGTCTGTCTGAGTCTTATATAAATGTTCTCTAATGCTTATATTATCCATGTGACTGCAATATGAAAAAGGTAAACAATATTTTTTTTTAAACGTGCCAGATTGATCCTTCGCTAGGTTTACATTTTTACTGGTGATTCCAAAGAAGGAACAAAAGTCAGATTTAAAAGATTTCGAGTCAGTACCACAAAAAGTAGAAGAAAAGTAGACATTTTTGAATAATTGTTTTAGAACCTTCAATAATTATTATTCATTTTCTCACATCCTTTATCTCTTATACTGTATATACAAAACCATATAAAAAGACTATCAGGGTAATTCAAAGAGATTAGAAAAGTCACCGCATTTTCGGTGACTATTCGTTCTCTTCAATTTGGTTCCTTTTGCCGATCCCATTTCGATGACCCTGCGGTGTATTCAGCAAGCACCACAGGGTCCCCGAATTGCAGGGAAAAGCTACCGCAAACCCGACGAAACCTAACCGCAAAACCCGGCGAATGCACGCCGAAAACCCGCAAAAACATCTATATTAACCTGTCGAAGACGCCGGAAAAACCCGAGCAGGAGCCGATCACAGGCAGCGAAGCCTCTGGAAAATCCCGACACCGCAGACAGAGCGAAGTGAATAAATTAGGAAAACAGTTTGCATGAATGATTGAAAAGTGAAACAATGTTTGCAAAGAAACTACTGAGCGAAAATGTCTGAAATTTACATATGAGGTTCAGGGAATGATAATAAAGAGGGCTGTTACAGAAAAAATAAGTAAACTTAAAAAAAACTTAAAATAAAAAAAAAAAATCGGACTTTAAAAAAAAAAAAAAATTCAGAAAAATGTGTAGCGCTGTTTAAAACTCTGTTGCTGTATTGCTCGGGTTTGGCCACCAGAGGGAGACAAGCGCAATGTAAACTATACTGGACACAATGGGACTATGTTTTCCAGCATGCTTTGGGGCAGAGACAGGAAGTGGGTGGGGAAGGAGGAAAGGACATCCGCAGCCTCTTGCGAAGGAGAGCCAGTGCGAGCCGAGCGGTGAACATAGTAAGACGCACGTGAGACTGTGAGCAATTGTTACCAGGCCGGAGAGCAGGCGCTGCCTTGCCGACGCTGGGGATCGATACAGTGACTTGCCAGAGACCTAGTAATCCACCGCTGAGAGTTTTTTTTTTTTTTATTATTTAAATTTTTATTTTATAAAGAAGTCATCATATAAACAGAAAGAGTGAGGGCCGCGCAGGGCCACATTAAGCCATCAACATAAGCACTTCGTAAGAAAAATAATAAAAAGCAAGACATCAAAGCAGGTACAGCACAAAAGAGACTCCCAGATTTCAGCAGTTGGTCGGGGACCATCAGTGTAAGAATCAGCGATATTACAAAATACACGGCTAATAATCACTCAGCTAGAAAGAAAAAAAAAAACATTGAGTCCTCAGCAGGTGTCAGCAGAATAAATGTGAAAAGGTAAAAAACAAAACACAAAGTCTCAGCGTAAAAAAAAAAGGTATGTCAAAACTCAACAAAAAAGCTCAGCGAAAAAAGTCATCCAGTGTCTTAACAAAGGAGGCCGTGGTGTCGCAGGCAGGGCCACGCGGGGCCGCCCAGGTCTACCTATCCCTCCATTTAGACAGGCTCGATAGAGAGGGCATAAGAGAAACAACGCCATTATCAAGACGGGGTCCCCGAGATCACAAAGGTGCAGCAAACTCGCAGCAGATATGGGGTCCGCAGCTCCCTCAGCCTCCACCGGGATCAGGAGGTTCACCAACATCGCTATCTCCATGTTAGGGCAGTAATGTCGTCTGAAAGGAAGGGACTCCAGATCGGCAGGAGCAGCATCGCATTCCGTCTCCTGGAGCAGCTCAGCAACCACAGGTCCGGGAGGTAGTAACACTCCTGACCGCGGATCTGCAGATTCCTCCACGTTCGCACCACCCGGGTCTTCTGTCGTCGCCCGGTTCCCTTCAGGCGCAACGTCGCTGAGGTTACCTGCGCCTCTGTAGCTCCTCAGGGCCGCCGTGAAGCGCCGAATGGCACCCCGCGTCAACGGGCTCTCATCCTCCTCCTCCAACAGTAGGCCCTCGAGTGTCAGGAACGCACCCGCCCACCACCGCACGGGTCCTCCATCCGCTCCTTCCACCAGGTCAGCTGGGGTGATGGGATCAGTAAAGGCACCGCTTTGCTTAGTAGGTTCTCCTGCTCCCAGGCCATGATGCAGCCTGGAGGTAGGCCTCAAGATGGCCGCCGGCACCACATGCCTGCCGCACATCGGCTCTCTCTGGTCCGGGGGGGGACAGAATGGGCCCCGGACATCATGGCTCCGATGGCTAGCCGCTCCGGGGTCCTGTGGTACAAAAATCTGCGGGTAAAAACAGCAAAGAAACCCCGAGAGAGAGGGACGGGTCGGATCTCCGGAGACACGCGTCCTCTCTCTTCAGCAGCTGGCCACGCCCCCCCGCTGAGAGGTTTTGCACAGACACAGAGTTCCAGATTGGACCCCGAGTAAGGCTAGGGACAGATGAGCGCATTTTCTGCGGCCACCGTCAAAATGTACGTCGATGCGTGCGCACGCATTTTTTCACGGAATACGCTTAAGTGGTCAGACGATGCGCAATTCTGGACGTATTTCATGACGGTGGGGTAAAAAGAAGTCTAGGGAAATCCGGCTGTTTGAACGTTATGTAGGCCGCACACTAGCAGCGTCTGACGTCTCCTAATCACGCACACACGCTGCCATGCGGCCGCAGCGCACTCTGTACGTCAGTAGCAGCGGTTTCACGTTCTGAGAAAAATGCGTTCATTTGCTGGTTGCGTGGTGTCGGCGCACTTTCGTACGCACGTACTGCGTATATTGGCCGTCATTGGCCGTTATGTGCTGCTACTGCCGCCGTGATTTAGTGCGCCTGCACGCGCGTTCCGACTGCCCCACTCTGACCCTAGCCTTAGGAGACCGCGATGATCCACTGGGAGTGCAGGCGGTAGGCCGTAGATCTTGTTGTAGAAGACGGACAAGCAGGAGAAGCGGATCCGGTGGCACAGGGTCCCAGTATAATCCAGCGGAGAGACATCCTTGATCGGGCAGTGGAACAGATTGTCTGGCAGATGGGTGAGAGGCCTTCCAGGCCACAGTCAAAGTTTAACGAAGCACGCTGCAGTATTGCTTAAATCTACAGGGCCCCAACGTGACTAGTCGAAGATTTATTAAATCCATTCACTGGCCAGTCGAATATAGTACCCGGGTACTTGAGCTCACACACACACACTTTTTGGGACATAACCTGCACAGGACTTACACTCCAGAGACGAAGGGGTTAAACTTTTCTTTTACCGCAGCGCGTTTTTCGCATTATGAAATCCTGCTTTTTATATACCTTGCTTACATTATATATGCCGCTTTATTGAGACCAGTAAAGTATATAATTTATAAAATCCACAACAGTGCTGGTGTATATTTATTCCCTAGTGCGGAGAGACTAACCCGAGGTTAAATTCAGCGGCTCCTCCGGGAGTGAGCGCTACAAATGCTTAAAATATCCTAAAAAGAGGGGGGGGGGCGTGGACAGCCGCGGAGGTGAACGGACGTGCAGAGCAGGAGCTCCGATATACCCTGAGCGAATTTAAGGTTTTACCAATTTCTCCTTGCTCCCACGACTTCTTTCTGGCGGCTCCTCTGCGGTGGATCATAGGGAGAAGTGTTCCGGAACCCTTTCTGCCCCCTCTCCGGACCCACGATCCACGTGCTAACTGGGCCGACAGTGTCCGAGCGCCATCTTGGAGGCCTAGTGGGAGAGTGAAGCCTGATACCAGCCTCGCAGTGCACTGAATCCTGATGGGGAAAAAACCTAAAACCAGCGGGGTGGCAGAAGATCCCTGCACTCCGGATATTCGGCTCTCACTATGGTGGTGCCTCGATGCAGAGAATGAAGCATCGGCAACACTCGGAGCCGCCGGAGGTTAGTACGCCTGGCCCCTCTTCTGCTCCTCCACACGTTTCGTCCGAGATGGCCGATGGCGACATGCCGGCCACGAAACGGGACATTCAGGACCTCTTGGCGAAGGCTAGGCTTTCATGGCAGGCTGAAATCCAGGCCCTCGAATCCACCGTAGCCACTACCCAGACCCAGATGATCGCCGTCCAGGCACGCACGCAAGAGATTGAGGGGGTGCAGGCCGCAACCCTTTCTCAATTGAATGCCCTTCAAGCGCAGGTGGGGAGTCTGCAGACAGCAATGGTGACCCTGGAAGCCAGCCATAGACGACGAAACATTAAGCTAAGCCCCGACGGGTGTCCCCCGCGACATTATCGTAGTTCTGCGGGACGTCCACGTCCAAATGTTGTTGCTGGAAGCAACTCGTAACGTTCCTGCAGTTTCCTTTGAAGGGGCCTCTATTGCGATCTACCGGGACCTCCCTTTCCTCGTCTTGGCAGCCAGACGCCTGTTCAAAAAGGTCACTGTGATCCTGCGGGCCCATAACTTGCGTTATAGATGGGGGGCGCTCGGCACCTTGCTGATCTCCCATACTGATGGACGTACAGTCACAGCGAACAACCTGGATGACGCACTCGCACATCTCCAGGCTCTAGGTCTAACCTCCGAAGCCTCGGGCAGTGAGGGGAGTGAGTCGGTGGTGGGATCCCCCCTCTCTGCCAGGGAACCGGACTGAGTTATTGGGCTCCCCCTTTTTTGGGCTCGTGACGCAGTTTTCGCCATTCTGCAGACACTGTTTTAATGTTGATTTTTTATTTTCCTGCGGACTTTGTACTTGCGGACTTTCGCTGTCCCTCCCCCTTATCTTTATTCCCCCCCCCGCAGTGACATATTATTATTGTGACACATATCCCAACTCCCCCCTTCCGTGCACTCTGGACACTTTTTTTCTTTTCTATTATTGTTATTTTTTTCTTGTGGGACATTGGGTTGCTCTGGGTGAGCCATTGGGGCGGATACCATGGCTCTGACTGCCCCCTTTGGCCCCAGATCACCCGGCCCTGTGGCCTCTTCCATGGCCTCTGGTATTTCCCTGGAGAGCGCCAGGAAGGCAAATTTTTCTCTTGACCAGATGGCCTGCCCGCAAATTTATTGCTAACCTCGCCGCCTTCCTGGTACAGAGGTCCCGTGTTCGTTTGAGTGCCCCCTCCTTTTTATCTTTTCCTGCTGTTTTATCGCTGATATCTTGTTTGCTGTACCCTTTGAAATATTTTTTGTGATTTTGCTGTATGGCTTATTTCTCTTATAATAAAAATCTTGAATTGAAAAAAAATAAAATATCCTAAAAAATCTATAAATAAAGAGACTCTTTACTGCAGAATTTTATAATGAACAGTTTAATAGATATTGAATTAAAACGGGAATATTTTTAACATTGAAGCCTATGGGATTCGCCTGAATAAATCTGCTGCATGAAACCACCAAATGGCAGGGCATTTCGGGAACCTTTCACTGCTGGTTTGTGTTCTCTGAATAGCCGAAGCAGTGCTTTTTCATGGGGATTTCTCTCCCCTCGAACAGGCACCGAACAGGCACCGTATGTGCAGGCAATTCGCCAGGATTTGGCGAATTGCCTGCTCTCTGAATAGCCGAATGGCCAAAAAAGGTTACCTTTCTCAAGCAATTCGGATCTCTTTGCTTACCAGTGAATCGTGTTTCAATTTATGGGGAAGGTGTCAGGATATGGAGAGAGAGTCCCAAAATGCAGACAGGTACAGAGCAAGATTCAGAAAAATCCCTGAATCGTCATATCGGTCCTTAGAAAGGCCAGGATCTAAACTAGCAAAGAGGAGTCTGAACAAGTCAAGGTCAGGGAACCAGAGGTACACGGAGTCGAGAAATACAACCCAAGGTTGAGCACAGGAGAAAACGGTAGTCAAGGGAAATAGTCAAGGTTGGTAAACAGAATATTGCAAAGAACAATAACACATGCTGAGGGCTACAAGGATCTACCACAGGGCAATAATTGAATGAACAGGCCGAACTTAAAATACCTCAAGACATTCTAATTGGTTGACTTGGAACCTGATGCCGAGACCAACAGAAAACATGTGTTTGTAAATGACACATGGTAGAGGTGGCGTCGCTGAATGACGTACATATTCACTCTTGACCGGAATTATTTCAACAGAATGATGCTCAATAGGACTCGCGCCAGTGGTATGACGTGCAGTATCAGGGTTATTCAAAGAGAATCGAAAAGCCACCGCACGTTCGGTGACTTTTCATTCTCTTCAATTCGGTACGATTTGGCGATCCCATTTCAGCGACCCTGCAGTGTATTCAGCAAGCACCACAGGACTGTCATAATGCAGGGAAAAGTAGCCGCAAACCCGACAAACACTCACCGCAAAACGAGGGTGAACGCACACCGAAACCCGCAAAAACATCTGGATTAACCCGCCGAAGACGCTGGAGAAACTCGAGCGGGAGCCGATCACAGCGCAGAGCAGCCGCCGGAAAAACCCGACACAGCAGACGAATAGAGTGAATAAATAAAAAAAACAGTTTGCTTGAATGTTTGAAAAGTGAAATGCTGTTTGCAAAGAAACTACTGAGCGAAAATGTCTGAAATTTACATATGAGGTCCAAGGAATGATAATAAAAAGGGCTGTTACAGAAAAAAGAAAAAATGATTAAAAAAAAAAAACGGAAAACAAATGTTTGCAAAAAATCCCAAAAAATGCCTAAAAGTTCCTAAAAATCTATAAATAAAGAGACTTTTTACTGCAGAATATTATAATGAACAGTTTATTAGATCTTGAAATAGAACGGGAATATTTTTAACATTGAAGCCTATGGGATTCGCCTGAATAAACCTGCCGAATTAAACCACCGAATGGCAGGGCAATTCGGCAACTTTTAACTGCTGGGTTTTGTTCTCTGAATAGCCAAAGCATTGCTTCTCTATGGGGATTCACTGCCCTCGAACAGGCACCGAACAGGCACCGTATGTGCAGGCAATTCGGCAGGATTTGGCGAATTGCCTGCTCTCTGGATAGCCGAATGGCCAGGAAAGGTAACCGAACGCTGAATTTCAGCGTTCGGTTACCTTTCAGCCCCAATTCGGAGCTCTTTGAATAACCCTGTATGACTTGCATCAATGGAATGATGGATAGAGCCAATGTGTAACATAGCAACAGAGCCATCAGGGACGTGCCTCGTAGAGCAATGTCGACTTTCAGAAGGCTGGTCACAGGCAGAAGCAGGTAAGGCATTGGCAGTGGGTATGACAGGAGGGAAAGGTGTCTCCCCTATACTCCGCTCAATTATGGACGAAAGATTAACTGAATTAATATAAGTGCGTATACATGGCGGTCCTAATGCTGCATAGGTTTACCACATGCCTGGTGGTGTGAGGGTACTGGTCTTGGGAATGGATGGACAATCACAAAGCCCACCTTCTCTCAAACATGAGTTTGAACTCAACTTCCATCCCAATCCTCTGGTCAAACACCAGGAATGTCTACAAGTTGATTGGCAAGTGTTTCAAGCCAGCCCATCCATTTAAAATCAGATTGGACACCAAGGAGTACCTGATTCTGATCATACAAAATCCTGCAATTGCACCGGTGTAAGAATTGATGCTGGTTTGAAGCTAAAGGGTATGCAGGCCAAACACTGATTTGATTCAGCCTTTTCTTCTGTTCGCTCACTTTGCATTTTGTAAATTGATAAAAATAAACAATTAAAATATATATATTTGAAATCATTCTTACTACTACAACATTTCTTAACACCTGCCTAAAACCTTTGCACAATATATACAATATATTTATATTTACTTTGAATAAAATGATTGCTACAATACTGGAAATGAAGCATATCACTGCCAAGCTATTGTATGCTGAACTAGCTATATATTACCTGCCTTACATAGTTAGGTGGTTTTAAAGTATTGGAAGGAGAAAACCAATAAAGAAACAAAGACGATCAAGGTCAATATTTTCATATCTGTAACCTTGCAAAAGAAAAAAGTAAGAAAATTCCTTCACGGCTTCAAAGTGAGAATTGTATTATTCCATGAGTCAACAACCTGCTTTCACATCTATATAATTATGTCCCAGAAAAGTCAAGTTCTCCCAGAAGACAATGACATCCAACCATGCCACATTCAAGGCGGTCAGGTTGGTTACATAGCACTTGTAGACGGCGATGCTAAAATAATGCCAAAAGATTCTTAATATAAATGAGATTGACGCTTTGATTTGGCCACTGAAAGATAGTCGCCCTTATATGTATTTATACACACATTATATATACCTCTCTTCTTTAGGTCTGGAAGCTTATACTGAGCAAAATCATAGAATTGAACAATAAAGAGCCAACAGAAGGGAGGGGGGCTAGGATGAGTGCACTAATAGTGGAATATTATGGTCAAGAAGGGTAAACAAACAGAGAGGACAGATTATAGGCACATAAAACAACACAGATAAGCATCATGATGTGCATCTGATGAAGAGGAAAGAGTCAATGACACAACTTCAAAAAAAGAGAAAAACCATATAAACCAAGAACAATGCTGAATGTTCTGTGACATTATGATAGTGAGATAAAAAAACAGAATCTACATTGAGTCCTTCCTTTATAGTGGTCAAATATGTGATCGTTTTTGTCCTACATTCATTCTATTTTTTTACTTCTGTTTTTTTTAAGTTATGTCATTGACTTTTTCCTCTTAGGCACCATGTCAGATGCTCATCATGATGCTTTCTGTGTGGTTTTATGGGCCAATGATCTGTCTTCTGTTTACCCTTCTTGACCATACTATCCCACTATTACAGGGTAATTCAAAGAGATCCGAATTGCTTGAGAAAGGTAACCTTTCCTGGCCATTCGGCTATCCAGACAGCAGGCAATTCGTCAAATCCTGGCGAATTGCCTGCACATACGGTGCCTGTTCGGTGCCTGTTCGAGGGCAGTGAAAACCCCAGGAAAAAGCACTGCTTCGGCTATTCAGAGAACACAAACCAGCAGAAATGCCCTGCCATTCGGTGGTTTCATGCGGCAGATTTATTCAGGCGAATCCCATAGGCTTCAATGTTAAAAATATTCCGGTTTTAATTCAATATCTAATAAACCGTTCATTATAAAATTCTGCAGTAAAGAGTCTCTTTATTTATAGATATTTTAGGATATTTTAAGCATTTTTCTGTTTTTTTTAAAAAAAAAGTCTGATTTCTTTTTTTTTTAAAGTTTGCTTATTTTTTCTGTAACAGCCCTTTTTATTATCATTCCCTGGACTTCATATACAAATTTCAGACATTTTCACTCGGTAGTTTCTTTGCAAACAGCGTTTCACTTTCCAAACATTCAAGCAAACTGTTTTCCTAATTTATTCACTTCACTCGTCTGCGGTGTCGGCTTTTTCCGGCTGCTT
The DNA here is from genome assembly GCA_009667805.1 of Leptobrachium leishanense. NCBI lineage: Eukaryota > Metazoa > Chordata > Amphibia > Anura > Megophryidae > Leptobrachium > Leptobrachium leishanense. The sequence goes on along the minus strand of CM019075.1, from coordinate 26,604,286 downwards.
CGCTGCCTGCGAATCGGCTCCTGCTCGGTTTTTCCTTGGTTTTCGGCTGGTTAATCCAGATGTTTTTGCGGTTTCTCGGCGTGCATTCGCTGGGTTTTGCGGTGAATTTTCATCGGGTTTGCGGCAGCTTTTCCCTGCAATTCGGGGACCCTGTGGTGCTTGCTGAATACACCGCAGGGTCACCGAAATGGGATCGGCAAAACGAACCGAATTGAAGAGAACGAAAAGTCACCGAACGTGCGGAGACTTTTAGATTCTCTTTGAATTACGCTGTTAGTATTTACGACACCCATCCTAACCCGCCCCCTTCTGTTGGGTCTTTATTGTTAGATTCTATGATTTTGCTCAGTATAGCGCCCAGATCTGAAGAAGAGAAGATACTCTCTAAACCTTGTCTTCTAAATGTAACGTTAGTCCAATAAAAAAGGTATCAATACGTACTGCTTACTCTGGTGATTTTGGCAGCTTATCAAATCTACACTGCTATATATCTATATAAACACACATACATACACACGCAGTCACTTTTTTGTGCAAAAGGGTAAAGCCTAGCAATTTAATAGTAAAAATTTGAGATATATAATTACATCGAGCCATTGTGTGTTTGTGTGATTCAGTCATACACACCAGATATCTTCTTGATTAGCTCACCCCCCCCCAAACAGAAAAAAAACGCAGAACACGGTCTATTGACTCGTTCTGGCAAAAGCTCCCAAATCACATTTCTTGTTGGTTGGCTCCTCATGAACAAAAAGGTTGCTTTTGTTACACAGAAAAGAAGAAGAAGAAAAAAGAAAAGAAAAGATGGAGCGATTTCTTAGCAAATTGGTTGCCGGTAACGAATCGATAACACGTTCATAGAAATCAGCAGAATGTACTTTATGTGTTGTTGATGTGGTCGATGCTCTCTAATATCTCTTAACTTTTCTTTTTATTTTAAAAAAAGAAGCTCCTGATTATTTCTTTGGATTACACTGGAAATAAACTAATTCACTTTTTGTTATTACGCGATTGCGTTCTTCTAGTATACTCTTGGAAGGCCTAGAGGTTATCTGTTTGATTGATCGCAATGTACGTCTCTTCAAGGGCCTAGGAAGCATCTGCTGAAACTGTTCTTAATTAATTCCTCTCGGGGGAAAAAGAAAATTGTACAGTCCATTTTCCTCTAGGTTAAATGGTCTGAATATCGAATCATATGTTCTGGAACGTATATGGCTGTAGTCAAGTCAACCAAGGTATAGAACATTTTACACGCATATCAGTAGTTGTAAACAAATCGAATTTTGGTAAATATCACTTAAAAAGGTAAAACTTTGAGCTTTCATCAACCAGTGACGTTTGGACATACAAATATTGCCATACAGACACTGTCTTAGAGCGAGTCTTTAAAGGTTGACGTCTTATGTATTGTTGGTTTATTAACATTTATTTAAAGTGCCTCTTCCACCAAAAAACAAAAACAGGGTTATTCAAAGAGATTCGAAAAGTCACCGCACGTTCGGTGACTTTTCGTTCTCTTCAATTCGGTTCCTTTTGTCGATCCCATTTCGGTGACCCTGCGGTGTATTCAGCAAGCACCACAGGGTCCCCGAATTGCAGGGAAAAGCTACTGCAAACCTGACGAAAATGAACCGCAAAACCCGGCGAATGCACGCCGAAAACCCTCAAAAACATCTGGATTAACCAGCCGAAAACCACAGAAAAACCCGAACAGGAGCCGATCGCAGCCTCCGACACAGCAGAAGAGGCAGTGAATAAATTAGGAAAACAGTTTGTATGAATGATTGAAAAGTGAAAGACTGTTTGCAAAGAAACTACTGAGCAAAAATGTCTGAAATTTACATATGAGGTCCAGGGAATGATAATAAACAGGGGCTGTTACAGAGAAAATAAGTAAACTTAAAAAAAATTAAAACAAAATTAAGAAAAATGCTTAAAATATCCTAAAAAATCTATAAATAAAGAGACTCTTTACTGCAGAATTTTATAATGAATGGTTTATTAGACATTGAATTAAAACGGGAATATTTTTATCATTGAAGCCTATGGGATTCTCCTGAATAAACTTGCCGAATTAAACCACCGAATGACAGGGCATTAGGTGAACCTTTCACTGCTGGTTTGTGTTCTCTGAATAGCCGAAGCAGTGCTTTTTCCTGGGGATTTCACTTTCCTCGAACAGGCACCGAACAGGCACCGAACGTGCAGGCAATTCGCCAGGATTTGGCGAATTGCCTGCTCTCTCGATAGCCGAATGGCCAAGAAAGGTAACTGAACGCTGATTTTGAGCATTCGGTTACCTTTCTCAAGCAATTCGGATCACTTTGAATAACCCTGAATGTCTTTACTGTGTTTATTTGATGTTGCTGATATCTTAGATGTGCTTTGTTTTTCTCTTGTATGTTTAGTGAAGAATTTTTTTTCCTCTCGATGAGTCACTGGGTGCATTCATTGTGTGATCTTTTGTGTTGAAAACTCCCCCCCCACAGTATCTTTCCATCACTTGCTCCTCACTGTGTGACATTGGCCACAGAATGCAGTAAATGGGTCGATCACTGACTCACATCATTGTATTTTTGGGATGTATTCAAAGGACATCACCAGGGGGTAGATTAGAAGTCTTTTAAACTCCCTGTTTTATCTCATTCGGCTGCCAGCTCTTTCTCGAGTAGCCTAGAGAATAATAGCCTCCTGCTGCCTTATCTAAACATATCCTTTTCTGCCTCATTAATTGTTGAATACGGTAGATGAAATAAACAAGAGCAATAAAGAAAAGCTTTTGCACAGATTTTAGTAAATGTTGCATCATGGGAAAAATCCACAAAATGTAAACAGGAGATAAAAATACCCTAACTTTATTTTTCCTTTTTATATGCAATTACTTCAAGCAAAGTAAAAAAACAGCAGCATGTGTTTTATAATGTGTTTTATAATGCACGCATAATCTTGTTACAGTTTATGTAAATGACAGTGTCCCTTTAATGTGGGTTTTCTTTTTTAGAAGTCACATTTCTGATAATCTCATTATGATTACTGCAAATCGCCATAACAAAGATATCTGACCATTTTTATTATCCAACTTTATCACATTACTGTATATTGCACTAAGGCCATTTCTGCCTGTAAGTTAATAATGCAGACCCGGTGCAAAATAGTTTGAGATAAGGGACACCATCTAGGGCTCAATTACAATCTTCGCGCAAACGTTTGCGCCGGCGCAAAAAACTATTAACGCGGGGGTAAAACCATTTGTGCCGAATCCCGTATTACATAGTCAGCGTAACAACCGCGCGCAACCGTCTACCGCGGGTGAACCTGCGCAAACCCTGCGCGAGCTTGCTGTACTTCGCGAGTCCTATACTTAATATTGTGAGCGCAATTGTGAATGTGCGCTGGTACGAGGATGGTATTACAATCTATTTCGCGGTAATTACCGCATAGCCTTTGTGCGCATAATTTTAGCAACTGCAAAAAGCTGCTGTTAATGGCAAATCTTATCAACCTGGCTGAAACCAAATACACCAGCCCAGTAAAAATAATGCAGCAAAGTATAGTTGCCCATTCGACTCATACCAAACCAATAAAATGGATAAATTGTGTGTGCATGTATTATCGCTGCAGCATATATGCTCAGATTGACTTTGGCAGGCGCAATTTCCTAATGTGAGATAATTGTGGTTCTTAATTCTGATTGGCTGAGTCGCAACGAAAAAACTGTGCGCACACTGTTTTTTGCGCGAGACGGTACTGCACGAGCATTTGGCCGCGTCCTGTTTGCGCGCAGTAATGATAGGCGGATGGAATGACGCGCGAGAACTGTAATTCCAGCGGTGATTTGGGCACGCACAACATTAATGCTTGGTGCAAAGATTTTCGATTTGCGCGAGTGTTTTTGCGCGAAGATTGTAATTTAGCACCTAGAATTTAGAACATTTCATCCCAGCAATATTTCTGTAACGGATATCAATCCTGACTATCTCAGTAAGCAATTTTAGCACAAATTCCCATGTTACTCTATCAGGGTTATTCAAAGTGATCCGAATTGCTGGAGAAAGGTAACCGAATGCTGAAATTCAGCGTTCGGTTACCTTTCCTGGCCATTCGGCTATTCAGAGAGCAGGCAATTGGCCAAATCTTATTTATTTATTTATTTATTTGAAAAGGATTTTACCAGGAAGGATACATTGAGATTTCTCTCGTTTTCAAGTATGTCCTGGGTTCGAGAACATTGAGTGGTTACAGTTGTTACAGAAATACAAAGTAATAAAATGCAAACTATTAAAAACAAAACACAAATATACATATTTACATATAAATATACAAATATATATCTTGGCGAATTGCCTGCACATATGGTGCCTGTTCGGTGCCTGTTCGAGGGCAGTGAAATCCCCATAGAGAAGCACTGCTTCGGCTATTCAGAGAACACAAACCAGCAGTGAATGGTTCCTGAAATGCCCTGCCATTCGGTGGTTTCATTCGACAGGTTTATTCAGGCGAATCCCATAGGCTTTAATGTTAAAAATATTCCCATTTTAATTCAATATCTAATAAACCGTTCATTATAATATTCTGCAGTAAAAAGTTTCTTTATATGTAGATTTTTTAGGACCTTTTAGGCATTTTTTGGGATTTTTTATGAAACATTTTTTTTCCTTTCTTTTTTTTTATTTATTTATTTATAAAGGATTTTACCAGGAAGGATACATTGAGATTTCTCTCGTTTTCAAGTATGTCCTGGGTTCAAGTACATTGAAGTGTTACATTTACAGAAATACAAAGTAATACAATGTAAGATATTAACAACACAAATATACAGATTAACAGAAAATAAATATGTAAACGTTTTTTTCTTTTTTCTGTAACAGCCCTTTTTATTATCATTCCCTGGACCTCATATGCGAATTTCAGCCATTTTCGCTCAGTAGTTTCTTTGCAAACAGCGTTTCACTTTTCAAACATTCAAGCGTACTGTTTTTTTTTTCTTCACCTCCTTCATCTGCAGTGTCGGCCTTTTCCGACGGCTGCGCTGCGTGTGATCGGCTCCTGCTTGGGTTTTTCCGTCGTTTTTGGCGGATTAATCCAGATGTTTTCGCGGGTTTCAGTGAGCGTTCGCCCTCCTTTTGCGGTGAGTTTTCGGCGGGTTTGCGGCGACTTTTCCCTGAATACACTGCAGGGTCGCCGAAATGGGATCACCAAGTCGCACCGAATTGAAGAGAACGAAATGTCACTGAACGTGCGGTGACTTTTCGATTCTCTTTGAATAACCCTGTATATTTTAAGTGTTAACTATACATCCCATTTTTCAAATAAATGTTATGATACTTTTTCAATAAAAATGTGCTTTGTAGTTAGGATTAATTAATATATTAAATTCTATCAGGGTTATTCAAAGAGAATTGAAAAGTCACTGCACGGTCTGTGACTTTTCGTTCTCTTCAATTCGGTTCGATTTGACGATCCCATTTCGGCGACCCTGCGGACGGTGTATTCAGCAAGCACCACAGGGTCCCCGAATTGCAGGGAAAGGTCGCCGCAAACCTGATGAAAACTCACCGGAAAACGAGGGCGAACGCACACCGAAACCCACAAAACATCTGGATTAACCTGCCGAAAACGATGGAAAAACCAGAGCAGAAGCCGATCACACGCAGCGCAGTCGCCGGAAAAAGCCGACACCGCAGACGAATGGGAGTGAATAAATTAAGAAAACAGTTCGCTTGAATGTTTGAAAAGTGAAATGCTGTTTGCAAAGAAACTACTGAGCGAAAATGTCTGAAATTTACATATGAGGTCCAAGGAATGATAATAAAAAGGGCTGTTACAGAAAAAAGAAGTAAACTTAAAAAAAACAAACAAACGGAAATTTATTTTAAAAAACAAAAATCCCGAAAAATGATTAAAAAAATCTATAGATAAAGAGACTCTTTACTGCAGAATTTTATAATGAACGGTTTATTAGATATTTAATTAAAACGGTAATATTTTTAACATTGAAGCCTATGGGATTCGCCTCAATAAACCTGTTAAATTAAACCACCGAATGGCAGGGCATTTCGGGAACCTTTCACTGCTAGTTTGTGTTCTCTGAATAGCCGAAGCATTGCTTCTCTATGGGGATTTCACTGCCCTCGAACAGGCACCATATGTGCAGGCAATTCACCAGGATTTGGCGAATTGCCTGCTCTCTGGATAGCCGAATGGCCAAGAAAGGTAACCGAACATAGTGGTTTCCCTTTCGGCAGCCATTCGGATCTCTTTGAATAACCCTGTATACCTTTTGTATTTTTTATTAATCAGGGAAGGTGCAGATAAGGCTAGGGTCAGACGAGCGTGATTTCTACGGACTGTACGTCCGTGCAGTACGGACATCGTCAGTACGGATGACGCAGTAGTGGCCACACAGTCCGTTTTTTTCACTGAAGTTATTTTTGACAGATGTAGGAGGGAAAAATAAATTACAATGAAAAAACATTCTGTCCGTCAAAAATGCTGGACGTATAAATGCAGTCCGTCTGACCATGCTCCATCACTCACACACAAAGCTATGCAGATGTTGTGGACGTGGCGCACTCCGCACGTCCGTTCTAGCAGTATTACGTTCTTGCCTAACCTGCGTCCGTTTGCAGCGTCCGTCATGCGTCCGCAGTTCAGTGCAGACGTACTTCATGTGTCAGGCTCCAATGGACTTTCTTTCATGCTATCACGGACGTACTTTTAGGCGCAATCACGGACGTGAACACTACGCTCGTCTGACAGCAGCCTAAATGTTCGCCACTTTGTATTTGTAGCTCACTTTTTAGGCTGGGGTCAGACGAGCGCAGTTATCACGTCTGTGTTGCCGCACGTCCGTGGCAGCATAGCATTCTGACCAATGGAGCCCCACACGTGAAGTACGTCGGCACGGAAGTGCGGATGCATGGCGGATGCGGCAAACGGACGCAGGTTAGGCAAGAACGTAATACTGCTAGAACGGACGTGCGGAGTGCGCCACTTTTGCAACGTCCGTGTAGCTTTGTGTGTGAGTGATGAAACGAGGTCAGATGGACTGCATTTATACGTCCAGCATTTTTGACGGACAGAATGTTTTTTCATTGTAATTTATTTTGCCTGCTACATCAGTCAAAAAATACATCAGTGAAAAAAATGGACTGTGAGGCCACTACCTTGTAGTCAGTCGCACAGTCCGTACAAAATGATCATCTGACCCTAGCCTTAACAGGACGTTTAGCATTAACAGGCCAATATAATAGCATTAAAAAAAAGAAAAGAGCACAGCACTAGAAATACTGGTATCACTTTCAAGTTTGCATCAGTAGCAGGAAATCTGCTTACAAGTTTTATTTTTTTAAATACATTCTAATTATGAAATTTATAAACAACTTGATATCCAATTAATACTACTCTAATCACAAAATAATATAAAAATTGCTGGTTAACATCCACTTTCTGCACTATGTCAATGTCATTATCCATAGAAAGTACTAACGTACAATTCTTCTAAAGCACAAATTCTTGGACGAGCAAAAGATAATCTCCTATTTTATTAATGTTTTGGTCAAGTAGATGGAGTCAGGTACATGTATAATGCTTCTGAGAGCTCGTTTTAAGGATGTACAACTCTTTTCTCAATGGCGTCTGGCATGACATATTACTTTCTTAAACTATCAGGGTTATTCAAAGAGATCCGAATTGCTTGAGAAAGGTAACCGAACGCTGAAAATCAGCGTTCGGTTACCTTTCTTGGCCATTTGGCTATCCAGAGAGCAGACAATTCGCCAAATCCTGGCGAATTGCCTGAACATTCGGTGCCTGTTCGAGGGCAGTGAAATCCCCATGAAAAAGCACTGCTTCGTCTATTCAGAGAACACAAACCAGCAGTGAAAGGTTCCCCTAATGCCCTGCCATTCGGTGGTTTAATTCGGCAAGTTTATTCAGGAGAATCCCATAGGCTTCAATGTTAAAAATATTCCCGTTTTAATTCAATATCTAATAAACCGTTCATTATAAAATTCTGCAGTAAAGAGTCTTTATTTATAGATTTTTTAGGATATTTTAAGCATTTTTCTGAATTTTTCTTTTTTTTTTTAAAAGTCCGATTTTGGTTTTATTTTTTTTATAACTTTACTTATTTTTTCTGTAACAGCCCTCTTTATTATCATTCCCTGGACCTCATATGTAAATTTCAGACATTTTCGCTCAGTAGTTTCTTTGCAAACAGTGTTTCACTTTCAAACATTCATGCAAACGGTTTTCCTAATTTATTCACTCTGTCTGCGGTGTCGGCTTTTTCTGGGCTTTTTTTGGCGGCTTCGCTGCGTGTGATCGGCTCCTGTTCGGGTTTTTCTGTGGTTTTCGGCAGGTTAATCCAGATGTTTTTGAGGGTTTTTGGCATGCATTCGGTGGGTTTTGCGGTTCGTTTTCGTCGGGTTTGCGGCAGCTTTTCCCTGCAATTCGGGGACACTGTGGTGTTTGCTGAATACACCGCAGGGTTACCGAAATGGGATCGGCAAAACAAACCAAATTGAAGAGAACGAAAAGTCACCGAACGTGCGGTGACTTTTCGAATCTCTTAGAATTACCCTGCTTGAATCAAATTATTTTTGTAGGTCACGCGGTTTGATACACACAGGGCCCTATTACAATCTTCACGCAAACGTCAGCAAAAAAACGCATTAACGCGAGGGGAAAAACCCTTTGCGCAGAACGTCGTATTACAATGTCAGCGCAACAAACGTGCGTATACGTCTACCGCGGGTGAATCTGTGCAAATGCTGCGCGAGCTTACTGTACTTCGCACGTCCTATACTTAACATTGTGAGCGCAAATGCGTTTGTGCGCTGGTAAGCGGATGGTATTACAATCTATGCGCAGTTTGTAACGCACAGCCTTTGCGCGCATAATTTTAGCAACTCCTAAAAGATGGGGTTAATGGCAAATTCTATCAACCTGGCCGAAACCAAATACACCAGCCCAAAAAAAACAAAACGCAGCAAAGTATAGTTACACATTCTAAACATAACAAACCAATAAAATGGAGAAGTTGTGCGTGTTTTTCTTATTGATGCAGCATATATGCGCAGATTGACTTTGACAGGGGCAAAAACTTAACGTGAGACAATTGTGGTTCTTAATTCTGATTGGCTGAATCGCGTGAAAAAAACAGTCCGCACACTGATTTCTGCGCGCAACGTTGCTGCGCGCACTTGTGCGCGTCCGTTTTAGGCGCATTATTTTTTGACAGATGAAAATTTGCGCAAGGATTGTAATACCAGCGTTGATTTCCGCGCGTTAACGTTTAACGCTTTGTGCAAAAATTCACGCGTTGCACGTGCGTTTTTGCGTGAAGAATGTAATAGGGCCCACAGTGGGTACTATTACATTCCTAACGCAAACTTTAACGCTCACTTGCGTGAGCATTAACCCCTTAACGCCGCAGGACGTACATTTACGCCCTGCATTAGGCGGGCTTTGGCGCCGCAGGACGTAAATCTACGTCCTCGGCGTTTTCAGCCCCCCTGGGAGATACTCACCTCCTCCGGCGGCTCCCTCGCTGATCTGAGTCCCACGGAGTCAGATCGGCAGGGTTTCCTCCTCTGGCGCACTGACGTCATCGCGCCGGGGGCGCAATGACGTCAGTTTCAGGCGTCCCCCCCCGCCGGAGCAGGGGAAGCGCCTGAAGGGGAGGGGGGGGGATCCTTTGGATCCCTCTATCTCCCCATCGCTGGGGACCAGGCGGCTGTGGCCAGCATCGCTGGAAGGGTCACAGCCTGACCTTTCCAGCGATGTATGGGGGTTAACCCCTTAGTTGCCAGGTCGCGACCGGGCACTAATTTGTGCCCGATTGCGGCCTATTTCCGGTGGGGGCCGCCATCTTGGATGGCAGCCCCCACCTCTGGGTCACCCCCCGCTCAACTGACTCATCGCGCCATGTGCGATGATGTCAGTTAACCGGGGATCCCCCAGCTGATAAGGGATTTCCTATGGAATTCCCTTAGAGGAGATAGGGGGGTTCTTTGAACCCTTTTATCTCCTGATCGGTGGCAGCTAGGGGGTCATGTCTGATATTTCTGGAAAGGCCAGAGCATGGCCTTTCCAATGATATCAAACATGACCATGTTATATGTAAAATAAAAGTTAAAAAAAGTAAAAATAAAAATAATAAAAAAATAATAAATTAAATAATAAAAAAATAAATACGTTTTTTATTTTAATGCAGCACTATTGTTCACATTTCAATTATAATGTGAACAATGATGCTTCACTAATGATTTTTTTTTGGGGCGGTTTAGCTAAAATCACGCAATTTCTCCCCAAAAAAAAAATGGGTTCCCCGTTCTAAGTTTTTTAACAAATCTACCCCATAACATATGACCGCAGAGCCTCGGATAATAAAATTTAAAAAAAAAAACACTTTACACACTGTGGAAGATTGAAATTTTATTGAAAATTCACATTTATTTACTTTTTTTTACATTTTTTGTTATAGCATTTTGGCAGGGCATGACATATACATATAATAATGATATATTATTAATCTGCCGAGTCTGCCGGAAAGAACAATATATAATTTGTCTGGGTGGTATAATAATACGTGACTTAAAAACGGTCAAAATGAGCTCAGCGAACCTCTACTTCCGAAACAGTGCCGAAGTTGTAAAATTACTCCCGTCCTTAAGGGGTTAATGTTTGCTGCGGTATTTACCGCATATTACAATCCAAATGCAAACAGGTTAAAAAACCCGTTTGCGTTTGGTACCTTGTGCTGCGCGAGGTTACGGTACTTTGTGCTCCCTATTCTTAACATGGGGAGCGCAAAGTGTTAATCAGCGCTGGATTACAAAATCCCAGTGCTGATTAACACCTGGCTCTGGTCAGCGCAAAGTTAACCAGACCCAGGACCTGGTGTTAACGCATTCCGCTTCTGCAGAATCCGTTAATACCAGCTTTAAAAATAAAATTATATACTCACCCTCTGTCCCGCGGCGAGGACCGCGGTTCCAACCGCCTCCTCCGGCCACCGGGAGCAGGGAAAGACTGGGGGAAAAAGTCCCCCCAGCCTCTCCCTGCGTATCCCTACACCAACCGGCAGGATCTCGCGATGCGAGATCCGGCTGGTCATGTGACCGGCAGGGAGGAACTCAATGGAGTCCTATGGACTCCAGCGAGTGGATGCTCGCGGCTGCACTCAGCGCTGCTGCGAGCATCTCGGAATTTTACGCTCAGAAACAATGCAGGCAGCATTTTTTGCGCCTGCATTGTAATCCAGCGTTAAAACGCGGACGCAAGGGGGAAAACTGCGGGCACAGTTTTTCCTCCCTTGCGCCTGCGTTTTAACGCTATGAGCATAATAGGGCCCAGTGTGTTTAGTTTACATCAACTAGTTGCCACCAAGTGGACGATGCAGAGAACAGCGCGGTGAAAATGTCACTTCTTGAAAAAGTTTCCAAAAATGTAAGGTAGAAAAAAAGCATTATTTCATAGGGGGAAAAATGGCACAATAGTCCTAGCTGCACCTAAAACCAACAAAAGCATCAATGAGGATTTTTTCTGTTTTTTATTTTATTTTTTGGTTCCCTGTCGGCGAAACTAGCACCATACTAACATCATTTTTACTGAATGGTGCAAGAAGAAAAGAAGGAAATTTAAAAAAGAAAAAAATATCACTGCTGGTGATGTAGGGTCATGCAACTTCACCCAAGAACCAAACGAGACATGGCTAAGAGGCAATATATGACTTGTCGTTTACTAAGATGGGTAGACACATTTATGCAGAACATCCCCATATGTCCCATGATAAAATCCTATCAACAAAAAGCAAACAAAGGTCTTAGATGACAAGGCCTTCACATTCTGCTTACAAGTTTTATACAAAAGAACAATAGCAGATTGAGGGGATAAACAGGGGACTCAGATTTTACAATATCTGAATAATAACTCAGAGAGGGATTATACCATTGACCTAATAACAAACAGACAATACAAACAATAGCTGGTGCCAGCAAACCGGTATCTTCTCTGATAGCAGGAAAACAATATAATACAGTTTGCCATAAATGTAACAAGGTGCCAATACTCTGAGACATTAACCCTTTGGAAAATCCAGAGCTGATGAAAATTAAAGTAACTGGAACCCCAGATCCATCACAAAATCCATGTACATCTCAATCCAAAAGACGTCAACTGGTGGCACGGATGGGAAGGTTTAGGTGAGTTTCCCCCATCTTTGTGGGTAAAAGGGCTCGGGAGCATTTGGGCTTCCCAGTAGCAATTTCTCGACAAATTATGAACAGGGTTATTCAAAGAGAATCGAAAAGCCACCGCATGTTCGGTGACTTTTCGTTCTCTTCAATTCGGTACGATTTGGTGATCCCATTTTGGCGACCCTGCGGTGTGTTCAGCAAGCACCACAGGGCTGTCGTAGTGCAGGGAGAAGTCGCCACAAACCCGCCGAATACTCACCACAAAACGAGGGCGAACGCACACCGAAAACCGTAAAAACATCTGGATTAACCCCACCGAAGACGCCAGTGAAACCCAAGCAGGAGCCGATCACAGCGCAGAGCAGCTGCCGGAAAAACCCAACACCGTAGATGAAAGGAGTGAAAAAAACCCCCACAGTTTGCTTGAATGTTTGAAAAGTGAAACGCTGTTTACAAAAAACTACTGAGTGAAAATATCTGAAATTTACATATGAGGTCCAATAAATCATAATAAAAAGGGCTGTTACAGAAAAAAGAAAAAACATAATTTTTTTTTAAAAAAAATGAAAAAGTTTTAGGCAAAAAAATCCCAAAAATGCTTAAAATATCCTAAAAAATCTATAAATAAAGAGACTCTTTACTGCAGAATTTTATAATCAATGGTTTATTAGATATTGAATTAAAATGGGAATATTTTTAACATTGAAGCCTATGGGAAATCTGCCACATGAAACCACCGAATGGCAGGGCATTTCGGCAACTTTTCACTGGTGGTTTTTGTTCTCTGAATAGACAAAGCTATGGGGAATTCACTGCCCTCGAACAGGCAACGAACAGGCACCGTATGTGCAGGCAATTAGCCAACATTTGGCGAACTGCTTGCTCTCTGAATAGCTGAATGGCAAAGAAAGGTAACCGAACGCTGATTTTCAGCGTTCGGTTACCTTTCGGCAGCCATTCGGATCTCTTTGAATAACCCTGTATGTGTGATTTTAGGACAGACACAAACAATGGATCACAAGTTTTGGATGAACCAGAAAATAGGAAACTACATTTTTTTTTACCGGTGAGCATATCTACTTTCCTCTAACACTATCGCCATTATATGAAAATATCCATTAACACCACATTAGACAGCTTTTTGCAAGCAGTAACAGACCTTAACTGAACACATCCTTTATAAATGTAATATATAGACAGGAGTGTGGCGATATACAGAAATGCACTTGTCAGTCTAAACCTGCGGTTGACACTGTAGCTGCTTTATTTTTTATGGGAGTTTTCAGTTCATCAATAAAGCGATACTGCCCTCTTCTGGTACAAAGTCACATGACCACCGATTCTTAGGATGGAATTCTTAAGATATTATGTGCAAAAGTAAGTTACATACTCTGTTTCTCCCTGAGAAGCATGTGTTATTAAACACAAAAAGGGTTAAAGCATACTTTAACACATACCTCATCCCACAGCCAATCAGCACATGAGTCCACCATCTTGCCATTGTTGACATACACTGCCTGGCCATAGAAAAAGTCACCATCTCGATTTATCTAAGGCTAGGGTCAGACGAACGCATTTTTCACGTTGTCTGTGAAAAAGTGCGTTCGAACGAACGGACGTATTTTTTCACGGAATACGCGATAGCGGTCATACGATGCGCATTTTCGTCCGTGATTTTGTACGGATCATCAATAAAACCCTTTTGCGTCTGGACGTTATGTTGGCCGGACGTGTGCAGAGTCTGACGTCTCCCAATCACGCAAACACGCCGCTATGCGGACGCAGCGCACTCTGTACGTCAGTAGTAGCGGTTTGACGTTCTCGAAAAAATGCGTTCGTTTGCCACTTGCGTTGCACGTATGAACTTTCGTGCGGCCGTTCGTCGTATGTTCCCCGGCATTGGACGTCATTTGCTGCTAGCACGGCCGTGATTTCGTGCGGCTAAACGCACGTTAAAACTGCTTTCGTCTGACCTTAGCCTAAGCAGAGCCTTCCATTGGATATTTACTGCAGTAATTAATATGTTTCAGCATAAAATGAGGTCATGTGACTCCCTGAATATACTGAATAAGCAGGTTTTACCATCAATGGGTTTTTCCTCCCTGATGGCACAGCGGGCATATTCCAAGATGGCAATGCCAGGATTCATCAGTCTCAATTTGTGCAAAAGTGGTTCAGGGAGCATGAGACATCATTTTCACACATGGATTGGCCACCGCACGGTCCAGACCTTAACCCCATTGAGAATCTTTGGGATAATGTGCTGGAGGAGACTTTACGCAGCGCTGCGACTCTCCCATCATCAACACAAGATCTTGGCCACAAATTAAAGCTTCTCTGGACGCAAATAAATGCTGTGACATTGCATGAGCGAATCGAAACGATGCCGCGACCAATGCCTGCAGCAATCACAGCAAAAGGCGCAACAACCCAAATTTTAGAATTACCTTTATATTTGTCCAGGCACTATACAGTCATGGCCGAAATTGTTGGCACACCAGAAATTTTTCCAGAAAATCAAGTATTTCTCACAAAAAAGTATTGTAGTAACACATGTTTTGCTATACACATGTTTATTCCCTTTGTGTGTATTGGAACAAAACAAAAAAGGGAGGAAAAAAAGCAAATTAGACATAATGTCACACAAAACTCCAAGAATGGGCTGGACAAAATTCTTGGCACCATTAACTTAATATTTGGTTGCACGCCCTTTGGAAAAAATAACTGTCAGTTGCTTCCTATAACCATCAATAAGCTTCTTACACCTCTCACCCGGAATTTTGGACCACTCTCCCTTTGCAAACTGCTCCAGGTCTCTTTTATTGGAAGGGCGCCTTTTCCCAACAGCAATTTTAAGATCTCTCCACAGGTGTTCAATGGGATTTAGATCTGGACTCATTGCTGGCCACTTCAGAACTCTCCAGCGCTTTGTTGCCATCCATTTCTGGGTGCTTTTTGACATATGTTTGGGGTCATTGTCCTGCTGGAAGACCCAAGATCTCGGACGCAAACCCAGCTTTCTGACACTGGGCTCTACAGTGCGACCCAAAATCCTTTGGTAATCCTCAGATTTCATGATGCCTTGCACACATTCAAGGCACCCAGTGCCAGAGGCAGCAAAACAACCGCAAAACATCATTGAACCTCCACCATATTTCACTGTAGGTACTGTGTTCTTTTCTTTGTAGGCCTCATTCCATTTTCGGTAAACAGTAGAATGATGTGCTTTACCAAAAAGCTCTATCTTGGTCTCATCTGTCCACAAGACGTTTTCCCAGAAGGATTTTGGCTTACTCAAGTACATTTTGGCAAACTTTAGTCTTGCTTTTTTATGTCTCTGCATCAGCAGTGGGGTCCTCCTGGTTCTCCTGCCATAGCGTTTCATTTAATTTAAATGTCGACAGATAGTTCGCGCTGACCCTGATGCTCCCTGAGCCTGCAGGACAGCTTGAATTTCTTTGGAACTTGTTTGTGTCATGTCCTCAGCCCCTGTTGCATGGCCTGGGGGGTCTGGGCAAGGTTCTGTGCCGGGAGCTGGCCGGCTGCCAGCACTGGGGAATGGCCGACTGGCGTCCGAGGGGGCGGGGCCTAGCATGGTCAGGAGGAACCGCCGGGTTTAAAACAGGGCACGAGGAGTTGCCTCATCGCCCTGTCATGGAGTCTGATTCCAGCATCGCTACCTATTCGTTGATATTGCCTTTCTGTTGCCAACCCGTTTTTTGTATACAATCCCTGCTCCTGTTATTTGACCCTGCCTGATTTTTGACTATTCTCTGCTGATTGATTACGATCGCCTGTGTGGTGTTTTGGTGGTTTAACCCCATGCTTGCCACTGGGGTGTTTACACGCTACTGGGGAAGTGTTCCTTCTCATCGGTGGGCCTTGTCAGTGGCCTTTCTAAGTGCCTATACCCAACCGAGGACTCACGTTCTCCAGCCACATACATTGTTTAAATCTGCGATCGCAAAGTCCTGCTTATTTAATGCTCATGGTCAGTGTGCGCTCACCAGCAACAATACTAATTACTGTATGTATGACAGACCCCGAAGTGTATGTGTTGTTTCTTACCATATGAAGGTACCACTGACCTGCTCCCGATTATCAGCAAACGTTAAAGCAACTTATTTCCTGACTGCCCTGCAGCCCACGCAATTCACCAACTGTCTGATTTATCTGTGTTTCTATGCATGCGCTCTAAGTAGTCTATCGGTCTCGAAACCTTTAGTGCTTAGTAGCGACTCAGTCTATTGTTCAATCTTGTTGCCTCAAGTGTCTGATTCTGAGAATGACAATCGGTGTTTAAACGTCAAAAAGATTTCTCAGCCCTTAAGGATCTCAACTCCGCGACTATCTAGTAGGCACTACTGCCCCCGTTACAGTTTGGGGCTGCTTATCCTCCATCTGGACTATCCTGCGTTGCAACCTTTCATTAATTTTTCTCTTCCGTCCACTCCCAGAGAAATTAGCTACAGTACCATGGGTTGCAAACTTCTTGATAATGTTGCGCACTGTGGACAAAGGCAAATCTAGATCTCTGGAGATGGACTTGTAACCTTGAGATTGTTGATATTTTTTCACAATTTTGGTTCTCAAGTCCTCAGATAGTTCTCTTCTCCTCTTTCTGTTGTCCATGCTTAGTGTGGCACACACAGACACACAATGCAAAGACGTACAGGGTTATTCAAAGAGATCCGAATTGCTTGAGAAAGGTAACCGAACGCTGAAAATCAGCTTCGGTTACCTTTCTTGGCCATTCGGCTATCCATAGAGCAGGCAATTCGCCAAATGCTGGCGAATTGCCTGAACATACGGTGCCTGTTCGGTGCCTGTTCGAGGGCAGTGAAAACCCCATGAGAAAGCACTGCATCGGCTATTCAGAGAACACAAACCAGCAGTGAAAGGTTCCCGAAATGCCCTGTCATTCGGTGGTTTAATTCGGCAAGTTTATTCAGGAGAATCCCTTAGGCTTCAATGTTAAAAATATTCCCGTTTTAATTCAATATCTAATAAACCGTTCAATATAATATTCTGTAGTAAAGAGTCTCTTTATTTATAGATTTTTATTTTAAGCATTTTTCTGGATTTTTTTTTAAAATTCAGATTTTTTTAACTTTACTTATTTTTTCTGGAACAGTCCTTTTTATTATCATTCCCTGGACCTCATATGTAAATTTCAGACATTTTCACTCAGTAGTTTCTTTGCAAACAGCGTTTCACTTTTCAAACATTCAAGCAAACTGATTTTTTAATTTATTCACTCCATTCGTCTGTGGTGTCGGCTTTTTCCGGCGGCTGCACTGCGTGTGATCGGCTCCTGCTCAGGTTTTTCCGGTGTTTTTTCGTCGGGTTAATCCAGATGTTTTTGCGTGTTTCGGCGTGCATTCGGCCTTGTTTTGCAGTGAGTTTTCAGCGGGTTTGCGGTGACTTTTCCCTGCATTTCAGCGGCCCGGTGGTGCTTGCTGAATACACCGCAGGGTCGCCGAAATGTGATCGCCAAATCGAACCGCATTGAAGAGAACAAAAAGTCACCAAACGTGCGGTGGCTTTTGGATTCTCTTTGAATAACCCTGTTAATGTTGCATGCTTCATATTTACCAATTAGTCTAAAACTATAAACTCTTTGGTTTTTCTTACAGAGCCTTTGAATGTAGTGTGCAGTGTCTCTGTCTGGAGAGGTAGGGAAAGGAAATTTGCTTTCTTACCACTCCTGACGCTAAGGTTCAGGAGAGCGAGGGGTGAGAAACAGCATTGTGGAAAAACAAAATTCGCTGTTTTATCTCTCTCCAGACACCCTGCAGAAAGATAAAACAAGCTGTAAATTGTAGCCCCAAACCTCACTCTAACAAAAAGTTCAAACACATGGCTGCACTACAACAGCCAGGGAGAGGGCAGAATACAGGGAGAGCGCCGGGATCACTCACTGCTGTACAGGGATAATATTCAGGGGGTTATAATGAGTGAAAATCCCTGTACAGTACAGATACAAGTTGTTGCTGTAATTCCCATACACAGGCACATACAGATATTGGTATTTTTTGGAAGCTGTGTTGCTAATCTCATTATGATCACTACAAACCCCCATAAGCAGGAGATCTCACTATTTTTATTATTTATCTTTATCACAGTTACAGTATTTGGCACAAAAAGTCTATTTCTGCCTGTATGCTGATAATGCAGACCCTGGGTGACATTGTTACAGTTACAGCTACAGGCATTTATACAGCGCTAGCATATTCCATCGTGCTTTACAAACAGGGAGCACAAACAGGAGACGTACATGATACATGAGGAAAAGATGACCCTACCCATAGGATAACTGTCCAGATATATATAACTGTGAGATAAAGAACACCATCTAGAGTTTAGAACCTTTCATTCCAGCAATATTTCTGGAAAGGATACTTGAAAATTTAAAAATGAGGTAATTTACATTCTTAAAATGTTTTACCCATCTCAGAACAACAATATCTGTGTTATTGTTCTGTTTTACCTTATAGTTTATTTCATTTTTATTCTGTTGTCTCAAATAAATTTTATGGTAAAAATGTTTTCGACCCTGTGACCTTACAAATGTACAAACAGGACAAGTTCAGATACGATACCCTAGTCACCGACCATGCACATCGCTCATGGCAACTAGGGATGAGCCAAACGCCCCCGTGTTCGGTTCGACTTCGAACAATTTCAAAAGTTTGAGTTCGAACTCGAACACGATCCGAACTCAATGTAAGTCAATGGGACCCGAACATTCGATTTTTAGAGTGCCCTCCAAGAGGGCATATATGCTAGATATTTGCCATTAAAGGTGTATGGGGGTCCGGGTAGTGCCCTGGGGGACAGGAAACAAGGGCAAAAAGTTTTATAAAAAAAGGGTTTTAAAGGAACAGTGAGTTTTCTACGTAATAAAGGTTAAGAATAAAAACAAAAAATTCCTTCAAATATCGTGCCTAGAAGGTCCCCATAACCTGCCCGTGAAGTGGCGGATTTGTAGGATGTATAGAAACATTTAAAAACAAAAAAATGACATTTCAAATGCCGGTAAATGGTTTTCCTTTAATCTATTCATAAACAACTGCTTGGGGCGGCAGCCTGTATGAAAAGAGGAGACGTTTTATGACACGCAGAACAAGTTTAGTGATTTTGTTGGCTAAATTATGGAGAAACTTATGCAGGCTTTGGATGAAAGTAACAATAGGTGCTTTAAAATTGGGCCTTTAGTGTTGGCAACAGTGCCGTCACACCGTAACCCCTCTGTGGTATTGTGGAAGAGTGCAGTGGTGGACCCTGTGGTCCAATATTAAAATGATATGAATCTGGTATAGGCGTCAGTGGCAGTGCACCCAAATATTGTACCTTTGGTGACAGCAAGTGCCTTCACACCCTAACCCCTCTGTGGTATTGTGGAAGAGTGCAGTGGTGGACCCTGCGGTCAAATATTAAAATGATATGAATCTGGTACAGGCGTCAGTGCTCCCAAATATTTTGCCTTTTGGTGCAGCAAGTGCCTTCACACCGTAACCCCTCTGAGGTATTGTGGAAGAGTGCAGTGGTGGAGGTTTTGGTAATGCAGAAGAGATCCCCGATCTATTCAGTTACATCAGCAGCTATAACAAAACCGGGTCAGCAATGTTTAGGCACATATACTGCGCTACTGTATATGGTGAGAATTGGCGCACCCCCAGTAGCAACAGGAAGCAAACAGAACAGGCAGGGAATACACAGAGAGAATAGTCAAATGGCAGGCAAAGTCGGCAACAGATCGGGTCCTCAGAACAAGCAGGGTCAGTAACAAGTATACAAACTGATTCGGTAAGCTAGCGATGCGGGAATAAAGGCTGAGACACTCTGAGCGTGTAGCGACGCACAGCGTAGCGAAGTGAAGAGAAGCAAACATTTTGCAGGCTTGACTTCACTCCGCTCCGCCTCGCAGCGTGTCTACACTGCATTACGTTTACTTCTCACCGCACTGGACAGGAATCCACTAACTAAATTAAAATGTACACACAAAACCATTTTATTTTCACAAAGCACATGTTATATAGTGTCACGGGCGTGAGAATGGCACCAGGGTGGCGCCGGGGTATTGGGATGTGGTGAGCCCAGGATGCAGTGATCTGCACGGACAGGAGGGTGGAGTATGGGGAATGAATGGGAAAACTGACCAGATATGGTTATTGCAGAAGAAAAGGTGGTTGCTGGGATCTGGAGATCTGGTGGAAATCTGGTGAACAGGAGCAGGTAGGTAATTGGGGTCTCAGATAGAGCTGAATCTCAGAGCTAACAGAATCAACGACTTGCTCTGTCAGGATTGAATAGCAATGAACAGCACAGTTCAGTCTGGGGCACAGCCCTTTATTTGATTAAGAGTGTGAGGTGTGTTTTGGTGTTAACTCTTTCACTAGTTCCAGGTGTAAAACCAAGTGCAGGTTGCACGAACAGAACATGAATTGGACCACTGGGGGGGTTTCAGGATGGTGGCAGCCATGGATCATGACATATAGGCAAAAAAAGTTTCTACTGAATAAAATACATCAAAAATTACTGTTAATTTAATAAAAATAGTATAAAAATATAAAAAAAGGTAACCCCTGATCATATATATTATAGGGACACGGACCGCTGTGTATAGAGTAGGGATGCATTGATACCACACACAGACATATACGTATATATCAACACGCAGACCTATATATATGTATATATCAACACGCAGATATATATATACACCCACCCACAGACCTCAGACCATATATACACACACGCACATGGGGGGGGGGTGGCATGTGGACAATCTCAACTAAATGCGCTAAATAAATAACTAAATAATATATTATTCTCTGCTCTATTGGGTTCAACATTTCTTCTGGAGGGATCAGCCAAATGTGGGGGGGGGGGATTAGTTGCCAAAATGTGTGTGTAATACAAGTCTGGATATATATATTTATAAGAATATAGATATATATCTTATATATATATATATATTTATATATCATACCTGCCCTTACCTTCCCCTATACATTTGCTTAAAATATACACACAAAAAAATCAAACCACTGCATGAGACCCCGCGCAGCCCACATGCCACCCCATCTACCTGGCTGAATGTATCTAATATATATAATTAAATACATTCAGCAAGGTAGAGAAAGAAAAAAAAAGTTTTATTCTATTTTCCTGGGGACATTTAAAAATGTCCTCGGATTTTATTTTTTTTAGAAATGTGTCACCTTACCTTAGCCTGGTGGTCAGTGGGGGCTCCCTGGATCCTGGTTGTGGGGGGGGGGGTCTGCCGTGGCCGCAGGTGCAGTGGCTCCCTCCCTGCGCCGCCTGTCTCTGCCACATGCACCTGGGCGACTAGTCCACACAGTCGCAGCTCTGTCATCCGGCGGCCGCATGCTCCTCAAGGGGATCCTTGGTAGGCCTCGGCAGCTGCCCTCTACAGTGCCTGATTAGAGGGTCGTGTCTGCCTGATGTTTTAGTAACAAGAATGTTTTATCCCATAGGCTTCAATGTTAAAAATATTCCCATTTTAATTCAATATCTAATAAACCGTTGCTTATAATATTCTGCACTAAAGAGTCTCTAAAAGAGTCTCTTTATTTCTAGAATTTTTAGTATTTTTTTAAGCATTTTTTATACTTTTTTCAATTTTGTTTTCGAACTTTTGGCGAACATCCCAAAAAAGTTCTAAGTTCTCGAACTTTCGAACAACGATTGGAACTCCGAACAGATCTGAACCGAACGCTCATCCCTAATGGCAACACCAGAAATACAGTTTGTATCATTTCAGTAATAAACACGGTCGCCTCCTTGCCAACCTCGTCTGCTCCCAAACACAGACTCGGGGCCTATTACATTCTTCAAGCAAAAACGCACGCAGAACGCGTGAATTTTTGCGCACAGCATTAAATGTTAACGCGCGTAAATCAACGCTGGTATTACAATCCACGTGCATTTTTTCATCCGTCAAAAAATAAAACAGACGCGCAAAAACGCACGCGCAAAGCAACGTTGCGTGCAGAAATCAGTGTGCGGACTGTTTTTTCACGCGATTCAGCCAATCAGAATTAAGAACCACAATTGTCTCACGTTAAATTTTTGCACCTGTCAAAGTCAATCTGCGCATATAGACTGCAGCAATAAAAAAAAACAAGCACAACTTCTAAAATTTATTGGTTTGGTATGTGTAGAATGTGTAACTATACTCTGCTGCGTATTTGTTTTTGGGCTGGTGTATTTGGTTTCGGCCAGGTTGATACAATTTGCCATTAACTCCAGCATTTAGGAGTTGCTAAAATTATGCACGCAAAGGCTGTACGTCACAAACTGCACATAGATTGTAATACCATCCTCATACCAGCGCACAAACGCATTTGCGCTCACAATGTTAAGTATAGGATGTGCGAAGTACAGTAAGCTCGCGCAGCGTTCATGCAGGTTCACCCGCGGTAGATGAATACGCGCATTTGTTGCGCTGAAATTGTAATACGACGTTCTGTGCAAAGAGTTTTGCCCCTCAAGTTAATGCATTTTTGCGAGGGCGCAAACGTATGCACGAAGAATGTAATAGGGCCCTCAACCTTTTATCTCTCGACTCAAGACAACAGTTCAATACTTTGCAGACGTTTACAGGGTGGGCCCTGATGATTGTCCCATTCAATTGAACCCTTTCCACAGGGCACAAATTCCAAAACTGTCCCCCACAGAACGCGACGCGCTATCAGCCCCCATCACACATATCGAAGTTCGAAACGCGATAGCCTCACTTAAGAATGGGAAGACGCCGGGACCCGATGGGTTTGGGTGAGGAATACTACAAACTCCTCTCGGGCTCGGTGGTTCCACACTTGGTCTCGCTTTACAATAATATTTTACAAGGGGAGGACCCTCCTCTGACTTTCAATGAGGCCCGAGTGGTGGTTTTCCCCAAGCCTGGGAAGGACCCTGCCTTGGTCACCTCCTACCTGCCGCTTTCAGGGTCCTCTCGCACGCCTTGTAGGCCCCCAACAAAATGGCTCCCTCGCTGGCCGACACTCCACTATAAGCATACGTAAGGCTGTAGCGGCTATATGGTCCTCCACTCTTAGGCCACACTCTTCAAACCTTCTGTTGAGTTGCGATGTGGATAAGGTGTTCGATAGGATATCCTGGGCTTACTTAGTCCGATTTATCAAGTTTCACCATTTCGGGAAGGTGTTTTTGATCCTTTTTTCGCATGCTCTATCTCGACCTCTCTACAGTGATCATAGCGAACAAGCTTAATTTTGCCCCTTTCAACCTAGAGTGGGGGACCAGGCAGGGATGTCCCCTATCTCCATTACTGTTTATTCTAGCTTTGGAACCCCTCCTGCGTATTATAGAGACGTGCCCCTCGGTAACACTAAAAGTAGTGGCTTTCGCAGATGATCTGTTACTATTCCTTTCAGACCCCGTAACTGCTACTTCGCCATTGTTGGCTTTATTTGATTCATTTCATGTGACCTCAGGTTTTCAAATTAACTACACCAAGTCGCTTGCCCTTCCACTAGGGTCCAAGCACAAAGGCAATTGGCTCAGACAGTTCTCCTTCTCCTGGGCATCCACACCGTCCATTAAATACCTAGGGATCACCCTACCAGCTGATCTTTCTCAATTGTACCGACTTAATATTGACCCCCATCTGACCCAAGCCAAATTGCTCCTGGAAGCCTGGAGTTCTCTTCCCCATTCTATTTAGGAAGGGCCGTCCTCATTAAAATGACTTTATTCCACAAATTGCTCTATCCCTTACAGGTTTTTCCACTACTGCTAAAACCCATGGACCTCCGTACACTTCATAGGATGTATGTGGCATTTATATGGCAAGGTAAACGCGCACGCATACCACTACCTGCTCTCCAACAATCGCAAGCTAAGGGAGGTATTAATTTCCCAAATATACTTGATTATAATTTAGCAGCGCTGTACCGTTATGTTGCTGATTGGTTTAACGGCACTTTGCACTTTGTACTCTTGCTGGTCGAACAAGTATTACTTCCCTCACCCATCATCCCTCCCATTTTACGCTCTAATCCATTATTGTCCACTACGAAGTTGGCTTGGGTCAAAATTCGCAAGTGCCTTCAGTTGACCTGGAAGACGTCTTTGTGGTCCTCCATCCTCTACAACCCTCACTTACAAAACGCCTCACCCAACCCAATTTTCCACACCCTGGCCCAGCGAGGTTTTACCCATCTCCATCATTATGTAGATGGGGTGTCGGGTTTGCCATATTCCTACATGGCCCTGAAGGTTCGTATTGCCCCCTTAGATATGCACCCAGTGTATTATTTGCAATCGATCCCCTGGACAGCAATATCCAGATGGGCCGCCAGCTTCCCTGAGCTCTCCCCACACGATTTAGTGGGGGCCACTTTAGCATCCAGACGCTCACTCCCCTCTGCTAACTACTGGGACATGTTCTATAGAATACTCCACGAGCATATATATGGCACCCGACAGGATGGCCCGCACCGGACTCTTACCAAACGCAAACTGTCTGAAATGTCAATACGCTCAGGCCGATTTACGTCATTGCTTATGGTCCTGTCCCTTCATACAACTGTTTTGGGATACTATTCGTTGATTCAGTTTACAGGTGCTTCGACTAGAAATCCCTTTTGCCCCGGAGTGGGGCAACTTTAATCAACCGACCCCTTCCACCCCCCAACCCTTCACTAAGTG
This sequence comes from Leptobrachium leishanense, assembly GCA_009667805.1. Lineage (NCBI taxonomy): Eukaryota > Metazoa > Chordata > Amphibia > Anura > Megophryidae > Leptobrachium > Leptobrachium leishanense. The sequence goes on along the minus strand of CM019075.1, from coordinate 26,579,381 downwards.
CCACCGATTTTGGCTCGCCCTCCTAGCCGCAACTGGTAAAAAAGCGATCCTGTCCCAGTAGATCTCCGCCTCCCCTCCATCCTTTCGCATGGTGTATGAGAGATTATATGACAGCTTCCTGGCCGAATGGACTGAGGCATCTATGCAACAGGAAAAGAAGACTCAGTCCTTCTTTACTAAGTGGAACCCCTTTATCCGAACCCTTTCATGCGAAACCAAGGATTCTCTACGACACACCTCTTTCTGTGCTCCCTGGTATTCCTTATAGATGCTACGAGGTACCCCACCGATCCCCCAAGACCCTCCTGACCATTCCTTAACTCGTTTCCTTGCCTCCTCCCCCCCAAATACCGCAGCCACCCACGCATCACCTACACCCCCCCCCCCGTTCCTAGCGGATGCCACCCGGGCAAAGATGGAGATGTATATTCGCAAAACTTATAACCGGGTTTCGCCTGCTTGTTTTATATGATTTATGATATGACTCCTTCGTTCAGTTTCGAATGCCACGGGCTGGAGTTGCACTATTGTTTGTGATTTATGTATAATATGACGTCTTTCCACCTGTATTTTTGTACTGATCCAAGATGAATAAAAAATATGGGTTTTTTAAAAAAAAATGTTTTCGACAAATATTGCTTGGTGTGGAAGGGGTTAAAATAACATTTATTTGGGACAAACGAATGACTTATGTTATGACTCTCCAGCTAGAACACTTGAAGCGAGATTCTTTGAGACTGTCAAACCTTTATCCTAAAAGCACTCTGTTTTCTCTCTGGTCTTCTTGGCCCAGAGGAAGGACATCTCGTCTGGAAAGTATTTTTATTTTATTTTTTATGCACGCGGTCTGTCCATAGAACTTCAAAGTGCTAAAAAGAAGGTTATTATCTTTCTTTGTTGCAGATAAAACCACTATATAAAAACCGCTCATACACGGACCTTCTTTTTTTTTTTTGAGAAAATATTTTACCAGGAAGGATACATTGAGATTTCTCTCGTTTTCAAGTATGTCCTGGGTGGCACATAACTGTATATAGCTATAGCTGATGGTTGAGATTAAATTGATAGAAATCCATAAAAATTGGGAAAAAAAAGATAAAACCCCAACAGAAAAAAGCCAAAAAACCTGACATTCTTAAAAATTGTGCAGTTAAAAAGTTTATTTATTTGACATTTTGGTCGAAAAACACGATGGCGCCCAGAGAGCTGAAATGAACATGAAATTTATCTGGTGTTTTGACCCTCAATAAAATAATCATTGATGCAACAGGACACGTCACTGAAAATGGGAATGTGGAGGGGCGTGGCCTGGCTGCTAATGGAGACGGCAGCATGAATCCTGGGCTCCTCCGTTGTACCCTCCAGCAGGCCGTTTTGAGCATCCAGCGAATCCCCAAATGGGGAAATTAACGAAAACAACAACCTCTCAGAGGCTCCGCTACCCTCTACATTCGTTCCTTCTTCCGCCGCCGGACCGGAGCGATAGGCCGGAGGCGCTCACTCCTGCTGGGACTGGCATCTTACTCGAGGCCCCGGCTTCACAGCGGCCTACCCGCCCGTCGGACGGCGCTGCCTCCACTGGCTTACCGAGCCTGCAGAGACAGGGGGACAAGACCCGAGGCACCTCCACTGCCCCACCATACCAGTCTTTTTGTCCACCGATGGACCAGGGTGATGGGCCGGAACCGTTGCCTAGTGATGGGACTGGAGTGGAACTCATCAGGGCCCTGGCTTCCCCGCGGCCTACTCTACCACCAGACACCGCTGCGCAGCTCGACCCTCCGGGTGCTCAACCACAGGGTGACAGGATGCTACCTAGCCCAGACATCACCCCAGATCAGTCTTTGCCACCACCGACATCCCCGAACGCAAGGCCTAAAACGCACCCTGAGGCCCTCATTCACGCTGGCCATGATTCAGTACTCGAGGCCCAGGCTTTTTTGCGGCCTTCACCGAATTTTTTTACAGCCTCACAGAAGTCAGATTGCAATGAGGTTTTCTCCACAATTGACTGGCAGACTATTTTACGTAACCTCCCCACTAAGGCTGATCTCCAAAACGCAAACGAAAATCTTAGTGCCACTATCATGACTGAATTACAGCATATACGCACTGATATACAAGGCCTGGCTACGAAGGTGGCCTCTTTGGAGGGTGAGTGTGAGTCAGCCACGAACACCATTACCACTCACGCAACCTTAATGTGAAGTATGGCACTACACATCACCGACCTTGATAATAGAAGCAGGCACAATAACTTGAGGCTTCGGGGTCTCCCTGAAACGGAGGATTCCCCCTCGTCACTGAAACAGATGCTACTACACATTTTCAACGCCCTTCTTGATCGTCCACCGCAATCAGAAATAGATTTTGTTAGGGCACACAGGGCCTTGAAACCGAAGGGTCCTCCTGGAAGTCCTCCGCGCGATGTTATCTGCTGCCTAACCCATTTTGATTTGAAGGAGGAACTCCTGTGGCATGCGAGAGATGCAACTGGTTTCTCATTGGAAGGCACTGGATTACAATTGTTTCCAGATCTTGCTCCTGCTATCCTGGCATACAGACGAGCTCTTAAACCGCTGACCAGTGTTTTCCAATCACAGCAGTTGTTCAGATACCGATGGCAGATGCCTACAGGACTCACGGTGACGACACCAAAGGGCCAATTTTTGGTTCGGGACGCTGGCAACCTTTCGGAACTCAGTCATGTGTTACAACTCCCTCCGATTTCTCTGGTTTGGCCGGATCCGGTGTCACCGTATGGAGGTGGCCTTGGGAGATTTCAACCTGTACCACTACCCCAACGCTCACGTAGCTCGCGTCTCCAGACAGCACGTGGCCCGGGACCTTCTATCTGATGCCTTTTGTGTACACACGTAATATGCTTATTGCTTCCCCAGGTACCCTGTACGTCAGGGGGTTGTCTCTGTTTCCAATTATTTAATTAGAGATTTGCTGGTTTGTATTATATTTGGCATCCCTTGCTTGGCGTTCAATGTTATTGTGTTTTTCTATGACTTATGTACGAGGGTCCACGGAGGCCTGAGGTTTGCCTGGTCGCGTTTCTCCCCTCCGAGGTTGGTTGACAATATAGGTGGACGGGATACTCGGACCACTGTTTGGTCTGTAGGTTGTCTCCCGCCCCCCCCATCAACCTCACCTCTCCGAGTGTACATAGTTTTCTCTTTTTTCCCTAGTCTTATATTTTTAACCCTTTCCCTGTCCTTACCCTTGGGAGTGGGGATTGCACAGCTTTGATCCCCCCTTTTGCCTCACCGAGTGTTCATAGTTTACCACCCCTTTTTTTCTTACACTTTTGGGAGTGGGGATTGCTCTGCTTTGATCCTTTTCCCTCCCCCCACACTTTTTTCTCTCTTTTTCATTTGTTTGTCGCTCCCGTCCTCCCTTCCTCTTCCCCACCTGCCTCATATCTCTCTGACTGTTTCCCTCGCCCTCATTCTACACAGTGTACTGATTATGTCTGACTCCATCCCAACCTGCCTCACATTAATGTCCATTAATACCCGAGGCCTTAACAAGCCAGAGAAAAGATCTCACGCCCTCCGCGAGTTCAGGTCGCACCACGCGTCCGTCATATATCTCCAGGAGACCCATTTTAAGGAAGGATCTGCACCTTCGCTTTCTAACCGCTGGTTCCCACTGAGGTATTTCAGCAATAATTCAGAGGCCAAATCTAAAGGGACTGCCATATTGTTTCACAAATCAGTTCCTTTCGAACACATTGCAACCCTGACGGATGCAGGCGGCCGATATGTTATCGTGAAGGGGACTATTTTAGGTCGCACATACACGTTTGCTAATATCTATGTAACGAACAGGAGCCAGCACAGATTTTTGAGCAGATTATTGGGGGTGATCTCAGGATTCACGGAAGGATGTTTGATTCTGGGAGGAGACTTTAATCTCCCACTAGATCCCCACATGGATAGCTCATCGGGCCGTTCTGCAGCACCCTCACACGTTAAAAGACGCATAAAGACACTATTACATAAGGAACGTTTGGTAGATTGCTGGCGAGCGCTCCATCCTGAGGGCAAAGACTATACCTTCTTCTCTCGCCTTGACTACTTTTTCCTACCTCACTACTATTTACCTGACCTTCGCTCGGTTCAGAAAGGCGACATCACTTGGTCCGACCATGCCCCAGTCACGCTGCTCATAGACTCCCCTCTTTACAGACCCACTGCACCTGCATGGTGACTAAATGACTTCTTGCTGTCTGAATCCGGTGATTGCCCAAGAATGTTGCCAAACTCTCCAACAATATTTTCAAGAAAATGTCACCCCTGACCTTGCACCTCTGACTATCTGGGAAGCCCACAAGTGCGTTATATGCGGCTTTTTATACAAAAAGGCCTCTGCACTTAAGCGACAACGGGTGAAGGACCTCTCTGAAATGACCTCTCGAGTACACAGATTAGAGACTCTACACAAAGACACGCTAGACCCTTCTGGCGGATTTAATTCAGGCGAAAAGGGACTTCTTGGTGCTACTTAACTCTTTCTATCACAGACAATCTTTGCGCTCCAGAACGTTCTTTTATGCCCACGGGGACAAAAGCGGCCGTTTACTGGCGCGAATGCTACGTAAACGTAAAGCAGCTTCTTATATTGCTAAAGTCCGAGATTCTCACCACCAAATGCAACATTTACCCGCTCAAATTCAATCAGCACTCTGCGCTTATTATGAATCCCTTTAAAAACTCCCTCCCCCGGAGTCAACCCGCAGTCGATTGGCCCTTCAACAGAGCATCCAGGACTATTTAGCAAGCTCACCATCCCGGAAAGTCTCACGATCGTCCGCCGAACTTCTAGAATCCCCCCTTACGATCGAGGAGCTAACTGAAGCCATAAAATCGTCTAAATCGGGGAAGTGCCCTGGCCCAGACGGTCTCTCCTTATCTTATTATAGACGCTTTCAAGATCCCCTTTCGACCCACTTCCTTGCAGCATTTAACTCCATCCCTGAGGGCCACTTGATCCCCTCCCAGACTTTGGCCGCCAACATCCCCTTGATCCCCAAGGAGGGTAAAGACCATACACACTGTGAGAATTACCGCCCCATTTCGCTCCTCAATTGCGATTTAAAACTTTTTGCCAAAATTTTGGCTTCTTGATTGCTTCCCCATGTCCTGGCGCTCGTGCACCCAGACCAGGTGGGTTTTGTCCCGGGCCGCGAGGCAAAGGACAATACCATCAGTGCTCTGACACTGATGAACAGGGCTAGGTGCAAGGAGGAGGACCTGATTCTGCTTTCTACAGATGCAGAAAAAGCTTTTAACAGGGTTAACTGGGACTTTTTATTTTGCACCCTATCCCACCTTGGCTTGGGTCCTCATCTCTGCGCCTGGATCCGGGCGTTGTATATTAATCCCACAGCTCGGATTTGTGTTAATGGGGTGTACGCCTCCCCCTTCAATATACAAAACGGGATGCGCCAAGCGTGCCCACTTTCTCCCTTGTTGTTCGCGTTAGCCCTCGAGCCCTTCCTTAACTCAATACGTTCCAACCCTGACATAACGGGCCTGCAAGTTGGACCCACAGAGAACAAGGTCGCGGCGTATGCCGACGACCTTCTGTTCTTTGTAACGAAGCCCAAAATCACTTTACCTAATGTACTGACGGCATGTCTCCTTTTTGGCTCCCTTTCTAATCTTAAAATAAATTTCTCCAAATCCCATATTCTTTTTTTTTTTTTTTTTTTTAAATTTAAAGTTTTTTATTTTGAAATAAGTCAGCATTACATCATACTGTAAAATAATGGATGACCTCGCAGGGCCAAACAAGAAGACATAACAAGCAACGGAAACCACACATGGCCAAAAAAGTGTCATCGTAAAAACAGCGAATCGAAAAAATCTAAGGATAGCAATATGTTAGCAGAAAACATCCCCTAGACGGGGGGTCTCATCAAGGTGGGAAATCAAACATATATAAATGCAGCCACTTAAGGCCGGCCAAGGTAACTACGGTCAGCTGGTCAAAAAACATGTGTCGCAAAGAAGGACAGGGCGGTAAAAATAAGTAAAAAGGCAGAAAGTACCATGTGCAGGCAAAAAAGCAAAAGCCCTATGCAATGCAGGCTGGGACTGATCAAAACAAATTACGAACCGTCCTGAAAGTCCAGGCACTAGGCCAAGCTAGAGACCAGGGACACGTAAGCATATAAGAGAAATGCAGGGGAGGGGGTGTAATTCAGTAAAGCTCAGACCTGGAGAGGTAGAGGGCATAGAAACCAGCCTTCAATCCGGTCGAGGGTCCGGAGGATCTGGTGAGAGGCCCGCAGCCGCAAGGTCAATCCAAGCCACCGCTGGATCCGTGATGGTATAGGGGACATTTGCGTGGGTCACCACCAAAGCTCCTGCCAGACCCCAGCGATATCGGACACCCTGTCGGCGAAGAACTGATGTCACTTCACGAAAACGCCTGCGAGCCATCAGGGTCTGGAATGGGAGATCATGATACAGGGCCAGAGTGGAGCCCTCAAAGCGTACGGGATCCCTCGCGCCCGGAGCAGACATAACCTTGACCTTGAAAGCCACTTCACGGAAGGCCACTACGACGTCTCGAGGAGCCCCAGGTGGGTTCGTCGCAGGTCTCCTGACCCGAAACACCGACCCAAGCATGTCAGGTGTGTCAGGGGAAGCCCCGTGACCTGAAGCACAAGACGAGTCACGTAGGACGGCAGAGCGTCGGAGGTAATAGAGTCCGGGACACCCCTGACCCTGATGTTTCGGCGTCTGTGTCTCGTTTCAAGCATCTCCACAGAGCGTGTCAGAAGTTCGACTTGGTATCGCAAACCAGCAACCTGACCAGACAGGTGAGTTTGTTCCGTTGTCACAGCAGAAGTCGTCTCCTGTACCACCTTCACCTGAGCACGCATCGCCGCTATCTCCGTGCGGACCGCCGCCACCTCAGGCTGCCACACCTCACGTATCACCCGAAGCTCCTCCAAGATCCTGCGGAGATCCCCCTTCGTGGAGGGGAGATGGTCGTCCTCCTCCTGCACCTGTTGCTCTCGAAGTCCCGTCCCCACTGCAGACCGATGACCGAGGTCACACTATTACTGGCGGAGGTAAGGGGAATCTCAGTCGGGTCCCCATCAAAAATATCCTCTGTGTCCGGCGTTGCCCCGGACGATGTCCGCATTGCTGATTTTCTCTTCTTCTGTGCCCGTTTCCTAGCAGCCGCCGAGAGGGTCGGAGTCAGACGCCGGTGACTGCGGGGCAAGCCAGGGCATCCCAGTAATACCCCCCTGAGGTTCATAGTCGCTGTCAGCCTCCGAGGAGCCATAGCCCGGGGGGAGGAGGAAGAAGCAGTCAGTCCCGTAAAAGCGGACCCACCTCGCAAAACATCCCGAATGTCCCTCTGTCGGGGGCCCGTCGCTGGGAACGACCGGTAGGCATGGTTCCGGAGATGCTGGGCTGGCACGAGGTCGCAGGGCGGTGATGGAATCTCAATACGCCTCGAGTAGGCTTCCAAGATGGCCGCTGTGACTAGGCCCAAATCGCGCTGCCGGCAGCAATCTGTCCCCGGGCACGAAACTCAGGGCTAAATCAGGTACCTCAACTCTCCAGGATCCCTCTAGCCAACCGGGAAGCTCACAGGGCAGTGCAGACGGCGAAAAAAGCAATAAAATCCGTGGTAGACACAGAGCTCCTCCAAAATGCTGCTGCTCGCTTCCACAGCTAGCTCCGCCTCCTCCAAATCCCATATTCTTAATGTCTCTCTGTCTCCCACCAGAGCGCACCACTTACACCCTAGCTTTCCATTCCAATGGACTGACACCCGTATCAAATACCTAGGAATCTGGCTAACTTCGGACCACACTCATCTTTATCACGATAATTTCATACCTATCCTCGACTCCTTCACTAAAAACCTAAAAGATTGGGATTACCCGTGCATATCCTGGTTGGGACGGGTGCAGGTTATGAAAATGAATCTGCTTCCAAGCCTCCTATATCTCTTTCAAACTATCCCCATTACTATCCCTGCACTGTATTTCCGATCGCTCCGTACACTATTGCTATCTTACATTTGGTGTGGTCCCCGCCCAAGAATTCAGTTTTAGACTCTGACCTTACCTAAACAGGAGGGTGGCATGGCTGTCCCTGATTTTGCCCTCTATTACAGAGCGTGTCATCTCCTAAGGGTAGTGGAGTGGACGAGATGTTGAATGCCCAGACTGTGGGAGGAGGTGGAGGGTGTTGAGGTAGGGGTCCCAATAGCGATTTTGCCCTGGTTACCCCGACTGCAGGGCTTGCGCCTGACGAGACGCCTGTACTTTGTGTCCGCGACCATTCAACTCTGGCACCAACTCATGCGACCTCTAGGACTGTCTTCTGATCCAGCACCTTTATCCTCTCTAACCTATCGCTCCGATTTTTCCTCTGGATGCGACCCCGCGGCCTTCCGCACCATACTGAAACATGACATTCCCCATATCAGTCATCTCTACCAGGACGGCAAACTTGTTGACCTAGAGACCCTGATGGGGGACGATGTCATAACCTTTGTAGCGCTCACTCCCGGAGGAGCCGCTGAATTAACCTCGGGTTAGTCTCACCGCGCTAGGGAATAAATATACACCAGCACTGTTGTGGATTTTTATAGATTATATTCATTACTGATCCCAATAAAGAAGCATATATAATGTAGATCCGGTATTTGAACGACAGGATTTCGTAAAGCGGGAAAAACACACGGCGGCAAAAGAAAAGTTTAACCCCTTTAGTTCTGGAGTGTAAGTCCCGTGAATGTAATGTCTCAAAAAGGTGTATGTGTATTGTCTCGGGTACCCGGGTACTGTATTCAACTGGCCAGTGAATGAAACAAACAAATCTTTGACTAGTCACGTTGGGGCCCTGTAGATTTAAACAATAATGCAGCGTGCGTTTCTTAAATTTGGAACTGCGGCCTGGGAGGCCTCTCACCCATCCGATAGACAATCTGTTCAGCGCCCGATCAAGGATGTCTCTCCGCTTGTGTACTGGGACTCAGTGCCACCGGATCCACTCCCTGCCTGTCCGATCTCCACACTGCGAACAACGGTCTACTGCCTGCACTCCCAATGGATCATCGCGGTCCCCTAACTCGGGGTCCAGCCGGAACTAGATTACTACTCAGACCTCTCAGCGGTGCGTTGGCAGGTCTCTGCAAGGTCACCGTCCCAATCTCCAGCACCAGCGAGGCAGCGCCTGCACTCCAGCCTGGTCACGATCCCTGGCAGTTTCACGTGCGTCCTCCACCTTTTGCCGCTCGGCTCACTCTGCCTCTCCTCCGCACGAGGCTGCTGATGTCTTTCCTCTTCCTCCCACCCACTTCCTGTACTCACGCATAGCATGATGGAAATTGTAGTTCCGTTTGTGTCCAGCATAGTCCATATTGCCTCTGTCTCCCTCTGGTGGCCATAATAAGTAAATGCAGCAAACACAATCTTTAAACAGCGCTACACTCTCCCCCCCTTGAACTCTTGGGTCTCTCCAAGGAAGAGTAACAGTTACATGACATTTCAGCATTTACATTAGGAAATATATTCAGGCTCAGCAGCAAACATATAATGGGTCAGATATACATCCTCAAGTTGACTCATGCTCCTGACTACCTCAGCTAGCATAGCAGACACTTCAGGCAACCTTCGCACTGTGGTAACAGCCTCTTCAGTGCTATGTCCTGGTGAATCGTAGGTGAGTCTCTGAGGGGGTCGGATAGAACGTTTAGACTCCGGTTCAATCGTCTCCTCTTCAGGTGGAAGTGCCACATGTACGGGCACAACTCTCTCGTCCACAACTGGCGCAGACACCTCTTCTGAATATGAGCCTTCCAGTGAAGGCATAGAACTATAATCTATGGACACATCTTCTGGAACTACAGGAACTTCCAAAGTCTCAGGAACTTCCAATCGGAATTCAGGAGCCTCAGGCCTCAGGTTACTTTCCCACCGTTCAGAGACTGGGATGACTTCTTCAGGCTCAGGTGAGCGCACCCAGTCCAGACAAAAACTTCCTTCCTCACTGTTCCCTTCACTTTCTTCAACAACCCGTGTCTGTTGAGACCGAGTAACAGGAATCGAGCGTGGAACAGGCGGGTTCGGCAAAGAAAGTTCGTCTCCAACTGGTATTCTTACAGCTTCTCTCAAAGGCAACAGATGATTTCGGTGCCAGTTTTTTAGAGGCCCGGCCTTTCCATCCGGTCGGATTTGGTAAACTTGCAGACCCGGCAGTTGCTTGCAGACAATGTAAACTTGAGAACTCCATCTATCCGCCATATGTGAATATATATATATATGCGAATATAAATATATATGTATATATATATATATATGTGTATATACAGTTGTGTTCAAAATTATTCAACCCCCAATGCTGTAAAGGGTTTTAGGGAATTTAGTGTACATTTGTAATTGTATTCAGAATGAAATCTTACAAGGACTTTTTAAAGAACCATATGCAACTAAAATGACATCAATTGGTTTTGTAATACAGTAGTAAATGTTTCTTTTGTGAATTCTTCATTGACACAATTATTCAACCCCTTAAAGACTACCACTCTGAAGAACAGAGGTTCATTCAAGTGTTTTCAATCAGGTATTGAAAACACCTGTGGATGTCACGGAGCAGCAATAAAGCATAATAAGCACCAAATAGGCAGCTTTAAAATGACTGTGATACTCCGCTCCTTCTAGACATTTACTGGTGTGGTTACAAACATGGTGAAGTCAAGAGAATGGTCCAGGAAGACAAGAGAAGAGGTGATTACTCTTCACAGGAAGGGCAATGGCTATAAGAAGATTGCAAAGATGTTAAACATACCAAGAGAGACCATAGGAAGCATCATTCGCAAATTCAAGGCAAAGGGCACTGTTGAAACGCTACCTGGTCGTGGCAGAAAGAAGATGCTGACTTCGACTGCTGTGCGCTACCTGAAGCGTAGAGTGGAGAGAAGTCCCCGTGTGACTGCTGAGTAACTGAGAAAAGATTTGTCAGATGTGGGTACTGAAGTTTCAGCTCAGACAATACGGCGCACACTGCGTAATGAAGGCCTCCATGCCAGAACTCCCAGGCGCACCCCCTTGCTGTCTCCAAAGAATAAGAAGAGTCGACTGCAGTATGCCAAAAGTCATGTGGACAAACCACAGAAGTTTTGGGATAGTGTTCTGTGGACTGATGAAACAAAATAAGAACTGTTTGGGCCCATGGATCAATGCTATATTTGGAGGAAGAAGAACAAGGCCTATGAAGAAAAGAACACCTTGCCTACTGTGAAGCATGGCGGGGGGTCAATCATGCTTTGGGGCTGTTTTGCTTCTGCAGGTACAGGGAAGCTTCAGCGTGTGCAAGGTACCATGAATCTCTTCAGTACCAGGAGATATTGGATGACAATGTGATGCAGTCCGTCACAAACCTGAGGCTTGGGAGACGTTGGACCTTTCAACAGGACAATGATCCCAAGCATACCTCCAAGTCCACTAGAGCATGGTTGCAGATTAAAGGCTGGAACATTTTGGAGTGGCCATCGCAGTCACCTGACTTAAATCCGATTGAGAACCTCTGGTGGGACTTAAAGAAAGCAGTTGCAGTGCGCAAGCCTAAGAATGTGACTGAACTGGAGGCTTTTGCCCATGACAAATGGCGAAGATACCCGTAGATCGCTGCAAGACACTTGTGTCAAGCTATGCTTCACGTTTAAAAGCTGTTATAACTGTAAAAGGATGTTGTACTAAGTACTAAGATTGAATGTCACTTGGGGGTTGAATAAAACTGATAATGATGTGAGCACAGAAAAGACATTTGTGGTTATTTCATTATAAATGTTATGTTATATTTGTCTGACCTACAGGTGCCTCTTTGATTTAATTGTAAGCAAGATGACTGAATGATCAAAATCAATGTCAAACTGGCCAAAACACTCAATTTCAGTGGGGGTTGAATAATTTTGAACACAACTGTATATATATGTATGTGAATATATATATATATATATATGTGAATATGTGTATTGTCTCGGGTACCCGGGTACTGTATTCAACTGGCCAGTGAATGAAACAAACAAATCTTCGACTAGTCACGTTGGGGCCCTGTAGATTTAAACAATAATGCAGCGTGCGTTTCTTAAATTTGGAACTGCGGCCTGGGAGGCCTCTCACCCATCCGATAGACAATCTGTTCAGCGCCCGATCAAGGATGTCTCTCTGCTTGTGTACTGGGACTCAGTGCCACCGGATCCGCTCCCTGCCTGTCCGATCTCCACACTGCGAACAACGGTCTACCGCCTGAACTCCCAATGGATCATCGCGGTCTCCTAACTCGGGGTCCAGCCGGAACTAGATTACTACTCAGACCTCTCAGTGGTGCGTAGGCAGGTCTCTGCAAGGTCACCGTCCCGATCTCCAGCACCAGCGCCTGCACTCTGGCCTGATCACGATCCCTGGCAGTTTCACGTGCGTCCTCCACCTTTTGCCACTCGGCTCACTCTGCCTCGCCTCCGCACGAGACTGCTGATGTCTTTCCTCTTCCTCCCACCCACTTCCTGTACTCACGCAAAGCATGATGGAAATTGTAGTTCCGTTTGTGTCCAGCATAGTCCATATTGCGTCTGTCTCCCTCTGGTGGGCATAATAAGTAAATGCAGCAAACACAATCTTTAAACAGCGCTACACCTTCATGCACTATTTTCGGTACCACCAGGTTCGGAGTTTTGTGCTTTCCATCCCTCAACAACCGATGCTCAAACGCCCCCTCACTGAATTTGAACGCCTGTGTTATACGCAGAATTTTTTCTCCCATGCTTTTATACTCCTTGCTCCAAAGAGCCTCAAGGCCCACTCCGCCTGGGTTTATGGGGAAATGGGAACTAGTGTTAGATACTACATTTACTGATGAACAGTGGACACGAATTTGGGATCTTACTCACCGCTGCTCGATATCCGCTAGGACTCAGGAGACGGCTTACAAATTACTATCCATGTGGTATAGGACCCCACAGCTTTTATGGCGCATGTTCCCTGAGTGACGCTTGCTGGAGATGTGGGTCTGAGACTGGTACCTTACTCCACATTTGATGGGATTGCCCCTTCATTAAGCCGTTTTGGGAAGGAATTGCAGCTTTTTATTGATCCATCGCCAGACCTTCTTCCCGCACCGATGTTGTTACATCACGTACCGCACTCGATCACAACATACAAACATTCGGTCTGCATTAGTATACTTAACATTGCCAAGAGCCTTATTCCCTTGTTCTGGCGGACGCCAACGATCCCGTCTCTGAGATTATGGCTAACTAAAATAGAAGAACTGCACTCTATGGAACAACTGTATTTGTACTCTAATCAAATGACCTCGAGGTATACATTAATTTGGGCTAGATGGACTCTGATTTCCACCAGCACAGAGTTCAGAGCATTATTGGTTGACCTGTGAATTCCTTTCTAGGTTGTATTGAGCAGTACGTACCGGTGATATTCCCACTGCCCCCTTTTCTCTGAATCACCCCTTACACCTTTTTGCTTAATCTGAGGACCGATGGAATTGACATATTAATGTTTACTGTGATATATATGAGTGCTCCCACCCTCTCCCCGGTTGCATAGTTTATGCTTTGTTTGCCCTTACTGACCGATATTCCTTTTTTACCCTAATTGTTTTCCTAAATATTTTAATCTTGTTTTGCCTACTTTACCCTGTTACTGTATTGATTTTTTTATATTACCGGCCTGCGAGCCGTCCTTGACAGTATATTCTTTATATTATGCCTTAAAACAATAAAAATTATATTTACAAAAAAAAAATGGAAATGTATTCATACTTAACATAAGTTCCATTCCCACGTTATATCCAAGGAAACATTGATCTGTGGGTAGCTCCTCCCTTCAGATGATTGGACTATTAAGCCTTTAACTATTTATTTATATATAAAGTATTTTACCAGGAAGGATACATTGAGTTTTCAAGTATGTTTTGGGTTCAAGAATATTGAAATTTACCTTACAGGTACCTTTGGCTTTATGGAAAAACATTTGTACATGACCCCTGAACCATATCATCACCACCACACACACAAAATTACATCCATACACGCATATACATACATGCACACCCTGTAAATGCACTGTAAAAGAGGTTTTACAGACTTCATAAAGTACAGGTATTGGCAGAAGGCTCCCTCTCTTGGTCAAATGCTGGTACTGCTGCATATGTCTGCGCGGTTCTTGGATATACATCAGCTGCTCTGTCCGATGTGCTGCAACTTTTGGAGCATATATAAATTAATTCAGCTTCCAAAAAATGCAAAGTTTGCATTCCTCCAGGATATGTCCAGGTCAGGTTAACGTGGCACCCAGGATGGAAGGAGAGTAACCAGAAAAAGTGAGGGTCAGGGAGTACAGAGGGGAACATAAATGAGCTACAAGCAGTGGTGTATTTTGGCCTAGGCCTAGGGCGGCACTTTTATTTTTTTTTTACTTTTGAAAAGTATTTTGCCAGGAAGGATACATTGAGATTTCACTAATTTTAAAGCATGTCCTGGGTAGGCAAGGCCTAGGCTTTCACTTTCCAGGGGGCAGCAAAAAACCTCACCACTAAATGGGGGTTACTCACAGAGCACCGAAATGACGCCAACATTTTCGCCACTTCGGGGAATAAAATTTCCCCACCCTGCAGTGAATTCACTATTCACCGCAGGGTCCCCAAAGTGCATGGAGTCCGCTGCTGAATGCTGCCACCGCAAACCCGTGGCCTGCTGTTTTCAAAAGAACTACTGAACGAAAATGTCTGGAATTTAGATATAAGATCCTATGATTGATAATAAAAAGTTCTGTTACAGAAAAAAGAAAAACCGCTATTAAAAAAAAGGGGGGGGGGAATTTTGCTGAAAAATTACTAAAAGGTACCAAAAAAAAATCAATAAAGACTTTTTACTGCAGATTAAAATAATAAATGGTTTATTAGATATTGCATAAAAACGGGAATATTTTTAACATTGAAACCTATGGGGTTCGCCTGAATAAACCTGCTGATTGAAACCACCGAACATCAGGGCATTTCACTGCCATTTCTCTGCTGTTTGGTGTTCTCTGAATAGATTAACCATTACTTCTCTATGGGGATTTGCAATGCCTTCAAACAGCACCGTACTTGCTGGCAGTTCGCCAAACTTGTGTGTGAGCATATCACAGAGCAGTGGTGTACTTAGGGGAGTTTTGGAGGGCGGGCCGCCCCAGGTACCAGTGATTATTGGTGTGTCATTAGGGGGTACTAGAAGGTGCCACTGTCACTGTGTGTCAGCTTTGAGCTGTGTTCTCAAACAATGAGCAGCGGAGCAGGGCATTTGCATACGGAATAAAATCGAATAGAATAAAAATCTGATGCACTCATACACACCGCACATTGCATTGCTGGGAGTTTTATTGCTGTGGATTCTGATACGCTGACACACCACACATTGCATTGCTGGGAGTTTTATTGCTGTGGATTCAGTGATACACACTGCATATTACTGTGAGTTTTATTGCCCTGGAGCTCTGGGATACGCTCATACACACTGCACATTACTGTGAGTTTTATTGCTGTGCAGTTCTGATATGCTCATACTGTCGGATATAATCTCTGCACGTGAATACAACACGTTATATATTGGATTTATAAGCCAAGCCTCCAATATGTCTATATTGGACTTACTGGACCAACCTCGGCAGTTGCCTCCAATATATCAGGGATTATTATTTCATAAGAAATTTATACGAGACACAAATATCAATCGTTTATATTTCCTATAAATTCTCCTGAATTCTTTTAATTGTCTGTGTTTTGCTTTGAAAAATACAATAATCAATAATCGGATAAAAATATATATATATTTATTACGTATACAAAAAAGTTTCAAATCTCATATCATAAACAAAAATTTATAAACCACAATCCATCAGCATATAAAAACTAGCTTCACAATATATGTATCTCCGGTTAGTAACCGCATATATGATTAATATCATTTACCTTATCAGTTAGTAACTAATACACAAATGGTTAATAAACATTTCTGCTTAATACAACATACATTTCCCAGCAAACAATGTTTAACCAGCCAGCTCTTATAGATATATATATATATCTCTATGCTACATGGATCAACAAAAGATGAGCTAATTTAATGATAAGTAATAAAAACTTATTTAGTGAATCCTCCCCTAATCTCGAGAATCAAACTTCTAATCTTTTGCTTTTTATTTTGTAGTTATATAATTCCTTGCTTATTAATTTTAATCACAGTAATTTCCAAATTCAATATATATATTGGTATCAATCTTACAACATTTCTTTTAGGAATAAATCCTTATATCCACTTCTTCATATTTCTATCTGCAGAATAGAAAATACTTAGAATTTGGATCTAACCCCAAGTATCTGAGAAATCTCAGTCTACGTTGCAAGAATATCTACAAATATATATAATTACATTAATTCTTTTTTTATACATTACCTGTCCAATTTGGATGTTGATAAGTCTGCCTTGGAATTCCTGATGTAATAATTTTGGAATGTGTGAAGATTATCGATCAGATAATCAATGCATGTGAGTTAGAGATTTGGTGAGAGTCAGAAATTTGGTGAGAATCTTGATTGCCTCATGTCCTGGGATCTGCTATCTGGACATCTGAATGCATTGCGGTGTGAGTCTCTGAATGTTGGAATCTTGGACTCTCAGAGGGTCATGTGTAATGCATTGCAGTGTGAGTCTGAATGCTGGAATCTCCGACTGACTTGCAACCAACACTGCCGCTTATTATAGCCAATTTGACGTCACTGGCAATATTATTGATACATCAAATCTAATATTTACTATCCTCTAGAGGGCAGTATTGCACTTCTTAATTAATTCCACCATTTCTTTTTAATATTCTTATCTCGGGTCAAAAGTTCAATCTACACAAAGACCTTCTCTTCTCAGTCGTTAGACACTGTGTCTCTGTCTAATTTATATCCCTACTCCCTTTTGAAATTACTTACTCAGAGTCCTATCAGCTAAATTCTTTTCTGGTTAACTCAACAGAATCTATTCTTTAGTAATTTTTATTATTTACCCATTATATACTTTCTACAATATTTATTGGAGTATATATTTCCTACTGTAAATATAATAAAATATACCTTGATTATAAACATATATTTTGTGAATATAAATCTATATTACAGAATATTAACTCTTATTCCTATACCCAAAAGACAAAATATCTTTTGTTTTAAAAACTTAAGACAGACCAATAAATTTAATTATGACACGTCTTAGCACTTAACCCTAACCTTATCACACACAAACATTCTAGGTTCCTTCATGTCTGGCACTTCTTAAAAAAATATAAAAGACTTAACCCAGGAATGAACTCTGTAAAAAAAAATCTCGTTCATTTCTAAACCTAGAGAAAATTTTAAAGAAAAGAAACTGTCTTTAAAAACAAAATGGCTACAGGCATCCATTTTAAAATTCCTTTGTGTAATATACCTGACAATACACATTGCCCATTTCTGTGGGTTTTATTGCTGTGCAGCTCTGTGATACCCTCATATGCAGTGCACGTTTCTGTGGATTTTATTGTTCAACCAATTAGAGCGGCTGTGATCCAGTATACTTGACATGCGTGGCTGTTCTTTGTATTTTATTTATCTCAATAGATACATTTGAAATGGTATACAAAATATACAAGTAGGCACTTGGTATCCACTTTTAATATAAAGAGAGGAAAAGGCGGAGCTCTAAGAGGAAAAGGTGGAGCTTAAAGAGGAAGGGTGGGGATTAACCAGGAAGAGGTGTGTCCTTGACAGGAAGTGGTGCCTCAAATTTAAATTAGGGGGTGCACGAGTTTAGTCAGGCCTAGGGCAGCACTAAACCTAAATACACCACTGGCTACAAGTCAGGTCAGAGGAAAGTAGAGATGTACAAAACTAAAGGGGTTATTCAGAGAGAGCCGATCTGGCCCCGAAATGTAACTGGACACTGAAATTCTGCATATGGTGACATTTCGGGGCCATTCGGCTATTCAGAGAGCAGGCAGTTCGCCAAATTTTGGCAAATTGCCTGCACGTACGGTGCCTGTTCGAGGGCAGTGAAATCCCCCACAGAGAAGCAATGGTTAATCTATTCAGAGACACCAAACTGAGGAATGTCAGTGAAATGCCCTGCTGTTTGGTGGTTTCATTCAACAAGTTTATTCAGGCGAATCCCATAGGCTTCACTGTTAAAAATACTCCCGTTTGGGGCGTGGCCAGCAGCCGCACATGGTAGACGTGTGCTAGACCTGCTCCTGCGACCGCCGGCGGAAAAAGCGGATTAAATCAGAGCACAAACCCAGTAGGAGACCCCCAGAGACCCCCGAATTCGGGAGAAGCAATGGCAGCAGCAAGGGCGAGGAAGCTCTCGGAGAAACAGGACTTTTTTACTCCAAAACCGGGGAAGCGAAAAGACGGAGCGGCCCGCCAAGATGGCGGCGATCAGCTCTCCCCTTCCTCCCCAGCGCCTGCTACATCGCTGTCGACTGACCTGGAGCGCTTCTCAACACGGATGGAGGGGATGATGAAGGAGCTCTCAACAGCCCTAACCACAAGACTGGACACGGTGGCAGCGGACATCCGACGGGACATCCGAGATATAGGTGAGCGGACCTCCAAGCTGGAAGATAAAATGGCCGAAACAACGGAGGCTCACAACAGCATGGCGACAAGAGTGGAGGAGTTGGAAGAATCATTAGAGAGATATGCCCGGAAATTGGCAGACCTGGAAGACAGATCTAGACGCCATAACTTAAAAATAAGGGGCATCCCGGAATCCATCCACCCGAAAGACTTGCAAACGTACACTACAGAATTCTTTAAGCACCTACTCCCGGAATCCACAGAAGATTCCCTGTTATTTGATCGGATCCACAGGGTCCCCAAGCCACCCTCGGCTCCTGTTAAAGCCCCAAGAGATGTGATTTTACGCCTCCACTATTTCAGACCACGAGAGGCCATACTTCGAGCTCTGCGAGACCAGGAAGCACTCGGCCCGGAATACCATCATCTCTCGGTCTTCCCGGATTTGTCCCAGGCCACATTGCAACAACGTCGCCGATTTCGCCCCGTGACTGACACTCTGAGGTCAGAGAAGATTTCATATCGATGGGGATACCCGACTAAACTAATTCTTGTCCGGAATGGGACGCCAACGATCATTATGACACCTGACGACGGTTGCCGCATTTTGGAGGAATGGGGCTTGAAGGTTCAGGACCGCCGAGATCAGAGCATGCCCTCCTCGGGCAAGGTGTCCCGTGACTGGCACTCCCGCTGAGTATTTCCAGACAACAGATCCTTTTCGAAGACAGGCATCGAAGGCGCCTTCTCCCAGGTTAACTTTAAATTCCTATTTACAAAAAACAAATTTTTTTTTTTTTTTCTCCCAACTGGTTTAAAAATTCACGTGGTCCGCTGGCACGTGGGCACCACGAGACCCTTATCTCCCTCTTCGCCGGAAGAGTTTGAGGTATCTCTCCTCCCCATATTACTGGGGAAGCGGGACTCCTCTCTGGAGAATTTTTTTTTTTTTTCTGACGTTTTATGTACGTAGTACAACTTTACACCAAGATATGTTTTATTACTGTTACAATCCTACGGTACTATGGCTAAGTTTTATTTCTGTTTTGTACCTTACCCTTTCCCTTCCCCACCTAAATCAGGAACAGCCCAAAACTCCACTCTCCTTTTACTTTCACAAAAGACCCCGCATCAAGGATATGCTTCTTCTATATGCCTCGCTGACGTATCGGCAATGTAGCCTTTCTATATGCTGTAATGAAACTATTGTCCTATAACGTAAAAGGTCTGAATGTGCCAATGAAACGGCACTCCCTCAGTAAGACCCTAAAATTTCATGACGCAGACATAGTATGCATCCAAGAGACACATTTCAGAAGATTAGATCACCCTACGCTCACTATCCCATTTTACCAGACGCAATACCACTCTACGTTTGCCTCGAAATCTCGGGGAGTATCCCTTCTGATCCATAACCGATTAGCGTTCCAAGCCCATAGGATTCTAAAAGACACGAAAGGTAGATATATTATTCTGGTATGCACCATTAACTCGGTCCCGTACACGTTGGTTTCCATATACGCCCCTAACATCTCTCAAATCCAGTTTCTTACCCAGATATTGGAAAAGACGAGGGAAGTTCAAACAGGGACCCTTATTTTATGTGGGGATTTTAACTTGGGTCTCGACCCCCTAAAAGACAGGTCCACCCAATCAACTCCTACTCTATCCAAGTCCTCCGTACGTAAACTTCACTTATTACTCCAACAACATGACCTATATGACACATGGCGACTACAACACCCACGAGAGCGAGATTATACATTTCGTTCCAAGGCACACAATAGTTACACTAGAATAGATCATTTCATGGTGACCGGGGCGACCCTTCCTCGAATTCTAGATAGTCAAATATTACCGTTCACCTGGTCGGACCACTCTCCGGTCCTCCTAGTATTAGGAGATGCGTACCAGTATTATACCAGACCACCGTGGAAATTACGGGACATGATGCTGAAACAAGACCTGGCGGTCCAAACCATACAATCCGCTCTGACACACTACTTTGCTGAAAATGCAACACAGGACGTGAGCCCCATTACGGTTTGGCAAGCCCATAAGGCAGTTATTAGGGGAGTATGTATGCAATGGTCTGCACGGCAACGTAAATCATACATGTCCAACAGGCTACAATTACTTACCACCCTACAAGATCTAGACGTACGCAACAAATTGGCCCCGTCCCAAACTACTGCAGATCTCATAGAAACCACGCTCAACTCACTTAGAGACTTAGACACGGACGGATACTTCCACACTATGACCCGCATAAAGGCAGCCTATTACTCTCTCCACAACAAGTCAGGGCGATTTTTAGCTAGGAAGCTCCAGCCCCTTAGAGCGCCACGAAAGGTGCACACCCTCCACACCAACGTTGGAGATATTCATAACCCCCGAGAAATAGCAAATGGATTTGCACAATATTATGAAAAATTATATAACTTGGGCACGGACGATGACATTTCTCAACCGTCGGAGGCCATAGTGGACACTTACCTGGAAAACATACACCTTCCCGCTCTTTCACAGACGCAAATAGCGAACCTATCTTCCCCAATCACAATAGAAGACATCACTATAGCCATCAAAGCCCTGCCGACGGGAAAGGCACCGGGACCAGACGGTCTCTCCGGCTTATATTATACCACATTCTCTTCTCAACTAATCCCGCACCTTCATAGCGCGTTTGCTGCGGCAGGGGAAGACGGCTCCTTCCCAGTGGACATGTTGCGGGCACATATAGTCACCCTGCCCAAACCGGGGAAACCACCCAACCGATGCCCTAATCTGCGCCCCATCTCTCTAATCAATGTAGATGTAAAACTGTATGGTAAAATCCTGGCTAACCGCTTACAATACCTTCTGCCATCCCTAATAGGACAAGACCAGGTGGGATTTATCACCAAACGTCAAGGCCCAGATAGCACTAAAAAACTCCTTACCTTAATGGACACCATGAACCGTGAGGGGACCCCGGGTCTGATCCTGTCATTAGACGCAGAAAAGGCGTTCGACAGGGTAAGCTGGCTCTTCCTCTCGCGGGTTTTACTTAAATTTGGGTTTCCAAAATCATTTCTAACAGCTGTTCAGGCTCTCTATGATTCCCCTTCGGCCAGAGTGCTTAACTCGGGCTTTCTCTCGGAAGAATTTCGAATAACCAATGGCACGAGACAGGGTTGTCCGCTCTCTCCCTTGCTATACGCCCTCATACTAGAGCCACTGGCACAGGCCATTCGGCAAAACGACCTGATTCGGGGTGTCTCGATTGGTCCCACGACATTCAAATTAAATTTATACGCAGACGATATTTTACTAACCCTGACGGACCCAGAAACTTCGTTACCGGCACTGAATACAGAGCTGGAATTATATGGCAAAGTTTCCTACCATCTGGTCAATGCGCAAAAAACTCAAGCCTTACCATTGAATCTTCCCAAAACCCGTTTGACAACCCTACGATCTCACTACAACTTTGACTGGCGATCCGAATACATAACATACCTTGGACTTCGTATAACAAACACCACGGAGGGCCTATACAAACACAACTATGACACTCTACTACGAGGTGTAAAAAATCAACTATTCCAATGGCGTTTGAAAGATGTGTCTTGGTTGGGCAGGATGGCGACTGTAAAAATGATGGTGATACCTAAAATCCTGTATATTCTCAGATCCATACCAATTGTTCTGTCAAAGTCCTACCTAGACCAATTGCAGTCCATTCTCATGACCTATATATGGCAAAACAAGAAACCAAGGATACCACGAAGCCTGCTGTATCATAGACACAGAGATGGAGGTCTCAAAGTGGCCCACGTTCATAGATACTACTGGGCGTCTTGTCTCGCAACTTTATCAGAAATAGTACATACTCACCCTTCCCCACAATGGTTGGTCATACTCTCTACCTATACAAACGGTCACGACATCTCCAATCTGATATGGATACCGCGACGGTCCAGACCGAAACTCCCATTCCTATTACCACTAGCAACCTTGCTGCTTCGGATTTGGGATCAACATTCCTCTCTTTTTACACAACATAAACCGCTATCGCTGGCCATCCCACTCTCTTCCTTAACGTACCTCCTGCCACACTTCCGAGCACCTCCGTGGATTCGTTTGGGAGTCACACATCTTCATCATTTTTTCACGCCACCAGCCATCATGACATTCCAATCTATGCAAATAAAATACAAAGCTCCACCTAATATGTTTTTATCATACTCGCAAATATATTCATATATGCGCAAGTGCAATATACTGGACGATCTACGTGCCACCCTCCCACTCTTAACAGAATTTGAACTGTTCTGGTTGGACCCTATATCGACAATTAAGCCCATCTCGCTGTTTTATCGACTGCTCACGACCCCCATCAAGCCGCACAGGTGGTCCTACCAAGCTACATGGGAGAGAGACCTTTCCAAGTCCTTTACCCCTACACAATGGGCAATGGCGCACATGTTTGCTACGGGAGCCACTAGGTGTGCCACACTGATTGAAACACAAAGAAAAGTGATGTATTGCTGGTACTACACACCACTACGTTTAAACCGAATGGACCCACAGTCCTCGGACATCTGCTGGAGATGTTCGTCAGCGGTGGGGGATATGGGCCACATTTGGTGGCACTGCCCTAAGATTGCCCCTGTGTGGTCCGGCCTCTCCGAGCTGGCCACAGAGGTTCTGGGCTGCAATATTCCTTGCTCCCCAGAGGTTCTACTATTAGGAATGATACGACTTCCAAGGCAACATTTAAAAATGCTTTTTATAATGGCTTCATCCACTATGCTCCTCATAGCACGACACTGGAAATCTGAGGTTGTTCCAACAAGTTCACAGATAAGGACAACACTTAACCAATACAGATCTTTTGATTCGAGAGCAGTGTTCAGGGGAGCGGGTACACCTCCGCGAAAGGATCCCTGGAGTTTGTGGGACGTTCAAAAAATATATGAGGCATGCGGTCCCTGAAACACCAGTCACTGACTGGAGCTCTTTTCGATATGAGTCAGAAAATGTTGATAATACGAACAGAGATCATCATGGTACTAGTCAAGTTATGGATGTTAGGTTGTTTCCTGAACTCTCCCCCTTTTTCCCCACCCTTTCCTTCCCCCTATGTTAATGTTATTGTTTTCCCCCTTCGCAGAAAAATGGTGGAAGTTGACATACACTGTGTGAAATTGTAATTGTTGAAGTGCACTGTAAGACCACTATCATAATGGACAGCGGGCTCGCTGTCCATGGAATGTAATGTCTTCTTCTCAATAAAATACTTTGATTTAAAAAATAAGCATTAAACAAAAAAATACTCCCGTTTTAACTCAATATCTAATAAACCGTTCATTATAATATTCTGCAGTAAAAAGTCTCTTTATTTATAGATTTTTTTAGGATCTGTTAGGCATTTTTCGGGATATTTTCAGAAACATTTTTTTCCCGTCTTTTTTTTAAAATCGTGTTTTCTCTTTTCTGTAACAGCCCTTTTCATTATACGTTTCATTGGATCTTATATGTAAATTTCAGACATTTTCGTTCAGTAGTTTTTTTGCAAACAGCTTTTCCAAATTTCAAACTTTCAAACGTACTGTTTTTTTTTGTCACTCTGTTCGTCTGCTTGTCGGCTTTTTCCAGCGGCTGCTCTACGCGGTGATCGGCGGCTCCTTGGATTTTTTCACCGTGTTTGGTGTGATTTTTGCGGCGATTTCTGTGGGTTTTTGGTGAGTGTTCGTCGGGTTTGCGGCGGGTTTTCCCTGCACTCTGTGGACCCTGCGGTGCTTGCTCAATACACCGCAGGCTCGGCGAAATAGAATCACTGAATCACCCTGAAGTGCGGGGAACGAAAGGTCACTGAACGTGCGGTGACATTTCAAATCTCTCTGTATAACCCCTTATGGGTCAATATCCGCGCTCTGGAAGATGTAGGTCAAGAACCAGCTGTGCTGGTGCCAAGAAGTCAATTTAAAGACTCAGCCCTCGCTATTGGGCTCAAGAGACGAAACCACAAGAGGCAGATCGGAGGTCATCCTCTAAATCTATATATCCTAGGGGGCGTTACATCATTCTGGGTTTCAAAAAACATGTCTCATAGAAGCAAGGCTTGGCTCTGGCGCCCACATAATTGTCACGGTGGCCCATGTCCAGGGAAGTGTTGCGCCTTCAACCCATGTCCAGGGAAGTGTTGCGCCTTCAACCCATGTCCAGGGAAGTGTTGCGCCTTCGGCCCATGTCAAGGGAAGTGTTGCGCCTTCAACCCATGTCCAGGGAAGTGTTGCGCCTTCAACCCATGTCCGGGGAAATGTTGCGGTCGTCACAGCAGCTGGTATCCAGAAAGCCTTATACCAGGGTACTGTGTACTACAGGACAGAGAAATGGTGACTATAACCAGTTCACTCACGGGATGAAAACATAATTTTGCCTCTGTATAAATCAATGGTCAGGCCGCACCTTGAATATGCCGTGCAATTTTGGGCACCGGTCTTAAAAAAAGATATTATAGCGTTAGAAAAAGTGCAGAGACGGGCAACTAAATTAATAAGGGGAATGGAAGGGTTAAGTTATGAGGCAAGATTAACAAGCTTAAACCTGTTTAGTTTAGAGAAAAGGCGCCTTAGAGGGGTTCTGATAACCTTATATAAATATATACGGGGCCATTATCAACCATTGTCTGATAACCTATTCATTAACAGGACTATACATAGGACAAGGGGTCATCCATTTAGACTGGAAGAAAGAAAATTTAGCTTAAAGCATAGTGTCAGGTTCCGGCCGCCATCTTGCAGACCCCCAGACCTCTCGGACTCACCCGGGTCCCGAGGACGTCCTCCGGAACGAGAGGGGGTTGAGAGGCGGCTCCCCCAGCCCGAGTGCGCGGGCTGCAGGGTCCGGACGCCGGCCACGGGGTCCTCCGTCCGTCCAAGATGGCGCAGGTTCCTCGAGTGGTCGGCGTCTGGGCGGGTCAGCGTGTGTGCGGCGGATCGGCTGGGGGCGTGGCTTCAACCTCAGACGCCGGGGGAGAGCCCAAGGTGATCCCCAGAGTCTCCCCTCGCAGCTCCAATCAGAGGAGGGAGAGACTAGAGAGGTGGGGTGATGGTGGGCGGAGCTAGCTCCTGACTCCTCCATAAAACTCCTGAGTACCAGAGGCAAGACGCTCATTGATTTTGTGGTACCTCTGCTACAAGAGCTCTCCCTGTTGTTTCCCTAACTATCCTAATATCCCTATCTGATTGACCTTCCCGTTGCCAACCTCAGCTTTTCTCACGACCACGATTCTTGCCGCCTGCCTTGACCTCAGAACGCCTAGACCTTTCTTCAGCCTAAAGCCTTGTGTATACTTGTCCTCGCCTTCCTCCTCTCCGCATCCTGGGTTCCACTTCCAGAATCCTTACATAATCAATGAGCCTCATCATGGAATCCGCAGAGTTGGCCGAAGCCTTGACCACCCTAACCCGTCAGATGGGGACGCTGACACAATCGCTACAAGAAGTACAGTCTAACCAGGCACAGTTCCAATCGCAGTTACATGATCTCCAAGCTGGAAGACCTGGTCCTTCTCCACCTCTTCCCTGGTCGTTTTTTGCCTCGTCAGTGCCCCCTGGAGGTGATGCCCCTACCCCAGAACCGGAGGTCTCAACGCCCGAACGCTTCAACGGAGATCGCAAACAATTCCAGGACTTCATAACGAGCTGCCTCCTGTATTTCTCGCTTAAACCCCGTACCTACACCAACGATCATGTAAAGATTCAGATGGTGATCACCTTACTGACAGGAGAGGCACGCACTTGGGCCCATACCCTGATCCATGCCCAAGATCCCACTTTGAACTCTTGGCTATCATTCTTGGCCTCTATGGAGACGATGTTCGGAGACCCATTCAAGATAGATACCGCTCAAACGGCGATCCGAGCCTTAAGACAAGGGAGACACCCTGTCGAGGAGTATGTTACATCCTTTCGAAAATACGCTCTAGACACGGCTTGGAATGAAGCCGCCCTAGTGGACCAATTCCGAAGGGGACTGGCGGATCACATCAAGGACGAGATAGCCAGAGGAGAACGTCCTCGAATCCTCGAGGAGATCATTCTTCTGTCCATTTCTGTCGATCGCCGGTGGCGTGAACGCCAACAAGAGAAAAACACCAATCCGTATCCTTCTCTACTCCCCCAGACAAGGCGAATGGGGTCTAACACTCAACGTCCGCTGGCTCTACCTCCCGTCTCCTCGTCACCACTTGCATCTTCGGAAGAACCTATGCAGGTGGGGTTGATACGAGGACATTTACCCCCTGCGGAATTAGAGAGGCGTAGAAAAGAAAACCGCTGCCTTTATTGTGGGGGTCTAGGCCACGTCGCCAGAACCTGCCCAGAAAAGATCCGACCACGAGGTAAGCCTCTATGCCATGTAAAAATAACAAGGTCTCCCTCTGAATCTGCACATCTTCTATCCTTTGAAATTGTCTTACAGTGGGAAGACAAGAAGATCCCCCTCCGCGCAATGATTGATTCTGGAGCCAGCAACTGTATCATTGATTCCTCTCTTGCTCACCGTTTGTGTGTTCCTGTGCACAATAAAGAATACCCCATAAAGATACAGGTTGTGGATGGATCTTCTTTGAGTTCTGGGGTAGTCACCCACGAGACGCTACCTATTAAGGTTTGGGCGGGGCCTCGTCACCAGGAGACCCTCTCCTTTGACCTCATCCCTTCTCCAATGTTCCCGGTGATACTAGGTATACCTTGGCTGAGACAACATGACCCGATGATACAATGGTCTACGGGATTAATCTCCTTTTCATCTCCTTATTGCAACCAGAAGTGTCTGAAATCCCCTCCTACGTTATCCATTAATACAGTTCTAGACACGAATATGAGAAAGACCGGAGTACAGATACCCACATGTTATCAGGAATATAAAGATGTATTTGATGAGATAGGAGTGGAAGCTCTTCCCCCACATCGCAAATATGACTGTCCCATAGACCTCCTTCCCGGGGCAGTTATACCCTTCGGACGCATCTATCCTCTCTCCACCCCTGAACTTGAAGTACTCAAAACCTACATAAAAGAAAATTTACAGAAAGGCTTCATACGCCCATCAACTTCTCCGGCAGGGGCAGGGATATTCTTCATAGGGAAGAAGGACGGAGGGCTCCGTCCGTGCGTAGATTTTCGTGAACTAAACCACATCACTATTAAAAATCGATATCCGTTACCGCTTATTCCAGAACTCATGGAACGTCTTCAAACAGCCACCGTATTCTCAAAGATCGATTTAAGAGGAGCCTACAACCTCGTTCGTATCCGTGAAGGAGACGAGTGGAAGACAGCGTTCCGCACTCGTTATGGTCACTTCGAGTATGTAGTAATGCCCTACGGGCTTTGCAATGCTCCTGGAACTTTTCAACATCTGGTGAACGATGTCTTCAGAGACCTCTTGGATCGTTTTGTGATAATATATCTAGACGACATTCTGATATATTCCCCTACACTGGAGGAACATCAGAGGAATGTGAAAGAGGTCCTTTCCCGTCTTCGCAACCACCAACTGTATGCCAAACTGGACAAATGTTCCTTCAACCAATCCCGAATTTCTTTTCTAGGATACATCCTTTCTCCTGGCAAACTCGAGATGGACCCCGAAAAAGTAGCTGCCATACACTCCTGGCCTACCCCCACAAACAAAAAAGAGGTCCAGAGATTTCTAGGATTCTCGAATTTCTATAGAAAATTTATTAGAAACTTCTCCCACATAGTCCAACCCCTTACCAAACTTACAAAAGACCATGAGAAATTCAGGTGGGCCGAAGACACTCAAAAAGCCTTTCTCAAACTGAAGGATCTATTTACCAGTGCTCCGATCCTAGAACAACCCGATCCTAACCATCCATACTTTCTCGAAGTAGACGCCTCAGAAAATGCCACCGGGGCCATCCTATCCCAAAGGAATCTTACCACTGGCAATCTGCACCCTATAGCCTTTTATTCAAAACGTCTGAATCCCGCGGAGACAAGATACGACGTTGGAG
The DNA here is from genome assembly GCA_009667805.1 of Leptobrachium leishanense. Lineage (NCBI taxonomy): Eukaryota > Metazoa > Chordata > Amphibia > Anura > Megophryidae > Leptobrachium > Leptobrachium leishanense. The sequence continues at coordinate 26,550,701 of CM019075.1, read as the reverse complement.
ACAAGGAGTTGCTAGCGATTAAACGCGGATTCGACGAATGGAGACATCTCCTGGAGGGATCCCTTTATCCCATTACAGTGTACACCGACCACCAAAATCTCGAACATATAAAAACGGCCAAACGTCTAAGACCTCGACAAGCCAGGTGGGCTTTATTTTTCACAAGATTCAACTTCCACATCACATACAGGCCTGGTAGTAGAAATGGGAAAGCTGACGCCTTATCCAGGTGCTATTCAGTGGACTCCACGATAGAGACATCCCCTCCTACGATCCTACAGCAAAAACACTTCACAACGGTCCAGTCAACCCTCCTTTCCCGACTCAAAAAGGATTCTAAGGACCAGTCCTCTGACAAACAGTGTCTTTTAGTATCCCCAGACAATCTAATGGATGTACTGAAGAATGTCCATGACTCACCTCTGGCGGGACACGGAGGTATACGAAAGACACTCCACAGAGCTCGCCAATTGTACCAGTGGCCGTCCCTGAAAAAAGATGTCACGGATTATATCCGTTCCTGTCCAGAATGTAACAGGATGAAGTCGCCTAAATGCAAACCGGTTGGTCTTTTACAGCCTCTACCCACCGCTTCAACACCATGGAGAGATCTGTCAATGGATTTCATAGTAGACCTTCCGCCCTCTCAAGGAAATACGACCATTATGGTCGTTGTCGACCGATTCTCAAAGATGGCACACTTTCTTCCGATACCGGGTCTGCCCACAGCCAGTGAAACTGCATCGCTGTTCCTCAAAGAAATAGTACGTCTGCATGGTGTCCCTTCTTCCATAGTCTCGGACAGAGGGGTCCAATTCACCTCTAAGGTATGGTCTGCCTTTTGTCAAACACTTAACATAAAGATCCACCTTTCGTCGTCCCACCATCCACAAACCAATGGCCAAACCGAAAGGGTGAACCAACAATTAGAACAATACCTGAGATGCTATTCGAGTTATCAGCAGGATAATTGGAGCAACCTTCTCCCCACCGCAGAGTTTGCATATAATTCGCAGACCCATGATTCTATCCGCAACACCCCGTTCTTCGTTAACTACGGGTTCCATCCCTCTACGCTTCCAGATCCGTCAACTCCAAGTTCAGTCCCCGAGGTTGATAAGCGACTACGACACCTGCAAGATTGTCGTCAACAACTTCTTGTGGCATTAAAAGATGCACAACAACGACAAAAACATTACGCCGATAGACTACGAAGCCCAGCCCCGGTCTATAAAGAGGGGGATCAGGCCTGGCTATCCACTAGACATCTACGTCTGACTTGTCCAACAAAAAAACTGGGCCCCAGGTTCTTAGGTCCGTTCCCCATTCTATCAGTACTATCCCCTGTTTGTATTCGTCTCCAGCTACCCCCCTCAATGAAAATACATCCGATATTCCATGTCTCCCTCCTGAAACCATATGTCCCAGATCGATACGTGCAGAGACGCGTGACGCCTCCACCTCCAGTTATGGTAGATAACACTGAAGAATTCGAAGTAGAGGCCATCTTGGACGCTAGATGGCATCGTAGACGGCTTGAGTACCTGGTCCACTGGAGGGGATATGGCCCTGAGGAGCGGTCTTGGGAGCCGGTACGCCTGATTCATGCCCCTCGATTGGTTTCCGCCTTTCATAGGCGTTATCCGGGTAAGCCGGCTCCGAGGCGCCCCCGGAGGTCGCGCCTTCAAGGGGGGTCCTGTCAGGTTCCGGCCGCCATCTTGCAGACCCCCAGACCTCTCGGACTCACCCGGGTCCCGAGGACGTCCTCCGGAACGAGAGGGGGTTGAGAGGCGGCTCCCCCAGCCGAGTGCGCGGGCTGCAGGGTCCGGACGCCGGCCACGGGGTCCTCCGTCCGTCCAAGATGGCGCAGGTTCCTCGAGTGGTCGGCGTCTGGGCGGGTCAGCGTGTGTGCGGCGGATCGGCTGGGGGCGTGGCTTCAACCTCAGACGCCGGGGGAGAGCCCAAGGTGATCCCCAGAGTCTCCCCTCGCAGCTCCAATCAGAGGAGGGAGAGACTAGAGAGGTGGGGTGATGGGTGGGCGGAGCTAGCTCCTGACTCCTCCATAAAACTCCTGAGTACCAGAGGCAAGACGCTCATTGATTTTGTGGTACCTCTGCTACAAGAGCTCTCCCTGTTGTTTCCCTAACTATCCTAATATCCCTATCTGATTGACCTTCCCGTTGCCAACCTCAGCTTTTCTCACGACCACGATTCTTGCCGCCTGCCTTGACCTCGGAACGCCTAGACCTTTCTTCAGCCTAAAGCCTTGTGTATACTTGTCCTCGCCTTCCTCCTCTCCGCATCCTGGGTTCCACTTCCAGAATCCTTACACATAGGAAGGGTTATTTTACGGTGAGAACAATAAAGCTGTGGAATTCTCTGCCTGTTGAGGTGGTTGGGTCAGAGTCTGTACAGACTTTTAAAAAACGACTTGATGACTTCCTGCAGACACAGAATATTAAGGGTTATAATATTTAATATGTGGGTAAAAGCTTCTTGATCCAAGGAGAAATCTGACTGCCATTCTGGGGTCAAGAAGGAATTTTTTCCCAGTATGTTGCATATTGGCAAGCATTTCAGACTGGGTTTTTTGCCTTCTTTTGGATCAACAGCAGTAGGTTATGTGGGAGAGGCTGAACCCGATGGACGCATGTCTTTTTTCAGCCTATATAACTATGTAACTATGTAACCCGGCCATTACTAAGGATCGGTTGGTCTGGGTCTGTTGGCTTATCGTCTGCAAGCGGGGTTACCCGATCCTGACAATAATGATGCAACTGGGAATTGAGATATGTAACGAAGCAATAACTGAGGTCTAGCCTTAAAAAAATTAAGGGCTCTAGATTTAGAGAAAATATTGGCTTTCAGGCATAGTTGAAGGTAAAGGTGGGTAGGGCTTGGATTGTCACTTCTGTCTGTATGGCTTCTGGCAAGAGCAACTCTGTAATCCTTGAGATATTCAAGCGTTACGGTGCATTCTATGGACTGGACACCTATCACTCTCAGCCAGGCCATAGAGCGTGAATAAATATCCATCCCTTGCTTTGCTATTGGGGCACATCACAATGCATTGTGTACCTGGACCACTGATGGACACGGAGACAGACACTTGACACACTGCACTGTATAGAGACATCATTGGCTATGCGGTGCTGTCTGATTATGTCAAAGTGGAATCCAAGGAGGTCTGGGCTCATTTATTATCGCTTGTTTTTGTTTATCCAAAAATGATGTTTCCACATAGAAAGTTTGGCTACATTACAGAAATGTGAGCCGGAGTTGCAGGGAGCTGTACTAATCCCTTGAACAGTCATTTACCTATCACTATCGGAGAGACACGAGCGCTGCCCTTGGCAACGTGTATCCTTTATTTAAGATTTTCTTTTGGAGGACAATTTCGGGGTCACTCAGTCTTGTACTTTCTGTGCCCCCTAGCATCCCGTGTGGGGGAATTATGAGTAATCGTACTTGGCAGCCCTACGGAAGATTATCCTTAACTTTGAGTGCATTGTCAGAGCAGAAAAGACTAGATGAAAGGATCCGTAGCCTAGATACTCACGCGTTATTTAACGCTTTCATTGCATGGATGACAATTCTTCCACATCGTGTCCTCTGCTCTGAAAAGGTAATTCATTTATACATACAGGGTTATTCAAAGAGATCCGAATTGCTCGAGAAAGGTAACCGAATGCTGAAATTCAGCGTTCGGTTACCTTTCCTGGCCATTCGGCTATTCAGAGAGCAGGCAATTCGCCAAATACTGGCGAATTGCCTGCACATACGGTGCCTGTTCAAGGGCAGTGAATTCCCCATAGAGAAGCAATGCTTTGGCTATTCAGAGAGCAAAAATCAGCAGTGAAAGGTTCCCGAAATGCCCCGCCATTCGGTGGTTTAATTCGGCAGGTTTATTCAGGCGAATCCCATAGACTTCAATGTTAAAAATATTCCCGTTTTAATTCAATATCTAATAAACCATTGATTATAATATTCTGCAGTAAAGAGTCCCTTTATTTGTAGATTTTTTGGGATATTTTAAGCATTTTTCGGGTTTTCATCTTTTTTTAACATTACTTATTTTTTCTGTAACAGCCCTTTTTATTATCATTCCCTGGACCTCATATGTAAATTTCAGACATTTTCGCTCAGTAGTTTCTTTGCAAACAGCGTTTCACTTTTCAAACATTCAAGCGAACTGTTTTCTTAATTTATTCACTCCATTCGTCTGCGCTGTCGGCTTTTTCCGGCGGCTGAGCTGCGTGTGATCGGCTCCTGCTCGGGTTTTTCTGGCATTTTCGGCGGGTTAATCCAGATGTTTTGCGGGTTTCAGTGTGCGTTCACCCTCGTTTTGCGGTGAGTTTTCGGCGGGTTTACGGCGACTTTTCCTTGCAATTCGGGGACCCTGTGGTGTATTCAGCACCACCGAAATGGGATCGCCAAATTGAACTGAATTGAAGAGAACGAAAAGTCACCGAACGTGCGGTGGCTTTTCGATTCTCTTTTGAATAAACTTGATAGTTGAAAAGGAAAAGGGAAAATACTTTAGTTTGTGATATTTTTATGATGTAATGGAAGGTCCGACCCAGGGCTGTCAAACTCTGCCCCCTAGATATTCATGCCTACAATTCCCAAACTTCTTTCAATGCAATACATGGCCAGGGAATCATGGGAGTTGTAGTTCAGAAACAACAGGGGGGGCTGGAGTTCCAAAAAACCTGGTCTACCCCTTTATAAGAAGACCTCAAGAAACCACTCTGGGTTTAAAATTATACGTACACTGTAATCTAGCCACTGGACAGACCATTCAGTGCTCAAGGCTTCGCTTCATTTTGCAGGCAGTATATGCAAATAGACAAGCAAAAAAACCAAACATAAATCAAGAGCCTACTCCTCATTCGGAGACTAGCTGAGCATTTGTTCTCCCCTCACCTGATACCGGGCAGCTAAGCTGCTTACCAGTAAAATAAAACAAAACTAAAGAGTTTGTACTTCTCTTAGCGACTACAGAGCTTGTCTCCTCCTTTGCTGCTCCCAACAAAAAGACTGCTGCCCCAGAGTGAACCACAATACCTATAAAGGCAGGGTAGTCTTAAGCAGTTAGCGGAGAATTAACCCTATAGGGGAATAGGGTTTTCTCCATCCACCTGCTGACAAAACGGTGGTCTATCACTGTGCACCTTATCACTATGTCACAACACACACACACACAACCACACGTTACGTCCTTATATCTTTCACTTTCTATATTACTTTCCGTTGAACAGGTGTATTTTCGGAGTGCAACATTCTTCTTAAATAATTAACAGTTAATTTGCTGTATTCTGCACAACATTATGGAGCACATGTAGCATTCATATTCTTCATGAATATAGAAACACAACACTTTGAAGAAGCATTGGCATCTACCCATATTCAACATCATGACTCGATATCGCAGTATTGTTGCTACATGATTCGCTGTAACACTGCAATGTAACATTACGGTTTCCATGATTCTAAGCGAAATGTTTGGTGCTGCCCCCTTCTGGTCAGGGAATTTTTATGATACGGCTACTTTCTCGCATAAATTAGGGCGATCCCAGGACACTGAGTGATAATTATTATTACTGGTTATGGTTTTGACTTTCCTGACTTCTCTGTCCTCTGACTAAAAATGAAAGAGCTCCCACCAAAAAAACATTAGAGGGATTATTCAGAGAGCACAGAAATGTCGCCGACGTTTTGGTGCTCTCTCGTTCCCCGCACTTCCCTGCACTTCAGGGAATCAAAGTTCCTCACCCTGTGGTGAATTCAGCATTCACTGCAGGGTCCCTGGTGTGCAGGGAAAAACCCGCCGAACACCCGTCGTACACCTGCCGAAAATGCACCGAACACTCACCAAAACAAGCCGGAACCGCTGCAAAAAACACACTGAACACGTCGGAAAAAGCCGACGGGCCACCGATCACAGTGCAGAGCAGACCAGCCGCCAGAAAAAGCCAACAAGCTTACGAACAGGGTAAAAAAAAAGGCAAAAAATAATATGCTTGAAAGTGTCGAAATTGAAATGCTGTATGCAAAATTTCACTGCCGTCGAACAGGTACTGTACATGCAGGCAATTCGCCAAAATTTGGTAAACTGTCTGAATAGCTGAATCGCCCCGAAATGTCAACGTACGGGGAAATTCCCTGTTCGGTGACATTTCGGGGCCAGATCGGCTCTCTCTGAATAACTCTGTAGGAAACACAGGGAGGAAGATAAGAGAGAGACCCACACGAAGATGGATAGAGACAAACACCCAGAGGAGAATAGAGAGTGACAGCAACACTAAAAGAATAGAGACACCCACACGGAGGAGGATAGAGAGAGACACCAATACACGGAGGAGGATAGAGAGAAAAATACCCACATGAAGGAGGATACAGAGAGACACCAAAATGCAGAGGAGGATAGAGAGAGACACCCACATGGAAGAGGATATAGAGAAATACCAGCATGCGGAGGAGGACAGAGAGAGTCACCAACATGTGGAGGAGGATAGAGAGAGACACCAACATGTGGAGGAGGATAAAGAGAGATACCAACATGTGGAGGAGGATAGAGAGCGATACCAACATGTGGAGGAGGATAGAGAGAGATACCAACATGTGGAGGAGGATAGAGAGAGATACCAACATGTGGAGGAGGATAGAGAGCGATACCAACATGTGGAGGAGGATAGAGAGAGATACCAACATGTGGAGGAGGATAGCGATACCAACATGTGGAGGAGGATAGAGAGAGATACCAACATGCAGAGGAGGATATAGAGAAATACCAATATGCAGAGGAGGATAGAGCGATACCAACATGCGGAGGAGGATAGAGAGTCACCAACATGTGGAGGAGGATAGAGAGAGATACCAACATGTGGAGGAGGACTGAGAGAGATACCAACATGTGGAGGAGGACTGAGAGATACCAACATGCCGAGGAGGATAGAGAGAGAGAGACCAACATGCGGAGGATGATAGAGAGAGACCAACATGCGGAGGAGGATAGAGACAGATACCAACATGTGGAGGAGGATAGAGAGAGATACCAACATGCGGAGGAGGATAGAGAGAGAGACCAACATGCGGAGGAGGATAGAGAGAGAGACCAACATGCGGAGGAGGATAGAGAGAGAGACCAACATGTCGGGGGGGCAGAGAGAGAGCTCAACATGCAGAGGAGGATAGACAGAGATAGCAATATGTGGAGGAGGATATAGAGAAATACCAACATGCGGAGGAGGGTAGAGAGAGACACCAACATGTGGAGGAGGATAGAGAGAGACACCAACAAGCAGAGGTAGGATAGAGAGAGATACCAAAATGTGGAGGAGGATAGAGAGCGATACCAACATGTGGAGGAGGATAGAGATACCAACATGTGGAGGAGGATAGAGAGAGATACCAACATGTGGAGGAGGATAGAGAGACACCAACATGTGGAGGATAGAGAGCGATACCAACATGTGGAGGAGGATAGAGAGCGATACCAACATGTGGAGGAGGATAGAGAGAGATACCAACATGTGGAGGAGGATAGAGATACCAACATGTGTAGGAGGATAGAGAGAGATACCAACATGCAGAGGAGAATATAGAGAAATACCAATATGCGGAGGAGGATAGAGCGATACCAACATGCGGAGGAGGATAGAGAGTCACCAACATGTGGAGGAGGACTGAGAGAGATACCAACATGTGGAGGAGGACTGAGAGATACCAACATGCGGAGGAGGATAGAGAGAGAGACCAACATGCAGAGGAGATAAAGAGAGAGAGACCAACATGCGGAGGAGGACTGAGAGATACCAACATGCGGAGGAGGATAGAGAGAGAGAGACCAACATGTGGAGGAGGATAGAGAGAGAGAGACCAACATGCGGAGGAGGATAGAGAGAGATACCAACATGCAGAGGAGGATAGAGAGAGATACCAACATGTGGAGGAGGATAGAGAGAGATACCAACATGGGGGGGGGCAGAGAGAGAGCTCAACATGCAGAGGAGGATAGACAGAGACAGCAATATGTGGAGGAGGATATAGAGAAATACCAACATGCCGAGGAGGATAGAGAGAGAGAGAGACCAACATGCGGAGGAGGATAGAGAGAGAGAGAGACCAACATGCGGAGGAGGATAGAGAGAGAGACCAACATGTGGGGGGGGGCAGAGAGAGAGCTCAACATGCAGAGGAGGATAGAGAGAGACACCAACATGTGGAGGAGGATAGAGAGAGACACCAACTAGCGGATGTAGGATAGAGAGAGATACCAACATGTGGAGGAGGACGGAGAGAGACACCAACATGCCAAGGAGGATAGAGAGAGAGAGAGCAACATGCGGAGGATGATAGAGAGAGACACCAACATGTGGAGGAGGATAGAGAGAGAGAGACCAACATGTGGGGGGGACAGAGAGAGAGCTCAACATGCAGAGGAGGATAGACAGAGACAGCAACATGTGAAGGAGGATATAGAGAAATACCAACATGCGGAGGAGGATAGAGCGATACCAACATGCGGAGGAGGATAGAGAGTAGGGATGAGCTGTTCGGTTCGATCAGTTCGGAGTTCGATTCGAACATCGGCAGTTCGAAAGTTCGCGAACTCCGAACTTGTTTGCGTGTTCGGCTCCAGTTCGAAAATATATATTTTTTAAAAAGTATAAAAAATGCTTAAAAAATACTAAAAAATCTAGAAATAAAGAGACTCTTTACTGCAGAATATTATAAGCAACGGTTTATTAGATATTGAATTAAAAACTATTGTCTAGGTGCAAAGATTCTCACCTCTAAATGACCTGTGCTCTCAACAACAGGTGCGTAAACAACAGGTGTTTAATTAGTGTTTGGAAATAACATGTGCTTCTAATTAGTCCGGTCTCATGAATTTGATACATTGTATGCAGACTAGGAGTGCGAGGTGTCATGTTTCCATACATCCTACAAATCCGCCACTTCACGGGCAGGTTATGGGGACCTCCTAGGCACGATATTTGAAGGAATTTTTCGTTTTTATTTTTAACCCTTATTTTATGGAAAACTCACTGTTCCTTTAACCCTTTCACTGCTGAGGCATTTCACCGCTGTGTGCTGAGCTAATTTTTACCACTTTCGCTCATCATGTTTAAACGCGATTTGAAGCCACATTTTATTATACGACCCAGACAAATTATATATCGTTCTTTCCAGCAGACTCGGCAGATTCATACAGGGTTATTCAAAGAGCTTCGAATTGCTTGAGAAAGGTAACCGAACGCTGAAAATCTGCGTTTGGTTAACTTTCCTGGCCATTCGGCTATCCAGAGAGCAGGCAATTCGCCAAATCCTAGCGAATTGCCTGAACATACGGTGCCTGTTCGGTGCCTGTTCGAGGGCAGTGAAAACCCCATGAAAAGCACTGCTTCGGCTATTCAGAGAACACAAACCAGCAGTGAAAGGTTCCGCTAATGCCCTGCCATTCGGTGGTTTCATGCGGCAAATTTATTCAGGAGAATCCCATAGGCTTCAATCTTAAAAATATTCCAGCTCTAATTCAATATCTAATAAACCGTTCATTATAAAATTCTGCAGTAAAGAGTCTCTTCATTTATAGATTTTTTAGGATATTTTAAGCATTTTTCTTAATTTTTTTAAAAGTCCGATTTTTTTTTCTTTAAAGTTTTCTTCTTTTTTCTGTAACAGCCCTCTTTATTATCATTCCTTGGACCTCATATGTAAATTTCGGACATTTTCGCTCAGTAGTTTCTTTGCAAACAGCGTTTCACTTTCACACGTTCATACAAACTGTTTTGCTAATTTATTCACTGCCATCTTCTGCGGTCTCGGGCGGCTTCGCTGCGTGTGACCGTCTCCTGCTCGTGTTTTTGAGGGTTTTCGGCGTGCATTCGCTGGGTTTTGCGGTGAGTTTTCGTCGGGTTTGCGGCAGCTTTTCTCTGCAATTCGGGGACCCTGTGGTGCTTGCTGAATACACCGCAGGGTCACCGAAATGGGAACGGCAAAACAAACCGAATTGAAGAGAATGAAAAGTCACCGAACGTGCGGTGACTTTTCGAATCTCTTTGAATAACCCTGATAATGTATCATTTTTAGATGTATATGTCATGTTCTGCCTGTATATTATAACAAAAATGCAATAAAACTTGAATGTTTAATCATCTGCAGCGTGTAAAGTATTTTTTTTCACCTTTTATCACATGAACATTTGCGGTTATATTTTCTATGGGGTGCGCTTGTACAAAAATTTGAAATGGGGACTTATTACATTTTTTGGGGGGAATTATGTGATTTTTAGCAAACGCACACCATAGAAAACCATTAGTGCCGCATCATTGTTCACATTATAATTGAAATGTGAACAATATTGCTGCATTAATAAAAATAACACCCAAAAAAAATATATGTTTTTCTTTTCTTTTTTTACTTTATACCTGGTCATGTTGGGTATCATTCGAAAGGCCATGACCCCCTAGCTGCCACGGTTCTGGAGATATCGGGGTTCAAATGAACCCCCTATCTCCACCAGGGGATTCCGGGCAGCTAGGGGTTCCCCGGCTATCTGACGTCATCACGCTATGCGTGAGGACGTCAGGCAGTGAGGGGGGACCGGGGGTGGAGCCGCCATCCAAGATGGCGGCCCCCACCGGAGCTGGGCCGCACTTCGGCGCCGCAAGGTGCCGAAGTGCGACCCGGTGCCTAAGGGGTTAAAGCCAGGCACCGCTTAAAAAGGGAGACTCTCCCCTTTTAAGCGGTGCCTGGCTATTTTTTTTGGGACCTCCCGAACGGGAGGGAAAGGGATCCGAACCGATCCCCCTCCCTTCCAGGCGATCTCCCGGCATTGCCGGGGGTCGCCTGGAAATGATGTCATCGCGTATGGCACGATGACGTCATTACGTCGGGAGGAGCTTGACTTCAGTGTCTGAGGACGCTGAAGTCAGAACGCCGCGGGACCCCGGACAGAGAGGTGAGTATCTCTGCTGATGACGTGTGGGACACGTCCTCCTCAGCATACAGCGGGAGTAACTGAGGATGTGTCCCACACGTCGTCAGCAGTGAAGGGGTTAAAAACGACCTTTTTTTAGAAACTTTTTGTCCTTGTTTCCTGTCCCCCAGGGCAATACCCGGACCCGGACATTGTTTTTAAATGTTTCTATACATACTAGAAATCCGCCACTTCACGAGCAGGTTATGGGGACCTCCTAGGCACGATATTTGAAGGAATTTTTTCGTTTTTATTTTTAACCCTTATTTCATGGAAAACTCACTGTCCCTTTAAAAACGTTTTTTTTAAAACTTTTTGTCCTTGTTTCCTGTCCCCAGGGCACTACCCGGACCCCCATACACCTTTTATGGCAAATATCTAGCATATATGCCCTCTTGGAGGACACTCTAAAAATCAAACTTTAAGTCCCATTGACTTGCATTGAGTTCGAACTTTTGAAAAGATCGAGTTCGAATGCGAACTGAACTCGGGGGTGTTCGGCTCATCCCTAATAGAGAGTCACCAACATGTGGAGGAGGATAGAGAGAGACACCAACATGTGGAGGAGGATAGAGAGAGACACCAACAAGCGGAGGAGGATAGAGAGAGATACCAACATGTGGAGGAGGACTGAGAGAGATACCAACATGTGGAGGAGGACTGAGAGAGATACCAACATGCTGAGGAGGATAGAGAGAGATACCAACATGTGGAGGAGGACTGAGAGAGATACCAACATGTGGAGGAGGACTGAGAGAGATACCAACATGCTGAGGAGGATAGAGAGAGAGAGACCAACATACAGAGGAGGATAGAGAGAGAGAGACCAACATGCGGAGGAGGATAGAGAGAGAGAGACCAACATGCAGAGGAAGATAGAGAGAGAGAGACCAACATGCAGAGGAGGATAGAGAGAGAGAGACCAACATGCGGAGGAGGATAGAGAGAGAGAGACCAACATGCAAAGGAGGATAGAGAGAGAGAGACCAACCTGCAGAGGAGGATAGAGAGAGACCAACATGCGGAGGAGGATAGAGAGAGAGAGACCAACATGCAGAGGAGGATAGAGAGAGAGAGACCAACATGCGGAGGAGGATAGAGAGAGAGAGACCAACATGTGAAGTAGGATAGAGAGACCAACATGCGGAGGAGGATAGAGAGTGATACCAACATGCCGAGGAGGATAAAGAGAGATACCAACATGCCGAGGAGGATAGAGCGAGAGGGAGACCAACATGTGGAGGAGGATAGAGAGAGACACCAACATGTGGAGGAGGATAGAGAGAAATACCAACATGCGGAGGAGGATAGAGAGAGACACCAACATGCAGAGGAGGATCGAGAGAGACACCAGCATGTGGAGGAGGATAGAGAGAAATACCAACATGCGGAGGAGGATAGAGAGAGACACCAACATGCAGAGGAGGATCGAGAGAGACACCAGCATGTGGAGGAGGATAGAGAGAGATACCAACATGTGGAGGAGGATAGAGAGAGACACCAACATGCAGAGGAGGATAGAGAGAGACACCAGCATGTGGAGGAGGATAGAGAGAGACACCAACATGCAGAGGAGGAAAAAGAGACCAACATGTGGAGTAGGATAGAGAGAGAGACACCAACATGCAAAGGAGGATAGAGAGACACACCAATATGCGGAGGAGGATAGAGAGAGAGAAACCAACATGCAGAGGAGGATAGAGAGAGACACCAACATTCAGACTGAGATAGAGAAACACCAACACACTTAAAAGCATAGAGGGACACCAACATGCGGAGGAGCATAGAGAGAGACACCAACATGCGGAGGAGCATAGAGACACCAACAGGCGGAGGAGGAAAGAGAGAGACAACAACATGCGAAGGAGGACAGAGAGAGACACCAATACGCAGAGGAGCATATAGAGACACCAACATGCGGAGGAGTATAGAGAGAGACACCAACACACGAAGAAGGAGAGAGAGACACCAACATGCAGAGGAGAACAGAGAGGCATCCACATGTGGAGGAGGTTAGACAGAGACACCAACTGTGGGAACTAGTACGATATACATGGAAAGGTAATAGATACGTTATGTACCCAGGATAGGTTTCCACTTGCAGAGAGGCTCCCCTCGCTGTCAGTATCCCTTTTTAGGAGTACTGATTCTGACCCGAACCCACCCAGTCTGTAGCTGGAAAACCATGTAGGGTGAAACAGACAGAAAGAGTTTATTGAAACATGTGAGGCAAATTTATACAGTACAAGAAGGGACCTGGAGACCAATGGAAATGACACCCTGGTGCCCCCTTCCTTCTTCAAGCGAGCCAGAGCCTAGCCATACCCCAAATTACTCTCCAGACATGAAACAATAGGGCAGACTGACGGCAATCACGAGGTGGACATGAATAGAGTAGATAACAGATAGAACAAACACAGGACAGTCTGTTAAAGCGGCAATGTTCAGCTAACAAAGACCACTAAAGCCTTTCACTGTTATAGGCATATTCTATACAGCGTGGGGGGGGGGGGGGTTGGATGGGCTGCAGTGACACCCTGTAATGATATTAGATATAATAACAGTAACATATAAAAAAGGCAACAACGATATTAAGAAAAACAATATTCACATATACCACAGAAACCCTGTACCCTTATAGGCACAGAGTCAGATCCAGAAACAAGTTTTGGGGGGGGGGACTCTACCAGCTTTGGCTAAGAACTGGTGTTTGGTTCGTAACAGTGACAGGCAGAGCAGGCCCCGGATTGCAAGCTGCGCTCATCACATTCACTCTTCCCTGAACATCACTGCACATGGTCTGTCCTCCTGCTGCTCAGGTGACCCCTGACAGACCCTGCACAGCAATGCTCTGCATTCTGACACATGTTCTGCCTGTCACTAAGAATCGAGCACCCCCAGCAGTAACACACCCTGACACACACTGATACCCATACATAGCCAAATACAAAGTATCTTGGCCATATATGTCAATAAAAACGTACTTTAGAACAAAAGCAAAATATGATATTTACACGGAGCAATATGAAAGTGAAAAACAGGTTTTACATTTATGTCAATAAAATAACCATTATTTGTTTGGATATCATTGTATATTACAGGATATGTTTGACCTTGCTAGCCTTTTGTCCCAGTAAACAGTAATACTGCTTTTACCCATCATGAGAGCTGGAATAAGTAGTCAAAGGTTGCTACAATGCTAACTTTTTATAGAACAGTAGATGGCACTGCTGTCCCAGGAAAAACCTTCCAGGTCTTTATTTTACACATTGAATTTTGTCCTTGAAATATATGCAGATTTGTAACTCTGAAGAAAACCAGTGGTTATATTTTATTTTTAAAATTTTTACAAAGTAATGTTTCCATCTTGGTTCATGTATAAAAACCAGATTGCAAAACCAAGAAAAACAGAAAAAAAACCTCTCAACATGGGTGATGGTACATAACTTATGTCTTTAGTTTTCGTGTCCTATAGATTCACTTTTTTTTGTAAATTCTTTGTTTATTCTGGAATATTTCACAGCTATACAATAAATTGCAAAGTCTGTGGGTAATGTTTACTTTTTTAAACTGATCATCTAATATTAGCATTGAGTTAATGCAGACAGATTAGTTGTCATTAATAAAAAAATACTAAAATTAATTTTGTATAGCGCTGTAATCCATGTGCCTTCGTAACACAAATTGCTGGTGCAGCTATATAATTTAAGCTCACAAGCACCTATTAATCTGAAATTATCAGGGTAATTAGAAGTGATCCGAATTGCTTGAGAAAGGTAACCGAACGCTGAAATTCAGCGTTCGATTACCTTTCCTGGCCATTCGGCTATCCAGAGAGCAGGCAATTCGCCAAATCCTGGCGAATTGCCTGCACATACGGTGCCTGTTCGGTGCCTGTTCGAGGGCAGTGAAATCCCCATAGAGAAGCAATGCTTTGTCTATTCAGAGAACAAAAACCATCAGTGGAAGGTTCCCGAAATGCCCTGCCATTCGGTGGTTTAATTCGGCAGGTTTATTCAGGCGAATCCCGTACGCTTCAATGTTAAAAATATTCCCGTTTTAATTCAATATCTAATAAACCGTTGTTTATAATATTCTGCAGTAAAGAGTCTCTTTATTTATAGATTTTTTGGGATATTTTAAGCATTTTTCGGGTTTTCATTTTTTTTAACTTTACTTATTTTTTCTGTAACAGCCCTTTTCATTATAATTCATAGGTCCTTATATGTAAATTCCAGACAGTTTTTTGCAAACAGTGTTTCAATGTTGACACTTTAAAGAGTATTATTTTTGGGTTTTTTCTTTACCCCGATCGTCAGCTTGTCAGCTTTTTCCGGCGGCTGGTCTGTGCTGTGATCATCAGCTCGTCAGCTTGTCGTTTTTTTCCGGCGTGTACTGCGTGTTTTTTGCGATGGTTCCAGCAGGTTTTCGGTGGGTTTTCGGCGGGTGTTCGGCGGGTTTTCCCTGCACTCCGGGGACTCTGCGGTGAATGCTGAATTCACAGTAGGGTGGGGATCTTTGATTCCCCTAAGTGCAGGGAAGTGAGGTGAGCAACATTTCGGTGCTCTCTGAATAA
Source organism: Leptobrachium leishanense (assembly GCA_009667805.1). Taxonomy (NCBI): domain Eukaryota; kingdom Metazoa; phylum Chordata; class Amphibia; order Anura; family Megophryidae; genus Leptobrachium; species Leptobrachium leishanense. Next base: position 26,535,138 of record CM019075.1, on the reverse strand, counting down.
CCCCCTCTATCTTTCAGAAGACAAAACCAGTATTTCCGTCTGCCTTGTTAAACTAGCGGTCTAGTTTCAGTTACTGGAGTGAGGACAGCATAGGCAAGACTTTTCAAAGATATAAAGAGACTCGTGATACGGTTTGGTCGTAGGTAGAACATGTTTGTGATTTCACTGAACACTACAAAATCTGTGGGCTAAATTACAAACACGGTGCTACCGTTAGGGTGAGTAAGAATTAACGCCAGGATAAGTGACTATCACGCATGCCCCATATTACATTCCTAATGCTAAACCCGTGAAAAATCCGTTAGCGCATTGGTGATTGCGCAAGCCTACTGTACTTTGCGCATCCTATACTTAACATGGGGAGCTCAATCAGTAATTAGCGTTAGGATAAGTAAAGTATTACAAAGTTCTAGCCCTAATCACTGCACCGATGGGTTAAACTAAATTTCAGCTAGTCCTAAAAGTTGGTGCTAACTGATTCTGCTTTGCAAAATCATTTAGCACCCCCCTAAACCCCCCCAATAAATCGAATACTCACCTCTCATCTCGCGGCGAACGGTGTCCCATTCCACCACTTCTTCTTGCTACGAGCAGAGTGAGACTGGGAACAAATAGTCCACAGTCTCCCTCTGCGATCACTCCGCGGCACTGCACGATCTCTCAAAATCACGCAGGGCTCGCGACCCAGCAGTGCAACCCAGCGGCGTAGCGTGGGTTGTCAGCGCCCGGGGCAAGGCAAGAATTGTGCGCCCCCCCCAACCTGTGGACATGGTAACACGCCATGATTCCCTTCCACCAGTAGAGTATTGACCCCCTTACCCCACAAGCACATGTATTGTATATTAACAAAATACTGATATAGTAAAAAAATTAAACACACATGCCCCCCACGCTATACCACTGCTACCAGTCACCCTGTCCCAATATACCCTAACATAGTTCCACCCTCAAACTATACCCAGTCACTCTCAGTACCCCCACTTTCTCCCAATACCCCCACTCTCTCCCAGTAACCCCCAGTCACACACTCTCTATCTCTCTCCCAGTACCCCCAGTCACTCCCTCCCAGTACAAAACAAACGTGAGATCACAAAAGGAAATGAAAAATACGTATCTGTAGAGTACGTCTCCCCCAGCGTTTCCTCCCATGGACGCTAATACCGGTATATAAAACAAAAAGATTGGGGAAGTGGACTCTAAAAGGAGATACATCTCCTTTTAGAGTCCACTCCCTCCCAGTACCCCCAGTCACTCACTCTCTCCCAGTACCCCCAGTCACTCTCTCTCTTTCTCTCTCCAAGTACCCCCACATTTTCCCAGTACCCCCAGTCACTCTCTCTATCCAAGTATCCCCAGTCACTCTCTCCCAGTATCCCCAGTCACTCTCTCCCTGTACCCCCTCAATGTGTGTTGGTTACGCTGCTCTGGTGTCAAACAGTGTCACCTACCTGCGTGGAGTTGCTGGTGGTCCAGGGGGGGGCCGTCCAGGGGGCTTAGTGGAGACCAGATTTTAAATGTGTGGCAGAGCGGGTGCCTCCCTCCCTCTTTCCTGTTCAGCGACTGCATGTCTGCCAGCGGTGGGGGGGCTGGAACAGGGCTTCAAGGGGGCTGACAAGTTCGGTACAGGGTGCTTCGTTGAATAATGCTGCGCTGCTTCACATGACTCATGTCAGCGTTAAGGAGGACTAAGGACAGGACCAGAATTTTCTGTCCTGGTCCTCCCTTCTGGACGCTGAGTGCTAAGTCACCGCCGGCGTCGCAAAACTGGCGTACACATTGCTGGAAAATATTAGTGGTTCAAATTTCTTTTGAAATTTTGCGCCCCCTAAGAAAATTGCACCTGGGGCGACCGCCCACGAGGCCCCCCTCATGCTACGCCACTGGCGCAACCCTCCATGGAGTCCTATGGACTGCAAGAGGTAATACTCGTGGCGATGCGGAGGCGCTACTACATGTATCATCGAGGGAAGCTCTTCATTCTGTGGCAAGGTGCTGAATTAGCGCCTGCCTCGGAATCTAACTCTAAGATGGGGACGCTACAGAGAAACCCGAAGGCACAGGTTTTCCCCCTTAGTTTTCCCCTTTTCGGCATTACATTTGTAATCCAGCCCCCTGTGTGGTAACTAAAAGCCCTGAGAACCTCTGGTGATCAGCTAATAAGGCTGGACGAGATTCAGGTTAAAATTAGTGAATACTTTTTCTGCATTCATATCTGTCAAATGTTTATTTTTGACAATTCAGAGTTCAAAAGCTAAATGCAACCTCACAGAATGTAATTAGTACCAACAAAACAGTTGCTTTCTGGTAGAGTAGTACAGCCGGCTTTCCGGAATTATGAAGCCTTTGTGGCTAGCGCTTCCAGATTATTGCTCCAACTGGAATAAGGTCCAATGACGTGTCATGAAAATCATCATTCCTACCACATATCTAAATAATGAACTGCCTAGAAGAATGGTTTCAACAAATTTACATAGAATTTATAAATGCCATACTGAGTGTTGATTTCCGAGGGCATGATAACTTGAAATTGTGTTCCAGACTAGTTTTCTATGTCTGCGCATTCTACATTGACCAGAAGTGGTATTTAATAGTTACAGTCCCAAATAAGTCGGCACCTGATTCCACGTCACCTAGTTGTCCACTTTTATCTCAATATTCCCCCACTCTGAATTCCATCCAACCTGCATTTAAGGAACGTTAATGAAAAATAGCGAGGATTCCTAACGAAACAATTTTTTAAAAAAATAGGGCGAAAAGGTCAACTCTCTGTTAGTGGGAATAACCCTGGTAAAACATAGCAAACAGAACCTAAATCATCCACTATAAAAATGAATGGACGTGTGAGTTGACCAACAATCCATAAAATATAACTTTCATTGGGATCAATCTGGATAAAACGACCAATTACATAAAACCACAAACATACCAACATAAAATCATATATTTTATCCACCCCAGGGGATCCATTCTCATATATAATTTTATGTTGGTATGTTTGTGGTTGTATGTAATTAATTGGTTGTTTTATCCAGATTGATCACAATAACAGTTATGTTTTATGTATTTTGGTCAACTCACACGTCCACTCATTTTTACGGTGGATGATTTTGGTTCTTTTTGCCATTTAGAGGAAGTTACCCTAATCAGCAGGGCTTCTGCATTGACTCAGTACTTGATGCATGTTTAGCACCATTTCGCCTTGGTCCAAAGAAGCCAGCTCTGATCCAGTCTGCCGTGCTCACCTTCAGCCAAATGTCCTGTCAACTGTGCTCCTGTGTCTCCAAGCCCACCGTGATCCTGTGTACCAAGCCCACCGTGCTCCTGTGTCTCCAAGCCCACCGTGCTCCTGTGTCTCCAAGCCCACCGCAGTCCTGTGTTCCAAGCCCACGTGCTCCTCTGTTCCATGCCCACCGTGCTCCTATGTCTCCAAGCCCACCATGCTCCTTTGTTCCAAGCTCACCATACTCCTGTGTCTCCAAGCCCACCGTGCTCCTGTGTCTCCAAGTCCACCTTGCTCCTGTGTCTCCAAGCCCATCGTGCTCCTGTGTACCAAGCTCATCGGGCTCATGTGTCTCCAAGCCCACTGCGGTGCTGTGTTCCAAGCCCACCGTGCTCCTGTGTCTCCAAGCCCACCGTGCTCCTGTGTCTCCAAGCCCACCGTGCTCCTGTGTTCCATGCCCACTGTGCTCCTGTGTTCCATGCCCACCGTGCTCCTGTGTCTCCAAGCCCGCCATGGTCTTGTGTTCCATTCCCGCCATGCTCCTGTGTCTCCAAGTTTACATGTGTTCAACCCTGCTCCTGTGTATTCAAGTTTACCTGCATCTGTTTGCCCATTAAACGCCACTTGAACTTTTCATGCCTGTCTGTATCACTGCAGATTGGACACTCGCTAGCAGTCTCTCACAGACGGTCTCAGAGAAGGAGGCGTCAGCACTTCTTTTAAATTCTAATTTCCATTAATTTATACATTGAATATAACACAAGAGAAGCAAATAACTAGATATTTCATTGCGTGTCAATAGTAACCGACCGACAGTCACTTATTTGTTTACATAGCACTGCAAAAACTTACAACGATACAGGAACATTTAGACGGACATCGTCTATAATCCATATAGAATAGGGCTTTTCTGGTGTTTCTGCTGTAGAATGACATATTCATTCAAACATAAAACAGGAGGCCCTTCCTTCATTCTCCAGTTGTTCCCTTTGCGTATGCTTGATGGACATGTGTACTACTTAAGATCTGGCAAATGTAACCAGAAAAAAATTCATAAAACAGTTGTCTGCACCACAGGGCCAGTTTCTCTTCCAGCGCAGCTGCTGTGGGGAAGGACCTAAGCAAGTGGTTGTACAGACAGCCATTGCCAAATGGCATGAATATTTCTCTGCCTCCGATGGTCTATGCAACTCTGCTTTACAAGTGCTCTTTCAAGGCTCAAGAATAAGAATATTATTTATAGATCTCATAAAAAACACACGGTGGATTAAGTCATTCCACTTCTCTCCCCATTGCCTGAAATGTTGACAGCGTTAAACCGAGTCAAGAGATGTTAATTAAATTCTAAATATTCCGTAAATGTTCCCCAATAAAAATGTCAGAATAAGATTCAGAAAGTGACTCCATGTAGGAATAGGGGCATTTCAAGGCAGGTGGGCAGTGTAAGATTTATCATAAACGCCAGTGCAAATGGAAGGTGTGCCCTTTATGACGGGCGATGGAGGCATCATGGGTTTAAACCCTTTTGTTGAAGTATCTCGGTAACTGAAAATGATCTGTTGTATGTTGGTGTAAGTGTGAGTTTCAGTGGTGATTAGTGCGACTCTGAGAGACTGAGTCTGATCATCTGTGTGTGTTTTATAGAAATGTTACCAAACGCTAATATCATGGCTACATTGAAGTTGGTTTGACTGGTCCCAGGCTCTATCACCTCCTTCGGGCTAACACTAGCGTCAACGCTGGCTTAAAGGAGGTCATAGCGCTGCGCCCAGATCGTCTTCGAATCGCTAACGGGTTAAAAATCCCGTTATCGCTCGTTAATTTGCGATTCGTAGCGCGAGTTCACTGTACTTTGTGCTCCCTATACCTAACATGGGGAACGCAAAGGGATAGCACAGATTAACTAGCGTTACGATCACTTGGTCCTGACGATGGTTACTAAGAGGTGGCGCTAACTAAAAAGCTACCACCAGCTCAGTGGTGCAGGTAATGGATTGCACTGCTGCAGAATCCGTTATCTGCAGCTCAAAACCCCCACCAAAAAACACATACTCACCTCTTACCCTGCGGCGAGAATGTCGACTCGATCCGCTGCTTCTGGTCGCCGGGAGCAGAGGGAGACTGGGGGAAGAAAGTCCCCAGTCTCCCTCCGTGATCACTCTGTCGACCAGCAGGATCACGCGAGAAGCGAGATCCTGCCAGTCATGTGACCCGGCAGTACGATCCTCCATGGAGTTCTATGGACACCACGGAGGGGATGCTGGGGACAGCGCTGTAGCGCTGCCCCCAGCATCCGCAAGCCTAGCAATCGCTAAGGGCAGGCTGCTGGACCCAGCGCCTACCCCGCGATCTGCTGGGGAAACCGGGAGGCTAAGGGGAAATTAGCAAACGCAAATTTTTCCCCTTAGCGTCCCGGTTTTAGCGAGGGCAATGTGATAGAGCCCCCCATCTTTTATATCTGTAATAAGAAATGTGGAAATCATCACTCTGTTGACGGCTTGGGTGCATGATCCAAGGGTCCCTCCATCCCGAAAGTAACAGACAAATGATGGTCACGCAACACCAAGACTTAAAACGGAGAACTTTTATTCCACTCAAGTGTAGAAGGATGGGTCCACTTGGGTCTAATAAAAGTTCTCCATTTTAAGTGTTACGTGACCATCATTTGTCTATCCATCGTTTATATCTGGACTGCTTTGTGGAAGGTGGCCCCTTCGGCATACTTTGAGCACCCTTCCTTTCAATTCACCATGTTAGTGTGCTAACATAATGCAGTATTTGGATTGTGGGTCCCGTCTGCTGTGGACTGTTTCAGGCCTCAGCTCTGAGAGCCTCTGTGTTTTAATCCAGCGCTGCCTGCTCCAGACAATCACCTCATTCAACATTTACACCATCATCAAAAGGTCTTTATTCACCAAGCACAATGCTGTCATTGAAAAATGCAACTCGGCTGTTGTCGTTGAGTTGTAGTAGACAACTTCAGCTCAGCTAATGGCATACCTTGCAAGCCTGGCTAAATCAAGATTATTAGCTGATGTTCCCTAAATGCAAATAGCACAGCCGACGATGACAAATGCAAGCTGGGGATTACATCTGAGTTGCACTTGTCGCGCCAGCTCTTCACTTTGTGAATGGTGCCCTATCAGGGTTATTCAAAGAGCTCCGAATTGGGGCCGAAAGGTAACCGAACGCTGAAATTCAGCGTTCGGTTACCTTTCCTGGCCATTCGGCTATTCAGAGAGCAGGCAGTTCGCCAAATCCTGGCGAATTGCCTGCACATACCGTGCCTGTTCGGTGCCTGTTCGAGGGCAGTGAATTCCCCATAGCTTCGTCTATTCTGAGAACAAAAAACAGCAGGGAAAAGTTGCCGAAATGTCCTGCCATTCGGTTGCTTCAGTCGACAAGTTTATTCAGGCGAATCCCATAGGCTTCAATGTTAAAAATATTCCCGTTTTAATTTAATATCTAATAAATCATTTATTATAATATTCTGCAGTAAAAAGTCTCTTTATTTATCGATTTTTTGGGTTATTTTAAGCATTTTTGGGGATTTTTTTGCAAAAACGAATTTTCCGATTTTTTTTAATCGTTTTTCCTTTTTTCTGTAACAGCCCTTTTTATTATCATTCATTGGATCTTATATGTAAATTTCAGACATTTTCGCTCTGTAGTTTTTTTGCAAACAGCGTTTCACTTTTCAAACATTCAAGTGTACTGTTTGTTTTTTTTACACTCCATTCGTCTGCGGTGACGGGTTTTTCCGACAGCTGCTCTGCGCTGCAATCGGCTCCTTCTCAGGTTTCTACGGTGTGTTCGGCGGGGTTAACCCAGATGTCTGTACAGAGCACTGGTGAGACCTCACTTGGAGTACTGTGTGCAGTACTGGAGACCGTATCTCCAGAAGGATATAGACATCTTAGAGAGAGTTCAGAGAAGGGCTACTAAAATGGTGTACGGCTTGAAGGAGAAAAGTTACCAGGAAAGGCTTAATGATCTTAACATGTACAGCTTGGAAAAAAGACGAGACAGAGGAGATATGATAGAAACATTTAAATACGTAAAGGGAATCCACAAGGTAGAGGAAGGGAGTATATTTAAAAGGAAACAAAGTAGCAAAACAAGAGGACATAGTCTTAGATTAGAGGGGCAAAGGTTTAAAAGTAACATCAGGAAGCATTATTTTACTGAGAGGGTGGTGGATACATGGAACAGTCTTCCAGTAGAAGTGGTAGAGGCCAAAACAGTAATTGAATTTAAGCAAGCATGGGATAGGCATAAGGCTATCCTAAACAAAAGATAAATCCAGGTCAAGTATCCATGTAATTGGGCAGACTAGATGGGCCGAAAGGTTCTTATCTGCCGACATTTTTCTATGTTTCTATGTTTCTATGTTTTTGCGGATTTCGGTGTGTATTCTCCTGAGTTTTGCGGTGAGTGTTCGGCAAGGTTTTCAGCGGCTTTTTCCTGCATTACGACGGCCCTGTGGTGCTTGCTGAATACACCGCAGGGTCGCCGAAATGGGATCGCTGAATCAAGCCGAATTGAAGAGAACGAAAAGTCACCGAACGTGTGGTGATTTTTTTGATTCTCTTTGAATAACCCTGTATGTGTTCTCCATAGGATCCCAATATGCATTGTGACATACTTAATATCACCACAATAGAATCCTCGGGTCTTGCACCCATCTCTTCCTTTTCGTGTATACAAAGGAATGCTGCACTTGCTTCTTGTACATATCAACACATTAAATGTTATTTTAAGTGCGTAGACAGTTAAATTGAGAAAATAGCAAAAAATAAATAACCATTAGATTGTATGAGATACATATCAATTGGGATCCCTGTGAATAACGTTATCAAATCTAAGATTAAAATGCTGAATAGTAATATGTTTCTCCTACCCAGCATTGGTGCCAGATATTATGATATATGGTAAAACCAATGTACTGCTGAACTGTTTGTGAAACGTTGTTGTCTCTTAAAATTCTGCTTTTTTTTGTTGCTATTAAAACCCTGTCCATATGTTGCAGAAAAGAGATTAAGAGTGTTATGTCCCAAGTGATTCTACAACAGCTGCAGGTTTTACTAGTTTAACATCCACAGAAAGGAATTATAGAAGTGGCCTAAAAAAATTAAGATCTCACCAGTCTGTGGGATGACGACCAATTACCACCCACACAGTCAGCTTCTTTTATATATATATATATATATATATATATATATATATATATATAATTCTATAACGTCTCGGGAGTGGGGGGGGGGGTGGGGGAGCTTGAATGAAAAGTCGGCTGAGTCCATCCAAAATTGGAACCCATTTAACTCTTTAAAACAAGATAAAATCTCTGGGACTAGAAATAGCTATAGATTTCATAATATTTGAGTAGAAACATAATAGAGAACATCGAGAGATATAGAAAGTTAATCAAAAAGTGTATAACTATTACTTGTATTAGACATGTGGGATTTGGGGCATTTTGAAAACAAATATTTTATGTTTGGGCTAAACCAGGGGCAGGTATCCTTGGCCCACCGGATGTTGACACTACATTTCCCACGAGGCCTATCCAGCTCAAGGAGTGGCTGAGCAACATGGGAGATGAATGCCAAAATATATGGAGGGCCAAGCTTGCTGATCTCTGGTCTAAACTATTTCTGTGAATGCCAATATATCTGATGCGGCCAACCCACAAAATGGTATTTATTCCCCATAGCTTACCTTTGTGCCGGTAAATACTTTGCCATGGTGCCTGTACCCCCTAACTTGTGGCCGTCTGCTCAGAATTCTACCTAGTGACATTCTTTGAGAACGTCATGGCGTATCGACATGCTCCATTGTTCTGACTGCATGACTGACGCTGAACACCCATAGGCATCATTTCTATTATGGTCGGCTGTGTTTTTTACGCGTCCTTCAAGGACCTTATAAAGAAGAAGACACTAGGCCCCCCATAAAAATAAGTGGCTTTAATAATTTATACTATCTGGAGTGTCTGGTATCCCTCTTCTTTGTTATGTTGTAGTGACTGGCCTCACTGGTTCCACAAGCACCCCGTTTTCTTGCATTACATAATGTTTATTTCTAGCGCAGCTTCTGCTTTCGGTATTATCCATGGACCTTTTGGCGCACGACGATGGTGCCGGCCAATGATCTTGCTCCTCAGGTTTTTTTAAGATCACTGCATCATCTCCTCATAGCCCTGTCATGGTTCGATCGCTTACCCAACAGTGCATTCCATATTGTTGTCTGATAACGCCACGTTCAGTCCTTGGCTTGTTATGCATTCTGTCGGATCTCTGTTGCCCAGATTTCTTGGCCTGTACGACGATCCTCTTGGATACTCAACCTCTGGCTTGCCTGACCATGCTCTCTTCTTTATCCTTATACCATGTAACGTCTTAACATATTACTCAGCCATTGTAAGGACATATAGTTTCTGTATTTTAGGATATTCCTTCCTGATTTCAGATTTTGGCTCTCCTTAAAGCAGAACATTATTGCATTCCTTTGAATAGGCGCACCACGGAAACATGAGAACATAAAAATGTACAAAATTTAGTATTTCTCTTTTACTTTGCTTTTCTTAACTCAAGGCGATCCTTTTATTTGTTCTACACTTTAATTTCTAAAACAGGCATCTTGACACTCAGTGACACATGATTTTGTACAATGGGACAAAGTGAGTCATGGCTCTACATCAGTCATTTAGACATATTTACCACGGTATGATTGGTACGATTTACTTCTATTTGGATTTAGGCCTCTTGCCAGTGGGTTACCCAACACATCCATTTGTTTTCACATGTTCAAGAGCAAAGTAAACCTGTTTGTCTAACGATCATGACTGAAGCACACACACTGTCCAAGCTTCTTTGGACAACAGAGATGTACATCGGATTTGCCAAACAGCTGTGGAATAATCCATGCAAGTTTGTGCCTATTGCTACATCTCCATTGACAACAGCAGAAACCTCAGCCCCGCTTCCTGGAACTGTCGACAACCCTACCCGCTTGCCTTCTGCGGGCACCAATGAATACACAACACAATTCATTTTCCGTCTTCATTTAATCCCTTTTCCTGCCAGATGGTTCTTCGTAAAAAGAGTGATAATACGTTGTGAAATTAGTTTTGGCCCTTGGCAAGCACTTTACAAAAGCAACACAACTGAGACTTTTGGTAGTATTCTATCAGGGTAATTCAAAGAGATCCGAATTGCTTTAGAAAGGTAACCGAACACTGAAAATCAGCGTTCGGTTACCTTTCTTGGCCATTCGGCTATCCAGAGAGCAGGCAATTCGCCAAATCCTGGCGAATTGCCTGCACATTCGGTGCCTGTTCAGTGCTTGTTCGAGGGCAGTGAAAACCCCTTGAAAAAGCACTGCTTCGGCTATTCAGAGAACACAAACCAGCAGTCAAAGGTTCCCGAAATGCCCTGCCATTCGGTGGTTTAATTCGGCAAGTTTATTCAGGAGAATCCCATAGGCTTCAATGTTAAAAATATTCCCATTTTAATTCAATATCTAATAAACTGTTCATTATAAAATTATGCAGTAAAGAGTCTCTTTATTTATAGATTTTTTAGGATATTTTAAGCATTTTTCTGGATTTTCCGATTTTTTCCGATTTTTCTTTTTTTTTAAGTTTACTTCTTTTTTCTGTAACAGCCCTTTTTATTATCATTCCCTGGACCTCATATGTAAATTTCAGAGATTTTCGCTCAGTAGTTTCTTTGCAAACAGCGTTTCACTTTTCAATCATTCATGCAAACTGTTTTCCTAATTTATTCACTTCACTCTGCGGTGTCGGCTTTTTCCGGCGGCTTCGCTGAGTGTGATTGGCTCCTGCTCGGGTTTTTCCGTTGTTTTCGGCAGGTTAATCCAGATGTTTTTGAGGGTTTTCGGTGTGCATTCGCTGGGTTTTGCGGTTCGTTTTCCTCAGGTTTGCGGTAGCTTTTCCCTGCAATTCGGGGACCCTGTGGTGTTTGCTGAATACACCGCAGGGTCGCCGGAATGGGATCGACAAAAGGAACCGAATTGAAGAGAATGAAAAGTCACCGAATGTGCGGTGACTTTTCGAATCTCTTTGAATAACCCTGTATGTTTTGGAAGCATATTCCTCTGGATTTCCCCAGATACCGTTGGAGTACCCGCAAAGTGCACAGTGGACCGATTTCAGGATGTACACTGTATCATATTGATCTGTAATCAACACAAGGGGAAAGAGGCAAGAGAAGAATATAGTGTAATATTTTAATACAATAAAATCAATAATCCAAAGTTAAAAGAAACTCACAAGTGCAGAGCACATACAAAATGTGCATATATACGCATTCGCCACAGTGGCCAAGACCTCCCGATATCTTTAATCCTCCAGTCAGCAGTCCACCAATTTGTAGATTGAAGTCTGTTGGAGAAGTCCGTAAAGGGAGTCTTTGACACACGCCGGGATACTGCTCGACGATTTCGTAGGGATCACACTCTTCTTCATCAGGAGCCTACCCCTAAGGCTAGGGTCAGACTGAGGCAGTGCGAACGCGCGTTCTGGCGCACTTAATCACGGCCGTGCTAGCAGCAGATGCCAGGCAATGACGGCCAATATACGAAGTACGGTCGCACAAAAGTCCGGCCGTGCAACGCAAGTGGAAAATGAACGCATTTTTTCGAGAACGTTAAACCACTAGTACTGACGTACAGAGTGCGCTGCGTCCGCTAGCGGCGTGTGTGCGTGAATTGGAGACATCAGACGCTGCTAATGTCCGGCCAACATAACGTCCAGATGCAAGAAGTGTTTTATTGATGATCCGTACAAAATCACGGATGAAACTGCGCATAGTATGACCGCTATCGCGTATTCCGTGAAAAAATACGTCCATTCTTCGAACGCACATTTTCACGGACAACGTGAAAAATGCGTTAGTCTGACCCTAGCCTAAATCGATCTGATCCTTTTATAAGCACCAATTAACAACATAATTAAAAAATGAAGAACCGCTGATTAGAAACCATTACGAGATCCACTTCCGCCAAACGCTGAAGCACATTCATTCATCTGCGCATGCGCTACCCAGTGCTCATGCGTGTGACGTCGTCGGATTTAACCGAAGTCTTCTTCCCATGACATCACAGGCATGCACACTGGGTCGCGAATGCGCAGATGAATGAATGTGTTCCAGCGGTTGGCGGAAGTAGATCTCGTAATGGATTCTAATCAGCGCCGCGGTTCTTCATTTTTTAATTATGTTGTTAATTGGTGTTGTATAAAAGGATCAGATCGCATTTTTTTGAGAAAGGATTTTACCAGGAAGGATACATTGAGATTTCTCTCGTTTTCAAGTATGTCCTGGGTGGCGAGTATGCAGGGCCGGCCCAAGACCTTGTGCTGCCTGGAGCAAAGGATAAAATGCTGCCCCCCCAAAAAAAACACGCAGTGTGTATGAGCGTATCAGAGTGCGCCACAGCAATAAAATTCAAACACTCATACACACCGTACATTAGAATTTTCTTGCTGTGAAACTCTGTGATACAGTAATGTGAGGTGTATATAACTGAGCCCAGCGTCACATACCCAGCAGTGCCCAGCGTTACATACCCAGCAGTGCTCAGCGTCACATACCCAGCAGAGCCCAGCTTCACATGCCCAGCAGAGCAAAGCGTCACATACCCAGCAGAGCCCAGCTTCACATGCCCAGCAGAGCAAAGTGTCACATACCCAGCAGTGCCCAGCATCACACATCCAGCAGTGCCCAGCTTCACATGCCCAGCATGACATATCCAGCAGTGCCCAGCATGACACATCCAGCAGTGCCCAGCTTCACATGCCCAGCAGTGCCCAGCATGACATATCCAGCAGTGCCCAGCTTCACATGTCCAGCGTCACATACCCAGCAGTGCCCAGCGTCACATGCCCAGCAGTGCCCAGCGTCACATGCCCAGCAGTGCCCAGCTTCACATACCCAGCAGTGCCCAGTGTCACATACCCAGCAGTGCCCAGCGTCACATGCCCAGAAGAGCCCAGCGTCACATGCCCAGCAGAGCCCAGTGTCACATACCCAGCATTGCCCAGCATCACATACCCAGCAGTGCCCACACATGGGTATATTACCCCAGCTCACACATGGATATATTTGCCTCCAGGCCAGCTCATGGAAATATTTGCCCCCAGGCCAGCTCATGGATATATTTGCCCCAGGCCAGCTCATGGATATATTTGCCCCCAGGCCAGTTTATGGATATATTTGCCCCCAGGGCAGCTTATGGATATATTTGCCCCCAGGCCAGGTTATGGATATATTTGCCCCCAGGAAAGGTTATGGATATATTTGCCCCCAGGCCAGCTTATGGATATATTTGCCCCCAGGCCAGGTTATGGATATATTTTCCCCCAGGCCAGCTTATGGATATATTTGCCCCCAGGCCAGTTGATGGATATATTTGCCCCCAGGCCAGCTCATGGATATATTTGCCCCCAGGCCAGTTTATGGATATATTTGCCCCAGGCCAGTTTATGGATATATTTGCCCCCAGGCCAGCTCACGGATATATTTGCCCCCAGGCTTACCTCTGCTGGTCCCTCTGACGGGCAGATCCTGCGGCCGCCGCGTTCCTTCGTTCAACGAGCGGCAGCCTCGTGAGTATCTGCTGCTCGCCAGGGATCCACCTTCCAGCCTGCCGCGATCTCGCGAGATCACGTGATCTCAATCGTGGCAGGCTGGAGGATTGATCTTAGGCGAGCGGCAGATACTCATGCGGCTGCCGCTCGTTGAAGGAACGAGCGTGGCGGCCGCACGATCTGCCGCCGCCGCATGAAAAGATAGTGCAGAGCGCTGCAGCGGCACCGGGGGCTGAAATTTGCCGCCTCCAAATTTCTGCCGCCTGGCACCGCTGCTCCGCTCTGCACCATTGTCAGGCCGGCCCTGCGAGTATGTACCGGTAGGTGTCTTGCCCAAGGTCACTTACTGGAGAGGTTGCTCGCTGGGATCGAACCCATGACTCCACAGGCTCTCTCCTCGCAGAGCAGTGATGTTACCTCTATTCCACCCAGCCGGCATTTAGGGGTAGGCTCCTGATGAAGTAGGGTGTGATCCCTACGAAACACGTCGAGCAGTATCCTGGCGTGTGTCAAAGACTCCCTTTACGGACTTCAAACTACAAATTGGTGGACTGCTGACTGGAGGGTTAAAGATATCGGGAGGTCTTGGCCACTGTGGCGAATGCGTATATATGCACATTTGGTATGTGCTCTGCACTTGTGAATTAGTTTTAACTCTGGATTATTGGTTTTATTGTATTAAAATACTACACTATATTCTGCTCCTGCCTGTTTCCCCTTGTGTTGATTACAGATCGATACAATGCAGTGTACATCCTGAAATCGATCCACTGTGCAATTTGGGGTAACCGAACTGTATCTGGGGTACTCCAGAGGAATATGTTTCTACAACCATCCGTATTGCGCCTTTGTATTGTGTATATTCTGTTTGAAGTATGAGGGTTAACAAGGTCACCCTTGACATTTGGCTGCAGTAGGAGAAAGAACTGCTACATATATATTTTCTCTAATACTCTACGTTTCCCAACGTCCTAGGGCCCTATTACACCACTGACACTATGGTGGAGACGGTAAGCGGGATAATGTGCGCTTGCATGTTAACGTCGTATTCTGGGGAAGCTGCTATCTCAGCACCTTGCCCCGGATTGCAGCACTCTACGCTCCCTGATACCTGCAGTAGCAATTCTGCGCCACCGTGAGTATCAGCTCCTGGGGTCCATAGGACTTCACGGAGGCTTCCACGCCTGGCCACGAGCTCTGTGTGACCTCGCTCTCTATCGGATGGAGACTAGGAACTATTTGTTCCCAGTTCCACTCTGCTCCTGGCGAGACGAAGCGGCGGATCGGGCCACCCTTTTCGCGCGGGAAGAGAGGCGAGTATGGGATTTAATGGGGGGTTTATAGGGCTTGTTAAATGATTTTGCATTTGCAGAATCATTTAGCTCCAGTTTTTAGAATGTGTTAAAATTTGTCAATAAGCATCCCGACTGTAAATTGCGCTAGCACTTTGTAATACCTCACTTATCAAGATGCTTAAAATAGATTACGCTCCTCATGTTAAGTATAGGAGACGCAAAGTACAGTAAGCTCACGCATGCTGCGAGGCGCAAAACCTTTTCCCCTGTAGTGTCAAGTCCGGAATATCGATGCCAGACGTTAAACTTACTTATCCTAGTGCTAACGATTACATATCGAGATGCTACATTAACACCAACTATGGAATAGGGCCCTTAGACATTTAACTCCTTACTGCCATGGGGCATGCCATGCCGTCCTGGCGGCAGGTGTGCTTAGACACCATAGGGCAGCATAGTACGTCATGCTGCTTTCTGATCATCCTCTGGCCCACCTCCCTTCCCTGTGGCCGACTGTCATCATTGGCTTCAAGGGGACTGTCTGAATTTAAGCAGTCCCCCTGCAGTCAATGGCCGCAATCAGAAAGTCTCGGAGCGCACTATTTCTTCCTGCGGCATTTAAGCTTGCCATCAGCAAGGTCAAAGGGCAATTGCCAACTCTGGCATCGATTCCCTTGTTTGTACTAATATGGGAGGGCTAACTGGAAAAATATGCGACTTTCAGCTGCCCTTACCAAAATTGACCCCTTGGTGGCGACGTTACAATAGGGTACCAGGGATGCTATATAGCAGGGGGTCAGCCAGATGACTGAGGTCATGGGAGTTGTAGTTCTAGAACAGATGAAGGGCTCAGGTTGCTGACCGCTGCTATAGAGGAAATAGGCTTGTAGGATAGGAGCAACGACCCAAGGATAAACATAATTTAATATAGTAAGATTCTTACATCGACATAGTTAATTGCTAATATTTTGAGTTTCAGTTCAGAAAACTGTTTCTTTCTACCCAACAGGGAATTTATTGAATTATTAAGTAAAACACTTATCAGGAGAAAGGAAACGCGAGTCATTTTATTTCCTGTCATTAATATCACCTGCACAGTTCCGTTATAACTTCACTGAAACTGAGTATTTTTTTTTTCTCTCTCCTTACGGTTTTTATGTTCCTTTAGGCATTTTATGTCACTTGTTTTCACCCGAATAGACCTAATATGATCATTCTAATACTTGTCAGCATCTAGGCGGTTTTAGGTTTCAACAGAAAACAGCTGGCTCGCTCCGTCCATAACAAGAAGTAATTCTTAATGCATGAGCCCGTTTCCCAGAATGCTGATTGATTAGACACACATTCTGTTAAAAACAATTCCATGTTTCCAATAAAAAAGAAATAATTCCATTTTATATGTTCACCTGAGAATTACACTTAAACTGCGCAATAGCACTTATTATTATTATTATGTCCGCAGCTATACAAGATTATTGTTAAATAATGATCTCTCCCCCCCCCAAGCACATGGTCAATTCAATGTATCAAGCACAAATGCTACCTGTTTGTTGACGAGTTATTTCTGGGCTCACTCATGTTAGATTTTTTAGGCAAAGCACAATTTATCGTTGAGTTGCATTCATTTTGAATCTACTAGATTTAGTTTGAGTATAAAATTGCATTTCTAAAGGGATAGCATCCAGCGCTGTCCCGGACTGTCACATTTAGACATCGGTGCCTATAATACAAAGAATTCTAATATCATTAATAGTTACATAGTACATAGTTACATAGTTACATAGTTATATAGGCTGAAAAAAGACATGCGTCCATCGGGTTCAGCCTCTCCCACATAACCTACTGCTGTTGATCCAAAAGAAGGCAAAAAACCCAGTCTGAATGCTTGCCAATATGCAACATACTGGGAAAAAATTCCTTCTTGACCCCAGAATGGCAGTCAGATTTCTCCTTGGATCAAGAAGCTTTTACCCACATATTAAATATTATAACCCTTAATATTCTGTGTCTGCAGGAAGTCATCCAGTCGTTTTTTTAAAAGTCTGTACAGACTCTGACCCAACCACCTCAACAGGCAGAGAATTCCACAGCTTGATTGTTCTCACCGTAAAATAACCCTTCCTATGCTTTAAGCTAAATTTTCTTTCTTCCAGTCTAAATGGATGACCCCTTGTCCTGTGTATAGTCCTGTTAATGAATAGGTTATCAGACAATGGTTGATAATGCCCCGTATATATTTATATAAGGTTATCAGATCCCCTCTAAGGCGCCTTTTCTCTAAACTAAACAGGTTTAAGCTTGTTAGTCTTTCCTCATAACTTAACCCTTCCATCCCCCTTATTAATTTAGTTGCCCGTCTCTGCACTTTTTCTAACGATATAATATCTTTTTTTAAGACAGGTGCCCAAAATTGCACGGCATATTCAAGGTGCGGCCTGACCATTGATTTATACAGAGGCAAAATTATGTTTTCATCCCGTGAGTGAACTCCCCTTTTAATGCATGCCAGTACTTTGCTGGCCTTGGCGGCTGCTGTTTGACATTGCACATTGTTACTTAGTTTGAAGTCTATGATTATTCCCAAATCCTTCTCCTGCTTGGATTTCCCTAACTCCGTACCATTTAGGGTATAAATTGCTTGTGTGTTCTTCACTCCAAAGTGCATAACTTTACATTTATCTAGATTAAATCTCATCTGCCATTTAAGTGCCCAGTCCCCCAATATATCTAAATCCCTCTGCAGCGAAGTAACATCCTGCTCACATTGTATTACTTTTCCTAGCTTTGTGTCATCTGCAAACACTGATACATGACTTTCAATGCCTATCTCAAGGTCATTTATAAATAAATTGAATAGTATTGGTCCTATAACAGACCCCTGAGGGACACCACTTACCACTGGTGTCCATCTTGAAAATGTACCATTTATGACCACTCTCTGTACCCTATCTTTTAGCCAGTTTTCTATCCAAGAACAAGTATTTTCATCTAGACCATTTTTTCTTAATTTAAGTAGTAACCTTTTGTGTGGAACTGTGTCGAAAGCTTTGGCAAAATCTAAGTAAATCACATCCACTGCGACCCCCTGATCTATACTTCTACTTACTTCCTCATAGAACGTAATTAGGTTAGTCTGACATGATCTGTGTTTCATGAAACCATGCTGATTTTTGCCAATTACATTATACCTCCCAATAAATTCCTGAATATTATCCCTTAGTAACCCCTCAAATACTTTCCCAGCCACAGATGTTAAGCTCACAGGTCTATAATTCCCAGGCACAAATTTTAAACCTTTCTTAAATATAGGGATCACGTCAGCTTTTCTCCAATCCTCTGGTACTATTCCTGAAAGAAAAGAATCTTGAAAGATTAAGAACAGAGGTTTACATATTTCAACACATAGCTCTCTTAGTACTCGCGGGTGAATTCCATCTGGCCCTGGGGCTTTATTAACATTCACATTGTTTAATTTGTGTAAAACCTTGTCCTGAGTCAACCAGTCACTTTGTATTAGTAAGTTTTTATTAATGAATTTCATGTCTCCTGTAATAGGTTTCTCTTTGATAAATACTGAAGAAAAATAATCATTTAAAATTTCTGCCTTATCCTGATCTTCAGTTAACAATAACCCTGACTCAGATTTTAGTGAACCTACATTTTCACTCTTGGGTTTTTTAGAATTTATGTACCTAAAGAATCTTTTAGGGTTGGTCTTGCTCTCTTTGGCTATTTCTTTTTCATTTTCTAGTTTAGCCCATCTAATCGCATTTTTACATGCTTTGTTGGCTGCCCTATATGCTTTATAGGATGCCTCAGATTTATCAAATTTAAAAGCTTTAAATGCCTTCTTTTTATTTTTCATTTCCTTAGTTACCTTCCTACTAAGCCACATTGGTTTCAGTCTGTTTCTTTTATATTTATTAACCAGTGGAATATATTGTGACGTGTACTTTTCTAGTGTTAGTTTAAAGATATTCCACTTATCCTCAGTGTTTTTCCCGTGAAAGAGTTTCTGCCAGTCAATGACATTGAGAGCTTCCTTTATTTTAATAAAGTTGGCCTTTTTAAAATTATATATTTTAGCATGCCCCTTATGAATGTGTTTTTTTTGAGTTTATTTCAAAAGTCACCATGTTATGGTCGCTATTTCCCAACTGTTCTTTTACATTAATATTTGAGAAAAGATCCACATTATTTGTTATAACCAGGTCCAGACAGTTATCCTCTCTAGTTGGTGTTTCTACCAGTTGTGACATGAAGGTATCATTTAAAATGTTCAGGAACCGGATTCCCTTTGCTGAATTACTAGTCCCACTATCCCAATTTATGTCCGGGTAATTAAAATCTCCAATAATTAAAGTGCTGCCATGATGTGCAGCCTTCCTAATTTGCTCTAACAGTTGTTCTTCCTCATCATTATCTATATTAGGTGGTTTATAACATATGCCAACCAATAATTGACTTCCCTGTTTATTCCCCAACGAAATATTTACCCATAAGGATTCCACATTTCCCTCATCACTTTCCAGTTGTGTAATATTAGGCTTTAAATCCTGATTTACATATAAACACACTCCACCCCTTTCTTATGTTTCCTATCCTTTCTAAACAATGTATAACCGTTTAAGTTTACAGCCCAGTCATGCGTTTCGTCCCACCATGTTTCTGTTATTCCTATAATGTCGTATTGCTTAGTGTGTGCTATTGCCTCTAGTTCCCCCATCTTGTTATTAAGGCTCCTTGCATTAGCAAGCATACATTTAATGTTGTCTCTACCCACACATGCTGAATGCGACTTTACATTACATGCCTCCACTGTTCTGACATTACCCATCCCCCCCGGCTCCACCCCCCTTAGTCTGAACTGAAACCCTTCCGCTATCTGCTCTGTCTCCATTTTGTAGGATACTGTATCCCTCCCCCCCTTCCACTAGTTTAAAGTCTCCTCCAACCTTTTAACCATCCTCTCCCCTAGCACAGCAGACCCTCTTCCATTCAGGTGCAATCTATCACAACTATACAGATTGTACCCCAGTGCAAAATGAGCCCAGTGCTCTAAAAACCCAAAGCCCTCCTTCCTGCACCAAGCTTTAAGCCACGCATTGACCTCCCTAATCTCCCGCTGCCTTTCCACTGTAGCACGTGGCACAGGTAGGATCTCAGAAAATACTACCTTGGAGGACCTCTTCTTCAGTTTACTTCCTAATTCCCTGAAATCATTCTTCAGGTCCTTCCATCTTCCGCTTACTTTGTCATTGGTACCAATATGGACCATGACAGCTGGGTCATCTCCAGCCCCTCCCAATAATCTATCAACTCTGTCAACCACATGCCTAACACGGGCACCCGGCAGACAGCAAACTGTCCGGTTAAGGCGATCAGCGCGACAGATTACCCTGTCTACTCTCTTAATAATAGAGTCCCCTACCACCACAACCTGTCTAGGCTTACTTGCCCTCTTTATCCCTCCCTTACTTGGTGGGCTGATCCCCCGGCTGTTAGAGGGAGCAGCCTCCAGTACTGCTACACCTGAGCTGCTGCACCCAACATCTTCGCTCAAGGGGGCAAATCTGTTGGATTAATAGTGATACTAATCTTATTAACCCTTCCCCGCTGCGCAACGTACAATGCCGTCCGCGTGGCAGGTGGGCCTTGAAGACGTGAGGCGTACTGGTACGCCCACTGACTTCAATGGGCCGCTTCGGCCCCTCCCCGCAACTGAACTCAGGCTGTCCCCATACAGTGACGCGCATCGGGATGGGCCGAATCAGAGGCCCGCGACGGCACGTGGCGGCAAGGCGTACCTGTATGCCTTGTCGGCGTTAACCCCCACCCGACGGGTGACACCCACCTGTTGTTAAGGGGTAAAAATTTACAAATGGTGTTTTATTTATTTTTTTGTTTTGCTTTTAATTAACAGTTTACAAAAGGGACATGCAAATACACAGGGTTATTCAAAGAGATCCGAATTGCTGGTGAAAGGTAACCGAACAGTGAAATTCAGCGTTCGGTTACCTTTCTTGGCCATTCGGCTATCCAGAGAGCAGGCAATCTGCCAAATGTTGGCGAAATGGCTGCACATATGGTGCCTGTTCGGTGCCTGTTCGAGAGCAGTGAATCCCCCTAGCTTCGTCTATTCAGAGAACAAAATCCAGCAGGGAAAAGTTGCCGAAATGCCCTGCCATTCGGTTGCTTCATTCGACAGGTTTATTCAGGAGAATCCCATAGACTTCATTGTTAAAAATATTCCCGTTTTAATTCAACATCTAATACACTGTTTATTATAATATTCTGCAGTAAAAAGTCTCTTTATTTATATTTTTAGGATCTTTTAAGCATTTTTCGGGAATTTTTGCAAAAAAAATTTCAGATTTTTAAATTATTTTTTTAAAAACGTTTTTTCTTTTTTCTGTAACAGTCCTTTTTATTATCATTCATTGGACCTTATATGTAAATTTCAGACATTTTCCCTCAGCAGTTTGTTTGCAAATAGCGTTTCACTTTTCAAACATTCAAGCGTACTGTTTTTTTTTTCTTCACCTCCTTCGTCTGCGGTGTCGGGTTTTTCCGGCGGCTGCTCTGCGCTCTGATCGGCTCTTGCTCGGGTTTCTCCGCCGTCCTCGGCGGGGGTAATCCAGATGTTTTTGCGTGTTTCGGTGTGCATTCGCTGGGTTTTGCGGTGAGTGTTCGGCAGGTTTTTGGTGGCTTTTCCCTGCGGTGCTTGCTGAATACACCGCAGAGTCGCCGAAATGGGATCGCCAAATCACACAGAATTGAAGAGAACGAAAAGTCACCGAACGTGCAGTGACTTTTCGATTCTCTTTGAATAACCCTGAAAATGTTTCAGTACACAACTATGAAAAGGGTGACATAAAGCCAAACATATAGTAGATCAATCAAAACATCACATTTTTTTCTAGCGCATTCAACGTCTGCAAGATCAACCTGAATGGTAGCAGGAACGGTGTTTTATTTAACCACAGTACATTCTGTGCGTGGCACGGCCTCCTCGTAGAAGTAATATGTTTGACATTTGGTTGTTTGCTTTTTACACGCTTTGCTTGCACTATTTGAATTTGGTTACAAATGATCTGAGCATCTACTGCGGAGCTCATTGGAAAATAATTTGAATTTCATTGATTTTTCAGGTGAGAGATTTGCAAAGCCACAGATTTTCATAGATACTTATTTGCTTACCGTAACCGATGTCAAAGCCATTTGCCCACAATCCTCCAGTGGTGTTTACGTTTACTACCGCAGATGTGTTTGTTCTTTTTTTGTTGTGTTTTCATTATCATAGCAAAAGATTCATAGATCGATATCCCCTTTTAACAGATTCCCCTGCAATGTTTACATTTGTATCATAGAAACATAGAAACATAGAAAAATGTCGGCAGATAAGAACCTTTCGGCCCATCTAGTCTGCCCAATTACATGGATACTTTACCTGGATTTATCTTTTGTTTAGGATAGCCTTATGCCTATCCCATGCCTGCTTAAATTCAATCACTGTTTTGGCCTCTACCACTTCAACTGGAAGGCTGTTCCATGTATCCACCACCCTCTCAGTAAAATAATGCTTCCTGATGTTACTTTTAAACCTTTGCCACTCTGATCTAAGACTATGTCCTCTTGTTTTGCTACTTTGTTTCCGTTTAAATATACTCCCTTCCTCTACCTTGTGGATTCCCTTTACGTATTTAAATGTTTCTATCATATCTCCTTTGTCTTGTCTTTTTTCAAAGCGTTACATGTTAAGATCATTAAGCCTTTCCTGGTAACTTTTCTCCTTCAAGCCGTACACCATTTTAGTAGCCCTTCTCTGAACTCTCTCTAAGATGTCTATATCCTTCTGGAGATACGGTCTCCATTACTGCACACAGTACTCCAAGTGAGGTCTCACCAGTGCTCTGTACAGCAGGGACGTGCACTCAGGGGTGGCAGGGGAGGCGGAGCCTCCCCTGCCATGCCAGTAAATTAATGAGCTCATTGTGTGTATGTAATGACATGTGATGTGTATGTATGTACATTTAAACTGTAAATAAATTGTTATTTATACTCATACTCACCTCTCCTCGCTCCCTCGCTGTGCTTTGCTTCTTCTCTGTCCGCTTTTTTTTTCTCCTGCGCTTTCACTTTCACAGTTTGCCGGCTGCTGTGTGTGTGTGTGTGTGTAATACACTACACAGACAGCAGGGGCAGCACTGAGCCAGCCTAGGCTACGCAATTTACGCAGCCCAACGCTACGCTAATTGCGGAGCTCAGGCTGGTGGCAGGCAAGCTCATCATTGCCTCCAGGCAATGACAGCAAATGAAGCTTGAGCCAATGGGAAAGCTCCATTGTCTCAAGCAATTTTTTTTTTTTTTTTAAAAAGCCCACCATGGGAGGCAGTGCTCCCATGGTTTGATTGACGCAGGACAGTCATGTGACTGTCCTCGTCAATCGTGGGGGGCGGGCAGGAAGATCACAGCAGTGTGACTGTGACAAACCCCCTCCAGAAAGTGCTGAGCGCATGTGTGTGCGATAAACACACACACACATGCGCTCAGCACAGAGGGGGGGTTGTCAGACACAGTCACACACACTCTCAAGCTCCAGCAGCTCCTCCTACATCACCTCGTGCCAGCACCACAGAGCCACGTGGGACAGGAAGCAGCCGACCTCTTATCTCTCCACTTGGACAGCACAGCCAGTGAGGACGAGAGCTGTCTCAGGTGTAGCGCTGGGTTTAATGCCCTGTCGTGGCAGTACCTATTTTTGGCCACCGGAGGGAGACAAGCGCGATGAGAGACATTGAACATTGGGACTACATTTCCCGGCATGCTTTGGGAGCGGACACAGGAAGTGGGTGGGACACAGACACTTACATCCTGAGCCTCGTGGAGAGAGCTGGCGGAGCGCGCCAGGGAGTGAGAGGAGCAAGACGCAGAACAGCAGAACGAGACAGCGACTAGGCCGGAGCGCAGCTGGGGCCTGACAGAGCTAAAGACCGGGTTATTCAGCCTTACCAGAGGAAGACCCAGAGATTCACAGGACTACCCGCGCTGATATTGAGGAAGCTGGAAGACCCCGAGTTAGGAGTACTGCAGATCGATCGGACAGGGAGAGCAGGCGGTGAGCTGGATATCTTGCGGCAGGTGCAGAAAGCCCGACAGTGGATCCAGTAACCAAGAGAACCCCAGTCAACATCGAGCGGAGAGACGTCCTGGGTCGAGCGGAGCATCAAGTATCTGGCGGATGGGTGAGAGGCCTTCCAGGCCGTTGTGAAAATAAAGCACGCTGCTGTTTGTTTCCAAAACCCACAGGGCCCCAACACTGCTGCCGAATGGTGTGAGGAGCACAGTAGTCAGTTCGAATTTTGTATAGTCATGGATATTCCCGCAGACACTTGGGCCGAAGATCAGATTCGCCAGGCCGTGGCCGCGCTGACACCAGATCATCGGGGGTTAATCCTGGACATTAAAGAGAACCCAGATATCTCTCACATGTATGTTCTTTTTGAGTGGAGAAAGGGTGTTCCAGTGTGTTTTCAGGGCGCGAGTGTGAAGCTGACCGATGAGGTGGAAGTCCAACTGATTCAGCCAAGTGCGCCACGTGGCGAATCCGCAAGTGTTTCTGCGCCCAGTCCGTTGGCCATGATCGGGCCTGAATTTATAGTGGCTATTGGAGATTTGCTGGCTAAGTGTCAGAGAACAAGCCCTCCGCACACTAATTTCGGTTATCGACGGTTGAGAAATTTTACAGGAAACGTACCAACTCCGGCGGGAGAAGAAACCTTCGAAGAATGGGTGGAACAGGCGATGCAGGCTCTGGATGAGTGGGACGTCCCTGAAGCCCAGAAAAAGCAAAGGATTACTGAGAGCTTAAAGGGACCTGCGTCAGAAGCTGTAAGAAACCTAAAATTGAGTAAGAAAGACTGCACTGCTTTAGATTATTAAACGTTCTGGAGGAAGTTTTTGGGCGAACGGAAAAGGCTGCAGAGCTCGTATATCAGTATGAACACACCTACCAGCGGAAAGGTGAGAGAATGACCGAATATATGAGGCGCCTAGATAAGATTCTGCACCAGATTCTCCTCAAGAAAGGGGCCGAACCGGCTGAAGTGGATAAGATCCGAATAAAACAGATCCTGAGGGGCTCTCAACCTCTAGATCCAGTGATGCTGCAGCTGCGAAGCAGAGAAGGTAATCAAGAATTGAAGTACCTGGAACTGATCCGAGCTGTCAGAGAGGAGGAGGCTTTACTGGAAGAAAAATCCTTCAGGCGAGGAGAAAGAGCTTACGCGCAACCTGTGAGGCATAACGACTGTTTGCAGCCTGAAAGCGACTCGTTGGATACCTACGGATCCGACGTGGACGAACAAGAGCACCTGATCGCTTTTAAATCCACAGAGAGGGCTGTCAAAGAATTAAACCTCTCTGAACATGGTGAGTTGCACAAAACTGTTAAGAAAGTACAAGAAGCTCAAGCTGAATTGCAACAGGCGCACGCGGAACGGTGCCGAAGTATTGTTGAAGGTGACAGAGATGCAGACAGAGATGCAGAAGTTCCTTACAGGCATGCAGACAACCGGAGTTGCTGTGGCGTCTAGCCAGGGTCCTTCAACCGAATCACAGCAGGCGACTGCGTCTCCGCTTTCTAAGAAGAGATGTTTCAGTTGTGGAGAAATGGGCCATTTCCGCGCACAATGTAAAAGCCAAAAGCCTGAAGGAAATAGAGTAGAGGGGTTGTTGAAAGCCTTGGAAGGACTGTTATCTACCTCACCGGCGGGAAACGCCAGAGGGCACAAGTGAAGGAGCAACCTAGGTGCCCGAAGGTTGAAACCCGCTCCAAAAATCAAGCCAGGACTAAGAGTGCGAGAGGGCCCAAAGTCCGGCCAACTGCTGAGCCTGCCAGGACTGAAAGAGTCACTCCCTTAGCATCCGGACCTACGTCATGGGGAAGCAATGCACACCCAAAACCTACACGGGCCAAGAAGAAGGCCAGGGTACAACAAACTGGGTCTAAGTGTCCTGGTGTCACCACCAAGTTTCCTGACCAGCTGATAGGTCCTTCTCCTATTGTGCCAATCCAAGTGGAGGGAGTCTACACTAAAGCCCTGTTGGACTCAGGGGCTCAAGTGACATTGATCTACCGAGACTTCTACGAGAAACACTTGAAGCACATTCCTCTACAGAAATTGAAGGACCTGGAAATCTGGGGTATCGGAACGGAGAAACTCCCCTATGACGGGTATCTACAGGTGAAGTTGGAGATCAGATCCGAAGTCATCGGACAGTCCGGAGGTTGTGATGCATTGGCCATTGTGTGTCCTCGGCCTTCAGGGGCAAACAGGAGTTCCATGATAGTGGGGACGAATACTGATTTGGTGCGACGTCTCCTGACACCTATCGTATTGGAAGAAGGTTCTACTCAAGGAGTACACCCAATGTTACGTCCAGTCTATCAGAGGATGGTCGAAGAACAGAAGGCACCTGCCGAAGTGGGGCGCCTATGGAGATTAGAAGGAACAGAGAAGGTTCTGCAAGCAGGAGAAGTAGCGAGCTTCCGGGCTTCAGTCAAGTTGAACGGATCGCAACCAGGTCCCTATGTGGTACTGGAAACCGATTTTAATCATGGGAGTGAAGCCGGAGTCGAAGTAATTCCTGAAATAATCTCCACTAAAGCTTTGAAAAGAACATGAGGAAGAGTCTCAGTCAGCGTGTGCAATGTGTCTGATTCTCCAGTAGTCCTTAAAGCACGAATGCCTATCGGGCAAGTATCGTCTGCTACGCCTCTCTCTCCTACCGATTTAGGAGGGGGAGTGGATAAAGAGATTCCAGATGAAAGATTCTACCCCAAGGACGCTCCCATTTCACCTGAATGGAAGAAACGTCTTCAGTCTCAAGTTCTGAAGTGGAGAGAATTGTTCTCGAAAGATGAGTTCAACGTAGGCCTAGCTAAAAGTACTGAGCACCGCATTCGATTACAAGAAGACAAGCCGTTTCGTGAAAGGTCAAGACGAGTTCCGCTGGGAGACTTGGATGATCTGCGAGAGCAGCTGAATGAACTGCAAAGAACCAAGGTGATCCAAGAGTCCAGGAGTCCATACGCATCTCCAATAGTGATGGTCCGGAAGAAGAATGGTTCTGTCCGCCTATGCATAGACTATCGCACGCTGAATCGGAGAACCATCCCAGACCAATATGCTACTCCTCGGATAGAAGATGCCTTACAGTGTTTGTCTGGAGCAAAATGGTTTAGTGTACTAGACCTGCGAAGTGGGTATCACCAGATACCAATGCATCCTGAAGACAAAGAGAAGACTGCGTTCATCTGTCCACTGGGGTTCTTTGAATTCAACAGAATGCCTCAAGGCCTTACGGGGGCTCCAGCCACGTTCCAACGGTTAATGGAGAAGACAGTCGGGGGCATGAATCTGATCGAAGTATTAGTGTACCTGGATGACATAATTGTGTTCGGGAAGACTCTGGAAGAACATGAGCAACGTTTGGAGAAGGTCTTGAAGAGGCTCCATGAAGAGGGATTGAAACTGTCTCTGGAGAAATGTCAATTCTGTCTACCGTCTGTTATGTATTTGGGACATGTGGTCTCAGCAGAAGGTGTTTCGACAGATCATCGGAAGTTGGAGGCCGTAGCTTCTTGGCCTAGACCCCGAAACGTCACTGAATTTAGATCTTTCTTGGGGTTCTGTTCCTATTATCGAAGATTTGTAGGAGGATTCGCAAAAATAGCTCAACCACTGAACAAACTCGTACAGAAGGAAAGCACAGAAGAAGGCTGCAAGGTCTCTGACTGAAACCCGTCACCTCCAGGACCAAGGAAAGCTCGAGAGTCCATACAGGGAGAATGGACTAGTCAATGTGAAGGTGCTTTCTTGAAGCTGAAAGAGAGTCTAACTCGAGCTCCTGTCTTGACCTACGCGGACCCTCACAAGCCGTATGAGTTACATGTGGATGCCAGCAGAGAAGGTCTAGGAGGAGTCCTGTATCAAGAGTATGGTGGATTGCTGAGGCCTGTAGTGTACGTGAGCCAGAGCCTTACGCCTTCAGAGAAGAACTACCCTACCCACAAGTTGGAGTTCCTAGCCTTAAAGTGGGCAGTGGTAGACAAGCTAAAGGACTATCTGTATGGAGCTGAGTTTGTGATAAAGACGGATAACAATCCTCTTACCTACATCCTTACTACTGCGAAACTGGACGCAACGGGACATCGGTGGTTGGCCGCTCTGTCAGGGTTTCGGTTCAGCCTGAAGTATCGCCCTGGGGTGAATAATCGAGATGCTGATGCTTTGTCGAGAAGACCCTACGCTACAGAATGGACTCAGTTAACTCCAGACGGGGTCCAAGCTTTGTGTCAATGAGCACAGCGCCGGGTCAAGGGAGGGATTGAAGCGGAGGCCATAGGAGTCATGGCTGCGGCTGTTCCGGAGTTCTACTGCAACCCTGCAACTAGCTTCTCCCCGCATCACCTCTTCCCATGATAGACTGCAGGATTTCTCACGCGCAGCCCCCACTCTCTGGAACGCTCTCCCTCGTACTGTCAGACTTTCCCCTAACTTCTCTTCCTTCAAACGCTCCCTTAAAACGTTCCTATTTAGGGAAGCCTACCACCCAACTCACTGACGCAACCATCAATCACTCTCACCTTACTATGCTTATTGTACAGCGCTGCGGAATATGCTGGCGCTTTATAAATAAAGAATAATAATAATAATAATAATCAGTGACACAATTCCTTTAGTGTTCCTGATGGAGCACACTCTGCGGGGAATTATAGATGTGGCTCTAGAGGCAGAGCAGTGGGAGGAAGAGGAGGCCTTCCCTAGCTCTCAAGGCCCCAGTCTTTCCGCAGACAGCATTCCAGCGGGTCCTCCTCAGATCAGACAGGAGGAGGATGATGAGGAGGAGAAATATTTAAGTAGTGGGGCATTGAAGGTGGGGATTCCTCAAGGGAGGGTTTTGTGTGCCCAGAAACCCAAGAACTAGTACGTGGCTGGGAGGAGGAAGTGCACGATGGGGTCATCCTCATTGACCAGGAAGACTCAGAAGCTAATGCCACCTCCAACCTATGCTGCATGGGCTCCCTTATCCTGCAAAGCCTGGTAAAGGACCCCAGGATTCGTGCTATCAAGGAGAGGGATCATTACTGGTTGGCAAGCCTTCTTGATCCACAATACAAGGGTAAAGTTGCAGAGCTCATCCTGCCTGCACAGAGGGAGGACCGGATGAAACAACTTGAGTACGCTCTAAAGCGACACTTGTGTAATACCTTTCCAGGCACTGGTAGGTTACCAAGTGATGACACAGGTGCTTCTGAGGCTGCGGATGATCAGAGGAATAGCGGTGAAGGCCGGGGCCACTTGACTGATGCCTTCTTAAATTATTTTAGTCCACGACGCCCAGGGACGTCAAATGTAGGCACCCATTGCCAGCGTCTTCACCGTATGGTGCAGGACTACCTAGGGGCAAGGGCAGACCTTTCCAGCAGATGATCCACTGACTTTCTGGGTGTTGAGATTGGATCACTGGCCAGAACTTAGCCAATATGCTATCCAGCTACTAGGTTGCCCTTCATCCAGCGTGCTTTCTGAAAGGACGTTCAGTGCCGCTGGAGGTTTTGTGACAGACAAAAGAGTGCGTCTGTCCACCGACTTTGTAGACTGGCTGACATTTATATAAATGAATCAGTCCTGGATCAGCAGCTATCAATCCTCTGGTGCTGACGTAATGGAATAGATCAGGGATTTCTTCTGCATTCACAAAACCTCCACCACTGAACTCCTACACAATACCACAAAGGGGTTGCTGCCACCAAAGGCAAAATATTTGGGTGCACTGACACTGACACCTATATTACCAGATTTATATCATTTTAATTTTTTGGACCGCAGGGTCCAACCCTGCACTCTTCCACAATACCACAAAAGGGTTAAGGTGTGAAGGCACTTGCTGCCACCAAAGGCAAAATATTTGGGTGCACTGACGCCTGTACCATATTCATATTATTTTAATATTTGACCGCAGGGTCCAATCCTGCACTCTTCCACAATTCGGGTCGTGTTCGTGTTCGAAACTCGAACTTTTGAAATTGTTCGAGTTCGAATGCGAACCGAACACGGGGGTGTTCGGCTCATCCCTACAACCTAGGAATAAACAGGCTAGAGAAAATAAGAACAAATTGTGACAAAACACCACAGATATACAAGTAGAATATTACTATGTAGCCCATAATCCACGTACCTGACGGGAGCTCCTATTGAGCATCAACCAGCCAAGGTACATAAGTCTACTGCTTAAAAATAACCAAAAGATAAAGAATAAAAGGGCAAAGATTACCTGAAGAGGAAAAATTAAAACCAATGAAGATAAATACATAAAATTAATTAAAAGCAATCTATTCACAGAGATAGTTTATTAACCTACGTGCAAATAATAGCTATGCATCCAATGTTTCATATATATGGTACACTGAGATTTTTATACAAAAGGAGTTCTTGGTACATTGTAGCTGTAGACCCATAAATCACAACTTTTCAGTTAAACGTTAGAAAGAGATTGCGATGACAGCAACTCCGAGCACAACTCAAACATATGTTCCTTCATTTCCTTCCCGTGAACTCCTGACGCTCAAACACGAAATTAATAATGTAATTAGAGCAAAGCAAAACAGTGCAAGCCTCATGTGTTATTGAAAATGTATGTTTTTTAAAAAGTCATATTTTTACAAGTGGTCGTATTGAAAGCTGTTTCATAAATGCTCTCGCACTGGATTTCAGGACAAGCGAAACTCACAACCAGAAAACATGAACGATTCGAGTCGCTATTCTTCTCGGCCGCTTTGCTTTGCTGGCCCCTTCTTTACGTTAACGCTTCTTATGCTTTGTACAGGAACTTTTATATGTACAGTGGCAAGAAAAAGTATGTGAACCTTTGGGATTACGTGGAGTTTTGCATGAATTGGTCATAAAATGTGCTCTGATCTTCATCTAAGTCACAACAATTTGAAAAACACAGTCTGCTTAAAATAATACAACACAAACATTATATGTTTTCATGTTTTTATTGAAAAGAACATGTAAACATTCACAGTGCAGGGTGGAAAAAGTATGTGAACCCCTAGCCTAATGATTTCTCCAAGAGCTAATTGGAGCCATGAGTGAGCCAACCTTGAGTCCAATCAGTGTGATATTATTGGATGTGTTGCTGAAAGCTGTCCTGCCCTTTAAAAACACACCAGTTTTGGGTTTACTGGTTTCAAGAAGCACTGCCTGATGTGAACCATGCCTCGCAGAAAAAAGCTCTCAGAAGAACTACGATCAAGAATTGTTGACTTGCATGAAGCTGGAAAGGGTTACAAAAGTATCTTCAAAAGCCTTGATGTTCATGTGTCCACGGTAAGACAGACTGTCTACAAATGGAGAAAGTTTAGCACTGTTGCTACTCTCCCTAGGCGTAGTCGTCCTGTAAAGATGACTGCAAGAGCACAGCGCAGACTGCTTAATGAGGTAAAGAAGAATCCTACAGTGTCAGCTAAAGACTTACAGAAATCTCTGGCACATGCTAACATTTTTGTTGACACATCTACAATAAGGAAAACATTAAACAAGAATGGAGTACATGGGAGGACACCACGGAGGAAGCCATTGCTGTCCAAAAAGAATATTGCAGCACATTTGAAGTTTGCAAAAGAGCACCTGGATGTTCCACAGCACTACTGGCAAAATATTCTGTGGACAGATGAAACCAAAATTGAGTTGTTTGGAAAAAACACACAACACTAGGTGTGGATAAAAAAAAGGCGCAGCACACCAACATCAAAACCTCATCCCCACTGTAAAACATGGCGGAGGGCGCATCATGGCAGTGGCGTAGCGTGGGGGGGCTGGGGGGGCCGTGGCCCCGGGCGCAGTTTTGTTAGGGGCGCATTCGCGCCCCTAAAACTGGCCCGGGGGTTGAGGGACCCAGATGCCGGGCAGCGCGGGAGCGCCTGCCCGGTCTTGAACAGTCCGTCCTGTGAAGTGGATGCGGCTGTGTGCGTGCGCAGCCGGTCACGTGGTCCGGCTAATCAGGTGGTACTGAGTCTCTGTACCACCTGACTGGCCGGACCGCGTGACCGGCTGCGCACGCACACAGCCGCATCCACTTCACAGGACGGACTGTTCAAGACCGGGCAGGCGCTCCCGCGCTGCCCGGCATCTGGGTCCCTCAACCCCCTGCCGGAGCTGGGGCAACAATCCAGGTGAGAGCTGGGGCAAATCCATGACCTGGGGGCAAATCCATGAGCTGGGGGGCAAATCCATGAGCTGGGGGACAAATCCATGAGCTGGGGGCAAATCCATGAGCTGGGGGCAAATCCATGAGTGAGCTGGGGGCAAATCCATGAGCTGGGGGCAAATCCATGAGCTGGGGGCAAATCCATGAGTGAGCTGGGGGCAAATCCATGAGTGAGCTGGGGGCAAATCCATGAGCTGGGGGCAAATCCATGAGCTGGGGGCAAATCCATGAGTGAGCTGGGGGCAAATCCATGAGTGAGCTGGGGCAAATCCATGAGCTGGGGGCAAATCCATGAGTGAGCTGGGGGGCAAATCCATGAGTGAGCTGGGGCAAATCCATGAGCTGGGGGCAAATCCATGAGTGAGCTGGGGGCAAATCCATGAGCTGGGGCAAATCCATGAGCTGGGGGCAAATCCATGAGTGAGCTGGGGGGCAAATCCATGAGCTGGGGGCAAATCCATGAGTGAGCTGGGGGGCAAATCCATGAGCTGGGGGCAAATCCATGAGTGAGCTGGGGGGCAAATCCATGTGTGAGCTGGGGCAAATCCATGAGCTGGGGGCAAATCCATGAGCTGGGGGCAAAATCGATAACGTGTCCACAGGTTGGGGGGGGCGCACAATTCTTGGCTGGCCCCGGGTGCTGACAACCCACGCTACGCCACTGCATCATGGTTTGGAGCTGCTTTGCTGCCTCAGGGCCTGGGCGGATTGTTGTCATTGATGGAAAAATGAATTGCAGAGTTTATCAAGACATTTTGCAGGAAAACGTAAGACCATCTGTCCACCAACTGAAGCTCCGCAGAGGATGGGTGATGCAACAGAACAATGACCCAAAGCATACAAGTAATTCAACAAAAGAATGGCTTCAACAAAACAAAATACGCCTTCTGGAGTGGCCCAGTCAGAGTCCTGACCTCAACCCGATTGAAATGCTGTGGCATGACCTTAAGAGAGCGATTCACACAAGACATCCCAAGAATATTGCTACACTGAAACAGTTTTGTGAAGAGGAGTGGTCCAAAATTACTCCAGATCGTTGTGCAGGTCTGATCTGCAACTACAGGAAACGTTTGGTTGTATTGCTGCCAAAGGAGGGTCAACCAGTTATTAAGTCCAAAGGTTCACATACTTTTTCCACCCTGCACTGTGAATGTTTACATGTTCTGTTCAATAAAAACATGAAAACATATAATGTTTGTGTTGTATTATTTTAAGCAGACTGTGTTTTTCAAATTGTTGTGACTTAGATGAAGATCAGAGCACATTTTATGACCAATTCATGCAAAACTCCACGTAATCACAAAGGGTTCACATACTTTTTCTTGCCACTGTAGAGTAGGCATTGAAAGATTCATAAAGGCTTGGAATTTTGAATGAGAGTAAAACAAAAAAACAAAACATTTAACACTTTCAGGGTTATTCAAAGAGCTCCGAATTGCTGGCGAAAGGTAACCGAACGCTGAAATTCAGCGTTTGGTTACTTTTCCTGGCCATTCAGCGATTCAGAGAGCAGGTAGTTTGCCAAACGTTGGCGAATTGTCTGCACATACGGTGCCTGTTCGAGGGCAGTGAAATCCCCATAGAGAAGCAATGGTTCGTCTATTCAGAGAACAAAAGCCGGCAGTGAAAAGTTGCCGAAATGCCCTGCCATTCGGTGGTTTATTCAGGTGAATCCCATAGGCTTCAATGTTAAAAATATTCCCGTTTTAATTCAATATCTAATAAACCGTTTATTATAATATTCTGCAGTAAAAAGTCTCTTTATTTATAGATTTTTTAGAATCTCTTAAGCATTTTTTGGGATTTTTTTGCTAAACAAATTCTGTTTTGTTTTTTTGAAACGTTTTTTCTTTTTTCTGTAACAGCCCTTTTTACTATCATTCATTGGATCTTATATGTAAATTCAGACATTTTCGCTCAGTAGTTTCTTTTCAAACATCCTAGCGTACTGGGTTTTTTTTCACTCCATTCGTCTGCGGTGTCGGCTTTTTCTGGCGGCTGCTCTGCGCTCTGATCGGCTTCTGCTCGGGTTTCTCCGGTGTCTTAGGCGGGGTTAATCCAGATGTTTTAGGCCGGTTTCTGTGTGCATTTGCCTGGGTTTTGCGGTGAGTTTTCAGCGGCTTTTCGGCGGCTTTTCCCTGCACTACGACGGCCCCGTGGTGCTTGCTGAATACACCGCAGGGTCGCCGAAATGGGATCGCCAAATCGTACCGAATTAGAGAGAAACGTGCAGTGACTTTTCGATTCTCTTTGAATAACCCTGTTTAAAATAAACAGCAGAATAAACTCATCCCTCTGCTCAGGGGCCACGGCAATTCAATCCACAACCTCCTCTTGCCGTATGGAAGATTGGGGGGAGGTAGTTTTCAGCGTTCTTCTACAGAGTTGGGGGGACCCACTTACAAGTCACGTTTGTCTCCAGTGGTGGCACAGCTAGTATATAGCTTATACTGACTATATACTTAAACGTATATCTTAAACTATATAATATAGCTTAGTGACTTCCTCCTGTTACAAAACGAGCTGCTAATACAGCACCTCACTCCTTATAGAGTTGGTAATATGGAGCTACCAAGGGATAACCAATTTGCTTCGATGCTCCAATTCGACTGCTGCTACAAAAACACTTACGAAAGCAACAGGAATTATCAAATTTGGATACTCCCAAATCGTAGCCTCGGTTTTTTTGAATTAGTGTTGTTTTCAATCAAGTAAGTATTAGATGCATCCACAAGGTGGCGACTTTAGCGTAGGAGCCTTGATTCCCATTTCCCTACCACTTGTCTTTCTCTCACGCTCACTGCAGTTTATGTCCTCCTCAGTCATAATATATCTTCTCTCCATGTATCCTGACTCCTATGAGTTTTCCCCCCATGGGTCTCTTTCTCCCACCTGCCGCTGTATCCCTTATATCTCCCTTATCCTTTTTGCCACTACTGCCTCATTTCCTATAGCTGCTATTGCCCATCTCACATTACCCACTATTAGCTGTCAACCTCTAAGATATCCCCTCCTACACACACATGTACACACACACACACCAGAATCATTCTCCCACACACAGACAGTAAGGTGTTTCTTTTTCTCTGCTCTCACATTAATTGCTTTCCCTCACCCCTAGCGTCTCGCTTGCCATTTTCCCTTTCCAAAATCTCTCTTCTAATCTCCCTGTGTCACTTTACAAGCTATACTGCTGATTAAATACTCAGATCTAGCAATAAAGCCTAATAGGCAGCTATTGTTGCAGCTTGCCATGAACATATAAGATGTTTGTGATAAATACTGAGCATGTGCAACACGTGAATTCATTTTGTTTGTAGCAATCGTTAGCAAGATGTCTCTCTGACCCCGTTTTAAGATTAAAAGGGAACCTAAAAGAGATTATTCTACACAAGAAAATACTTGTATTTTTTCCTCAAACCAGTAATAACATAATATTAGGGGTCGGGGGGGCAGGAGCGGAGCAGCTATGAGATGATTTGTTTAGAAAGAATTTTAATTAAAAAGGTGTAAAACTTACACGAATTCTACTGCACAACCACCAAGTTTATCTGCCCATTGTGATACCACCCAAAATCCCAGCTTTTATCCAACCAAATGTTTCTTATAGGAACACGCACAAAGAAAAACACACAAATTACCCTCATATACAGTCATGGCCGAAATTGTTGGCACCCCAGACATTTTTCCAGAAAATCAAGTATTTCTCACAGAAAAGTAATGCAGTAACACATGTTTATTCCCTTTGTGTGTATTGGAACAAAACAAAAAAGGGAGGAAAAAAAGCAAATTGGACATAATGTCACACAAAACTCCAAAAATGGTCTGGATAAAATTATTGGCACCCTTTCAAAATTGTGGGTAAATAAGATTGTTTCAAGCATGTGATGCTCCTGTAAACTCACCTGGGGCAAGTAACAGGTGTGGGCAATATAAAAATCCCACCTGAAAGCAGATAAAAAGGAGAGAAGTTCACTTAGTGTTTGCATTGTGTGTCTGTGTGTGCCACACTAAGCATGGACAACAGAAAGAGGTGAAGAGAACTGTCTGAGGACTTGAGAACCAAAATTGTGGAAAAATATCAACAATCTCAAGGTTACAAGTCCATCTCCAGAGATCTAGATTTTCCTTTGTCCACAGTGTGCAACATTATCAAGAAGTTTGCAACCCATGGCACTGTAGCTAATCTCTCTGTGGGTGGACGGAAGAGAAAAATTGATGAAAGGTTGCAACGCAGGATAGTCCGGATGGTGGATAAGCGCCCCCAAACAAGTTCCAAAGAAATTCAAGCTGTCCTGCAGGCTCAGGGAGCATCAGTGTCAGCGCGAACTATCCGTCGACATGTAAATGAAATGAAACGCTATGGCAGGAGACCCAGGAGGACCCCACTGCTGACACAGAGACCTAAAAAAGCAAGACGACAGTTTGCCAAAATGTACTTGAGTAAGCCAAAATCCTTCTGGGAAAACATCTTGTGGACAGATGAGACCGAGATAGAGCTTTTTGGCAAAGCATATCATTCTACTGTTTACCGAAAATGGAATGAGGCCTACAAAGAAAAGAACACAGTACCTACAGTGAAATATGGTGGAGGTTCAATGATGTTATGGGGTTGTTTTGCTGCCTCTGACACTGGGTGCCTTGAATCATGTGTGCAAGGCATCATGAAATCTGAGGATTACCAAAGGATTTTGGGTCGCACTGTAGAGCCCAGTGTCAGAAAGCTGGGTTTGCATCCGAGATCTTGGGTCTTCCAGCAGGACAATGACCACAAACATACGTCAAAAAGCACCCAGAAATGGATGACAACAAAGCGCTGGAGAGTTCTGAAGTGGCCAGCAATGAGTCTAGATCTAAATCCCATTGAACACCTGTGGAGAGATCTTAAAATTGCTGTTGGGAAAAGGCGCCCTTCCAATAAGAGAGACCTGGAGCAGTTTGCAAAGAAAGAGTGGTCCAAAATTCCAGGTGAGAGGTGTAAGAAGCTTATTGACGGTTATAGGAAGCGACTGATTTCAGTTATTTTTTCCAAAGGGTGTGCAACCAAATATTAAGTTAAGGGTGCCAATAATTTTGTCCAGCCCATTTTTGGAGTTTTGTGTGACATTATGTCCAATTTGCTTTTTTTCCTCCCTTTTTCTGTTTTGTTCCAATACACACAAAGGGAATAAACATGTGTATAGCAAAACATGTCTTACTGCAATACTTTTCTGTGAGAAATATACTTGATTTTCTGGAAAAATGTCTGGGGTGCCAACAATTTCGGCCATGACTGTAGTCA
Organism: Leptobrachium leishanense; assembly: GCA_009667805.1. NCBI lineage: Eukaryota > Metazoa > Chordata > Amphibia > Anura > Megophryidae > Leptobrachium > Leptobrachium leishanense. The sequence continues at coordinate 26,497,453 of CM019075.1, read as the reverse complement.
CCATCTGGATTTAATTAAGTCGATAGGTGCTCCGACTCGCCTTCCATTGGATAATTACTGTAGAGATTAATATGTTTCAGCATAAAATTAGGTCATGTGACTCCCTAAATATAGTGACTGAGCAGGTTTTTCCATCAATGGTTTTTTCTCCCCTGATGGCACAGCGGACATATTCAAAGATGGCAATGCCAGGATTCATCGGGCTCAAATTGTGCAAGAGTGGTTCAGGGAGCATGAGACATCATTTTCACACATGGATTGGCCACCGCACAGTCCAGACCTTAACCCCATTGAGAATCGTTGGGATAATGTTCTGGAGAAGACTTTACGCAGCGCTGCGACTCTCCCATCATCAATACAAGATCTTGGCCACAAATTAATGCCACTCTGGACGCAAATAAATGCTGTGACATTGCATGCGCTTATCGAAGTGACAACACGGCGAATGTGTGCCGCAATCACAGCAAGAGGCGACACAATGAAATATTACAGTGTGTGACTTTTTATGGCCAGGTAGTGTGTATGAGTTTGTTACACTCACTATGTTTGCATGGAGGCGTGCTACTCATACAAGTTGAAAAAGTGCGCGTGGGTGGAGTAGAAGTAACATCACTGCTCTCTAGTCGTGTAGACACAGGTTCGATCCCAGCAAGAGCACCTCTCTAGTAAGTGTCCTTGGGCAAGACACCTAACGGTACATACTCGCCACCCAGGAGATACTTGAAAACGAGAGAAATCTCAATGTATCCTTCCTGGTAAAATACTTTCTCAAAACAAGATAAAAAAAGTTCTGCAACATGTAATAAACCCAGTATCCATAGGTTATAAATGTACAGAAACACGTGTGCCACATTCATACACATAATTAAATAAGTTCTAAGACAGAGGTATTAACCTTGCAGAGAAGAGGAATTGCTCTACTGAAAGTGCCTGCATCTGTAACATGAAAGCAGCAGACTCTTTGAGTGTTTGAGCCAGGAAATGTAATTCCCCATCTCTCCAATTGACAGGCTTCTAAATAAAGTTACAAACTCAGCTCTGAATACCTGTTTTAAGAAAACGAAAAAGTTTTTAAATATGGGACTGTATGGACAGATCCAAGGGAACATGGGTCTTTCTGGGCTAGTCACAAGCCATACCCTCTCCATACACCATAGCAGGAGCATTTAGTGCTGGCTGAGAGAGCGGACTGTTATTTTCAACCCCTTAAGAAGGAGTGATGTTCCTGTATGTCAATGCGGATTCATTCCTAAATGACGAGGAACATACAGGAATGTCACTTGTTTAAAGGGCAACTTGGCAAATAGCCCTCAGTGGCCTTCAAGGGGGCAACCAATCACTGTGGCACCTTGCCAAGGCAATCTGTGCCCTCCCATCACAAGTGGCTGTGCATCATGGCAATACTTCACTCGAGGCAGTCCAGTAGGGCATTGTACAGGCATGTTGGTTCTTTATGACACAGCAGACATTTTGATCCAAGAAAGGTGAGGGATTGTGCATGTTTTACCCAGAATACTCTGCTCAATTTGAGGACGTGCAGAAATGTAGATGTTTTTGCATAGCGGGAGGATTTTATCATTTTTTGCTCTCTCCTTTTAATTTAAAAAGTTGTACAAAACAAGTATATATTGTCCTAGAGCAGTGATGGTGAACCTTGGCCCTCCAGATGTCCCATGATGCTAAGTCAGCCTTGAGTTTGTCTAAACATCATGGGACATACAGTTCCAAAACATCTGGGGAGACAAGGTTCGTCGTCACTGGCCTAGAGCATGGGTTAGCTGTTTCGGAACTGCAATGTCCTATGAAGCTCAGTCAATATGATGAAACCCTGAGCATCATGGGAGGTGTAGTTCCAAAACATCAGTAATTCCAAGGTCGCTGACCCTGACCTAGAGCGTCTCTTTAACACCCTCGAAAGATTTGCTATACCTGTACCGGTGTTATTTAATCCGCCGTCACAATTAACAAAACCGTATTCATCGCCCCATGCTGAGTTTTAAGGAATGGTAGTGATATATAAAGGATTTATCTGCATTGATTGCGGAGACAATCTGGGCTTTTATATTCGGCCACGGGATCTATATAAGCTTCCATTTTACTTGTTGTAATCCTTTCTTAATCCCTTTCTAAAATATTGCCGTGCAGAAAAGAGGCCATTACACTGCGGTGCATTGTGTCGCCGCGACCGCAGGACCCAGCGGCAGAAAGGATAAGATCACCTGTATAGGTGTTTACATCTGGGCCACATTTAAAGTGCTTAGAAACCGTCTGCTGTGTTGCACGCCAAGGAGATTGACGACGGAGAGATCTGCTCATGGGTATGAGCGATTTAAACGCCTCCTTCTGTCTGACTTTACTGACGAACTGCAGAAGCAGGTAAAAACAAAATGAATCAAAAAAATATAAATCGAATAAATGGAAAAATCATGATTTACCAGTCCTGCTATGTATTTGAAGTGAGGTTAAGGGACACTGCGAGAATGAAATGTGACTGGTTTATCATCATGATAAATTAGGATTGCCAGATCAGCTGTGTTTCCCTGCACATGTATCATGCTGATGGTCAGTGCATGAAAAATGCCACCCCGAGGCACGTGGAATCCATACGCTGCAGGAAATAGATCAAACAGGATTTCCTCTCTGCAGCGTATGAATTACACATGTTTCAGGGCAGCACTTTTCCTTGTTCTCCCCTCTAGATGAAACAGCAATGGGTGTCCAGGGATACCTGAAACAACGGTAACAATACGCTGCCTAGCAACAGCGTTGGAAACACCGGTGGAAAGATCATTGAAACCAATGATCAGTGCTGTGTAAATCAAGGAATAAACTCCAGTGGCAGATTGATATTCCATTGCAGACCTTTGCCTTGTATCCTTGCCCCGTTAGCTGCCTTACGTCCTCGACCCTTGGCATGTTGTCCAAGCAGGTCTTTGCCAGACCCTATGCCGGTACCTCACTAGGAACTCCTGTTGCCATTTCTGCGAGTGAGTCCCTGTGTAACCATCCGCGACACTAACAAATGCAGATCGCTTGAATCTTGTAGACTTTCAGCATTTACGACTCCATGTTACCGATGCAATCGGAATCGGGGCCAACGTTTTGCTGAAACGTGCCGAGTCAGCAAGTGAACATGGACTTGGACTACATAACATTTTACTGTTCATGCGTCTCCCTTCTATGGGCTCTAATACACTCTTTGCGCAAAACGCTTGTGCAGCGCTATTTTTTTTGCGCGCAGCGTTAAATGTTAACGCGCGTAAATTAACGCTGGTATTACAATCCGAGCGCATTTTTTCATCCGTCAAAAAATAACGGCGGGAAAAAAAAGCGCAAAAACGAGCGCACATTAACGCTGCGTGTAGAAATCGGTGGGCGGACTGTTTTTTAACGCGATTCAGCCAATCAGAATTAAGAACCACAATTGTCTCTCGTTCAGTTTTTGCGCCTGTCAAAATCAATCTTAGTATAAATGCTGCAGCACTAATAAAAACACGCACAACTTCTCCATTTTATTGTTTGGGTATGTGTAGAATGTGTAACTATACTATGCTGTATTTTTTTTGTTCGGGCTGGTGTATTTTGTTTCGGCCAGAACGTTCAGATTTGCAGTTACCACCAGCTCTTCAAAGACGTTAAAATTATGCGCGCAAACGTCCGTTAAAATTTGCGCTACGCTTGTAATACCTTGCCCGTACCAACGCACAAACGCTTTTGCGCTCACAATGTTAAGTATAGGATGCGCAAAGTACATTACGCTCGCAAAGGGTTCGCGCAGGTCCACCCGCGTTAGACGTTAACACGCATTTTGTGCGCGAACGTCGTTATACGACGTTCAGCGCAAAGGGTTTTTCCCCTCGCGTTAATGCGTTTTCGCTCGCGTGCAAAATTGTGCGCGAGGAGCGTAATAGGGCCCTATATGTTTTAACTAGAATGTAACAGAAATGATTACATTAAAACAATACATTTTCGCCTTAGCGTTTATGAGGTTACATATTTCGAGTTTTTGGGAGTTTATCGGTAATGTGTCAAGTTTATCACAATGTGTCTGTTTCAGGTTCTCAAAACTCTGCTGCGCCGCGGCTGTAGATGGGATCTGTACATTCTCTCACGCCGAAAAGCTGCTAACAGTATGTGACTGAACTGCTGCTCTTTCTGAGGTATATATCCTGCTCGGAAAGAAGTGGAGATTATTGGGAAGCACAAGGATAAGTACTGAGAAGAAGAGGAAACAGGAGCCGTTTGTTGAGTAGGCAGTGTGAGGCCTGCAGGTCTAGCTGATATTATCAGGAGACCTATCTAAACCTTCCGCTTCCTTTACTTGTAGATACAGTACGTCCAAATTCTTTGCTCGCATCCATCAGTCACCGCGTACCACGGTGTCTCTCTTTTTCACCACTTTCCTCTCTTCTTCTTGCAGTCTCTCATTCTTCCACATGCTCGCCCCTAATTATAGCTCTGCTATACTTCCTTCCCATTACTTTATCAATTCGCTCATTGTCCCGTCTACGGTGGCTCTCTCCATCCAAACATCTAGAAGGGTTTTTCTCTCTTTTCTTGTCCAACTGTACATGGTTTTTCTCCAACTGGGGAACTTTCTGCAGGAGCACAACCTCAAATACTTCAAAATATTAATCATTGAAGAATTTTTCGTGTATGCCATCCCCATCAGTTTATCATCTGTCCTGTTTGGTAAGACGAGTTGCATCCAGAGCCACTAAAATTAAAGGACTTAAGACTTGGCCAACTCACTTGGGATCAAATTTGGGCAGACTCGTTTCCTGTTGAGGAGATGATATAGAGAGACGAGAGGAGGAGACGGATTGCACCCCAGAAGATACATTTTCAATTCTTAGATCTTTTCATTTCGAACTGACAAAGTCACGGAACATCAGGTTTTTTGGGAACCTATAATTTGGGGTTTTTTGCCTCTCACTGGTTCCCTTTGCTTGTGTTTTTTTTTTTGAGAAAGTATTTTACATTGAGATTTCTCTCATTTTCAAGTACGTCCTGGGTGGCGAGTATGTACCGTTAGGTGTCTTACCCAAGGACACTTACTGGAGAGGTGCTCTTGCCGAGATTCTCGATGGTCTCCACAGTCATAGAGCAGTGATTTTACCTCTACTCCACCCAGCCAGTACTGTTCCATCTGATCACAGAACCACCACCACTATTACTGCTGCCATCCTTAGTTGATCTTCGCAACCTCTTGCCTACACGGGTAGAATCTCACTACCTCTAGAAAGCAGAGTTTTTTTAATAAAGTCTTTTATGATCCCCCCCCCCCCGAAATCCTAAGATTCTGGTAACTTAAATGAACACTCTAGACGCCATAACAACTTCAGATTCTTAAAGTAGTTATGGTGAATGGATTGGATGCTCTTTCTGCTGTCACATTTTAAGAAACAATACTGTTTATTATATCGGGTCTTTAAAGATGGGATAGTATTTCCAGTTAGAAGTCTGCGGCTGCGGGCAGGCTGGATACCCGAGCAATTGTCGAGCCATTCCAATGGCTTTCAATGATGGGGCATAGAGAGCCACTGGTGGGAACTACGTCCTGAAGGTCCTAATTTCCTGGAACCTGAGGTCAGTTCTCAGATGCTGGGTTGGACTAATAACCTGCACTCAGAGGTTCGGTCCTCATCGACCCTCAATGGAGTTAGGAGAGGGTTGAGGGCACTCAGGTCAATGTCACTACCCAATTTAAATTCAGTGCGTAGAGTGACCCTTTAACCAAAAACCTACCCGGCCAGCTGATCCTGAAGGTTACATAGTTACATAGTTATATAGGCTGAAAAAAGACATGCGTCCATCGGGTTCAGCCTCTCCCACAAGGTAGTATGGAAATTAACAAATCGCGTAGATGACGGAATTGTGCGAAAAACAAGGGACAAGCAAGGAATTATTTTGAATGTTACTAAATCATCACGGAGGTCAAAGGACCTTCCTATATGACAGTGGGACCAACACACAGAAATTCATTGAAAACTGAGGTCCTGTCCAGTTTACCATATGGACGAACGTGATGTCCAATATTACAAACTATCTAAAAGCCTTGTGTGAAATGTGTGAAACATTTATAAAGTGTACGAGATGTGGGGACGTGGTAAGTCTATCTCGTGCTCTATATAAATGTATTTCTTAATTCAGTAACATTACCTTGAAAAAGGCGTAGCTAGAGCTGAAACGGTGGGCTATGTGTATTTTAAAATGTTACAATAATTTTTTTGTTTTAATCGCAACGAGTCCCAGAGTGCATCTTCTATAGAATGCATATATATATATATATATATATACATACTGTGTACATAACATAGATATAGGGGGTTATTTAGAGACCACCGAATTGTCGCCGACATTTTGGTGCTCTCCCTTTCCCTGCACTTCGGGGAATCACCCTGCGTTGAATTCAGCATTTACCGCAGGGTCTCCGGAGTGCAGGGAATGGACCCGAAAATCCGCCGCAAAACTGCCACAAAACCGTTGAAACCCACCGAACTCTCGCCGGGAACCTGCTGAAAAACGCATCCGATACAATCCGAAGTATCGGATCATTTGAACCGCTGGAAAAAAACACACTGAACACATCTGGAAAAAGTCTCCGAACACAGCGCAGACCAGCCACCGGAAAAAGCCGACAAGCTGATGAAAAAGAAAAAGCTAAAAGAAAAAAAAAAAAACGATTGAAAGTGTCAAAATTTAAACGCTGTTGCAAAAAAACTACTCAATGAAAATGCCTGGAATTTACATATAAAAATCCTATGAATGATAATAAAAAGGGCTGTTACAGAAAAAAGAAAAAACCCTATTTAAAAAAGAAAACGGAAAAAAAATTACCGAAAAAATCCCCAAAAAATGCCTAAAAGATCTTAAAAAATCAATAAATAAAGAGACTTTTTACTGCAGAATAAAATAATAAACGGTTTATTAGATATTGGATTAAAACGGGAATATTTTTAACATTGAAGCCTATGGAATTTGCCCGAATAAACCTGATGAATGAAACCACTGAACAGCAGGGCATTTCGGCAACTTTTCAGTGCTGTTTGGTGTCTCTGAATAGATTAACTATTGCTTCTCTATGGGGATTTCACTGCCGTCGAACAGGCACCATACTTGCTGGGAGTTCGCCAAAATTCGTCAAACTGCCTGCTCTCTGAATAGTTGAATGTCCCCGAAATGGCACCGCATGGTGAAATTCCCTGTTCGGTGACATTTCGGGGCCAGATCGTCTCTCTCTGACTAACCCCTTAAGTATATCTATCTTGATAAAGGCCCATATGGGGCTGAAACATCAATCCTAATTTTACCTCGATTTATAAAAGTTATATTTTATGTCCTCCTTTAGAGTGAATATATATATATATCCATCAGAAAGTAGACGCATCACAAAATCTTCAATAGAAAAAAATATTTTATTCCATAAAAAAGCTCGACGTTTATATATATATATATTGGTTTCTTATGATATATAATGAGGAAACAGATACCATTATTTGAGGTATTAAGTAGAATATTTCCCTTGGCAAATTCTTCCCCTGACATGATAATATGCAAAGGTAATGTTAGAACAACATAGAGTGAATGGCTGTGCCTCGAGGGAACCCTGCGCAGCTACCTGAGTCATTGATATAGAGTGTCTAGCTCAGGGTCAAAATTAAGGGAGTAGTTCACATGGTTTTAAACTTAACAATTACATATCGGCCTCCAGAGTTCCATCAGAATCTCTTTATTTGATGATTTAAGGAGGCCATTTTTCAAATCCCAGCAGCTGCTGCTTCAGGACAAAGGAAAAGCAAGAAAAAAAAAGAAAATCCCCACGCTAGAAGACACATAAGGACCAATCAATCAAGGAGGGATGTTGACTTGAGGTCGTAATGAAAAATAATCATTGGAAATTATAATTGTTATTTCGAACTGCGTTTAAAGGTCACATTTGAGAAACGTTTCCATTGCACAGACTGAATAAAGTCACTCATCATATACCCAGTTGTAAATTGTATACAGCCTTCATCATCTAACCCCGCATCGAGGATAGAGTAAAAATTATGATAATATTATATTATCTTTTTATGAATGTGTGGAAGAGACAGATTTGCAATATCGTTATCCTTAAAACAATTTAAAGTGGCAGAATGCTTTAATACTAGAATCGGTATCGGTGCATCCCAAGTAAGTACTGTATATGTATGTGTATATGTATGTGATTGTATACAGATACGTATACACTTTAATTTATTGGTCTAAGGCAGGGGTAGGCAACCTTGGCTCCCTGATGGTTTGGGAACTACATCTCCCATGATGTTCCGTCACCTATTAGGCTGACTGAGCCACATGGGAAATGTAGTTCCTAAAACATCAGGGAGCCAAGGTTGCTGACCCCTGGTCTAAGGGGAAACCACTAATTTCCTGTTTCAGCTTTTGGGGTTTTTGGTGGTGGAACGTGGTATTGGCGCTTACCATATTCTATTTACACAACTATATGTACAGTATGTGTCTGTGTGCTTAATTTATACCGAAGGTATATGTGTTTAGTGTATGAATGCATGTACGAATTGTAATGTTTGTATGTGTGTGTATGCTACACGTATGAAAGTGCCTGCAGGCATCTGTAACATGAAAGCAGCAGACTCTTTGAGTGTTTGAGCCAGGAAATGCAATTCCCCATTTCTCCAATTGACAGGCTTCTAATAAAGTTACAAACTCAGCTCTGAATCCCTGTTTTAAGAAAACAAAGGTATATGTGTTTAGTGTATGAATGCATGTACAAATTGTAAATTGTAAATTTACATGTACAATGCATGTACAAATTGTAAATTTGCTACACGTATGTATATGTGTTTACACTGCATGAATGTGTGTATACTCTATGTATGTTTGTGTGTGTTTATACTGTATGTTCCAGAATACCCCACATACCCTTTCAAGTTGCACGACCTGATATCCAATAATCAAATTATTTTGCTGCATACACACACATACATGCAGAATACACACAATTAAATACAGTATAAACACACACATACAGCATAAACATACAGTATAAACACACACAAAATATATACCGTATAAACAGACACCAGATACTGTATTTAATTGTGTGTGTGTCGCATGCATGTGTGTGTGTACTCTACGTCTGTTTGTGTGTGTTTATACTGTATGTGTTTGTTTATACTGTATGGCCCCTATTACATTCTTTGCGCAATTTCGTTCGTGCAGCGCACATTTTTTTGCGCGCATCGTCCGGCGTTATCGCGTGAAAATTAACAGTGGAATTCCGATCCGAACGCATTTTCTCAACCGTCCAAAAATAACGTTAGTAAAAACGACGAGCAAAACGAAGAGTAATACGTGCGCAGTAACGTAGCGCACGTAAATCTGTGTGTGGACTGTTTTTTTCACCGGATTCAGCCAATCAGAATGAAGAACCTTAATTGACATCAATTTACCTTAATTGACTCACTTAAGTTTTTGCACCTGTCAAAGTAAATCTGAGTATATATGCTGCAGCAATAAAAAAAACACGCACAAATTCAATATTTTATTGCTTGGGTATGTGTAGAATGTGTAACTATACTGTGCTGTATTTTTTGTTTTGTGCTGGTGTTTTTCGTTTCGGCCAGAACGTTCAGATTTGCAGCTACCACCAGCTTTTCAAAGACGTTAAAAGTATGTGTGCAAACGTCGTTCGTAAAAAGATGCGCATCGATTGTAATACCATCAGCATACCAGTACACGAACGAATTTGCGCTCACAATGTTAAGTATAGGATGTGCACAGTTCATCACGCTCCCGTAGGCTCATCCGTGTTAAACGATAACGTGCATCGTTTGCGCGAACGTTGTAATACGATGTTCAGCGCAAACGGTTTTGCCCCTCGCGCAAATGCGCATTTGCGCACGCAAAACCAAATGCGCGAGGAATGTAATAGGGGCCTATTTGGAGTACTGTGTGCAGTACTGGAGACCGTATCGCCAGAAGGATATAGACATCTTAGAGAGAGTTCAGAGAAGGGCTACTAAAATGGTGTACGGCTTGAAGGAGAAAAGTTACCAGGAAAGGCTTAATGATCTTAACATGTACAGCTTGGAAAAAAGACGAGACAGAGGAGATATGATAGAAACATTTAAATACGTAAAGGGAATCCACAAGGTAGAGGAAGGGAGTATATTAAAAGGAAACAAAGTAGCAAAACAAGAGGACATAGTCTTAGATTAGAGGGGCAAAGGTTTAAAAGTAACATCAGGAAGCATTATTTTACTGAGAGGGTGGTGGATACATGGAACAGTCTTCCAGTAGAAGTGGTAGAGGCCAAAACAGTGATTGAATTTAAGCAGGCATGGGATAGGCATAAGGCTATCCTAAACAAAAGATAAATCCAGGTAAAGTATCCATGTAATTGGGCAGACTAGATGGGCCGAAAGGTTCTTATCTGCCGACATTTTTCTATGTTTCTATATATTTTGTTTGTGTTTATACTGTATATATTTTGTTTGTGTTTATACTGTATGTGCTTGTTTATACTGTTTGAGTGTTTATGCTGTATGTGTGTGTTTATACTGTATTATTTGTGTGTATACTGGATGTATGTGTGTGTATACTGTGTGTATGTATCAAAATAATTTTTTTAATTGTATATCAGGTCGTGCAACTTGAAAGGGTATGTGGGAAATTCGGGTGAGTTCCTACACTTCTTCATTTAGAATTTGACTCTTGAATCTATTTGCGGAGAGACATAAAGAACATTTTAGAACGAAGCAGAAGTGACGCTCAACAGATAGCGGGTGCCCATATGGACAGGTTGCATTATTTTCCAATAATAAAGCACAATGCACTATTCTATAGCTATGGCTTTATAGACTTTATCCACATTTAAGCTAGAAAAGTCAACAACAAACACTCAACACATTGCATCGAAATGGGCTATCACCATTTTCACCTAATTAGCAAAGAAAGATGTTATTTTTAGGCCCCGGCACTTATGCGCTTGTGAAAACGTTGACCTTTTTAAATCCCCGTTTAGACAGACATTTCCAATAAGTGTTGAGGAGGATGAGGAGAAGCCTGCCAGTCCTAGCTTTTTTTTTTCCAGCCTGATCTCTATTTTCTCTCCATCATCTCCGGCCTGAATTTAATCCGAGTTGGTTCCTTTGAGCCTTTGTGCTTACTGGGGGAGATGTTGGCGCAAAGGGATCGCGTTACAACTTTCATTTCCTGAAATGTTTGAGGGAACATCCAGGGTTTTATCCGCACATCAGGCAAAGTTGCAGGCTCGGGTTTCAGTTCTTGTCACTCAGCTGTCACCAAAACAAATGAGGCTCTCAGAGATGAAGATTGAGTGAGCTACCTGCTATTCATGACCCCTGGAGCAGGTGATCACTCATGGGAAAAGCAGGTAGAATGAATCATTTAGCTGTTTTGTGTTTCCTCTCCTTTTTGGCTGACCCAACCACAGTGTGAAACCTGTGAGTGCCAAAAAATGAGGAGGAAAAAAAAGCAAAGATGTTAATTAACTCTTCTTTGGCCTTAGTAAAAAAAAAAAAAGTGAAAAATAATGGTTCTTTCAAGTGGAAGAATTTTTTTGAAAGATAAGGCCATATTTAGAATGGAAACCTTCTGCTTTCAGGGCTTTTTAAGCGTACACCACAACAGCTAGTGAATATTTCTAAGGCTTACACCTACTTTTGGTATTTTGACCCCAGGTTGACACCGTACAGAATGGTTCTTCAGAACAGGGCCTTTATAAGGCCTTCCCACGCCTAACACAGAGCCTTCTTGGTTGGTTTGTCTGATCTGCCTGAAAACAGAATATCAGTCAGAAGTGGTAACTGATTGAATGGTTTTACACTAACCAATCAAAGGCCTTTATTCTAACTCTGGTAGTTGCAAGATGGATTTTTATTTAACGTCACAGCTTTTATACCCTTATTTTTGAGTCTATTTTCATTTTTAAAAGTTAGTATATTATGGGTTTTTATTTGACCTTTTATTGGATAGAAAAAAGATTAGGAAAAACTCATATCTGATTGTAAGTATCTTTTGTTTACAGGTAGAAGAATACTAGGATCTCTTCACTATTATTAGGGTGAGGGTTAGGTAGTTTATACTGGGGGTTGGGTAAGTACGGCTTGGGGACTCCTTACTACAAGGGGGAGAGCAATATTGGGGGGGGGTGGGCAATTGCATGTTCACCCGAGTATTTGAATAGCCCCCTACCCAAAGCCCATGGTGGGTGGGGGGGTCAGGTGAAGGGAATAGCATTTCCCCAACCCCTCCAGTTTATTAATATAGTCCCCTCCCAACCATGATGGGTGGGGGCTGAGGGTTGATACTGGGCTTGATCAAACCCCATTGACTACTGTACCAGAGCCAAAACTGATGATTGGGGAAGGTGCGTAGGACATATGCTTTCTTCTGCAGGTCAACAAATCCCCACCACAATCGCAATACAGCACAGACTCACAAACAAAGCATCTTCATCCAAATCTTACTTTATATGTTAACAAAAAATGTGCTTACAAGAAGGAGGAGAAAGGGTGCAACAATTTACATAAACAAATCACACACAAAATGCAAACACAGATCGGTCTTAGACCAAGACTTAGACTAAAATGTTGACTTAAAACATGTGCCCTTCTAAAGGAATTTGGATCAGATGCCCAGAACTTAGAGATCCCATAACATGTGTAACATGCATTCCATAAGTCACCAACAAGCAGTAAAACCCCAGAATAGGAAATGATGTCTTTTTAACAACTTCTTCTTCCCTTAGGACATCTAATTCAGTTTCAGAATTATATATGGCATTGATGGCGTACACTGGCATCCCAGATGTTTCAGAACTACATGTCTCGTAATGCTTGGACAAAGATAAGACTGGATGAGCATCATGGAACATGTAGTTTAGAAACATCTGGGGTGCCACATTTTGCCATCACTGATATAGGGAGATATTCAAAGAGAGTTGGTGTTTGCCAAAGTTGCAAACAATGGCGGAAATCAATGTTGCTGCCAGGGCAGAATTTCACAAAAGGGCAATCCAAACAGCGGCAGGAGAAGCTTCACTGTAAATAGCTTTCCTAGTTTATGTTTGATTATAGTTTTTATATTCAGACTTTGGGTACGACCATGGGTACCAAGTTTACCCACGTTTAAAACAATATAGAACAACCAATAGCAGTGAAAACGTAAGCACCTAAAATCACAGGAGGTCCACGAGTGTGACCAAAATCATTTCAATGAGAGACATTTGGAACAAACATTTCAGGGCTAGCTGTGACATTCTTAACAGGGAGAGCTGCAAGCCCCAAACTTTTGTTCCATGTGTCGGTCATTGAAATGCTTATGGACCTGCAAATGGACCTCCTGTAATTGTATGTGCTCAGGTTAACACTACTATTGTTTGTTCTGTTTAGTCTCTTGGTGTCTTCTTGGTATTAAAGTAACCATACCACTTGCTTATTTTATTCCACATTTTGTGGTTATGCCATTATATGTGGATCAGAAATAGAGGACAACTTTCTTGAGATCCGAGAAATTTCAAGAAGGAAAGCCTGGTGCATGGCGTGTGTACACTAACAAAGTGCTTTGGGTCTGGAAAGGTTCAAAATATGACCTTAAAATCCACATGAATGACAATAAATATAACTGAAAGTTCTCTGTGAATTACAAATCACTTTAAATTGACATTCTAGACATAAAATTGTACATAAAATAGCAAGACAGAAACCAGATGTTATGCAATAAAAACAAGACACAAACAGAAAATAGTATTGTACACTGTAACAGTCACCATTACCAATCTGGTATAAGTGTATTCTCAAAAGCCAAGTGACCAAGGTGAAGATAAAGTGTAAAAAAATGGACATTTTAAGAAACAAGCAAACACATGGAATGATAAATTAGTTAATAAATATTCAATAAATAAAATAGTTAAGAAATCAAGGCAAACCAGTAGAAGATAGCGTTTGAGACATAAACCAAGGGGAACCAAACTCAAATAAGGAAACACATTTTCAAGCAGCTTAGTTTAATTTGCAACATGCAAAATATACAAGATGGGTGTGATATCTGTCGTAAAACATAAATAAAACAGCAATGCAACTAAATATATAAAAATACAATCTTATTGATAACATACTCTAAAACTAGATATAAATAACATACACTGCTTGGTCAGAAAAAGTCACTTTATTGTTTGGTTGGAGCTCCTTTTTCTGTGATTCCAGCACGCATTCGACGCGGCATCGTTTCGATAAGCTCATGCGATGTCAAAGCATTTATTTCCATCCAGAGTCGCATTAACTTGTGGCCAACATCTTGTATTGATGATGGGAGAGTCGCAGCGCTGCTTAACCCCTTCACTGCTGACGACGTGTGGGACACGTCCTCATTGACGCACGTTACATGCTGAAGACGTGCCCCACACGTCATCAGCTTTGCGGGACCCCCGGGGGAGATACTCACCTCTCTGTCCGGGGTCCCGCGGCGTTCTGACTTCAGCGTCCTCAGATGCTGAAGTCAAGCTCCTCCCGACGTAAATTACATCATCGCGCCAAGAGTCTCCCCTTTTAAGCGGTGCCTGGCTTTAACCCCTCACGTGCCAGGTCGTACTTCAGCGCCTTGCGGCACCAAAGTGCGGCCTAGCTCCGGTGGGGGCCTCCATCCTGGATGGTGGCTCCACCCCCGGGTCTCCCCTCGCTGCCCGACATCATCACGCATAGCATGTTGACGTCAGATAGCCGGGGAACACCTAGCTGCCCGGGGATTTCCCAAGGAAATCCCCTGGTGGAGATAGGAGGTTCCTTTGAACCCCGATATCTCCAGAACTGTGGCAGCTAAAGGGTCATGGAGGGTGTCATTCGAAAGGCCTGAGCATGGCCTTTCAAATGACCAGGTACACAGTAAAAACAAAATTAAAAAAAATAATAAACATAATAAATAAATTAAAAATAAAATAAAATAAAAAAACATGTTTTTTTGTGTGTTGTTTTTATTAATGCAGCAATATTGTTCACATTTCAATTATAATGTGAACAATGATGCTGCACTAATGATTTTTTTCTATGGGTTACGTTTGCTAAAAATCACGTAATTCCCCCCAAAAAATGTAACAAGTCCCCATTTCTAATTTTTGTACAAGCGCAGTCCATAGAAAATATAACCGCAAACGTTCATGTGATAAAATGTGAAAAAAAAACACTTTACACACTGCAGATGATTGAAAATTCTATTTTTATTGCATTTTTTGTCATAATATACAGGCAGGACATGACGCATACATATACAAATGATATATTATGAATCTGCGGAGTCTGCCGGAAATAACGATATATAATATGTCTGGGTCATATAATAAAACGTGGCTTCAAATCACATTTAAACATGATGAGCGAAAGCAGTAAAAATGAGCTCAGCACACAGCGGTGAAATGCCTCAGCAGTGAAAGGGTTAAAGTTTTCTCCAGCACATTATCCCAAAGATTCTCAATGGGGTTAAGGTCTGGTCTGTGCGGTGGCCAATCCATGTGTGAAAATGAAGTCTCATGCTCCTAGAACCACTCTTGCACAGTTTGAGCTTGATGAATCCTGGCATTGCCATCTTGGAATATGCCCGCTGTGGCATCAGGAAAGAAAAAACCCATTGATGGAAAAACCTGCTCATCCAGTATATTCAGGGAGTCACATGACCTCTGTAGCGCTCACTCCCGGAGGAGCCGCTGAAAATGAACCACGGGTCAGTCTCCCCGCACTAGGGAATAAATATACTCCAACACAGTTGTGAGTTTTTATCATTTAAATAGTTTACTAAAATATTTGAGCAGATGTTGAGACACGGTATTCACAAGTATTATTACAGTATTTTCGTATCACGGTAAAACGCGTAGCGGAAAAGAACCGAAACACGAGGCTTCGTATTTCGGAAAATAAAATATTCGCAACCGAACATAAAAGAAATGCAATTTCCCGATAGTTCAGAAAAAGGGGACACGTAGCAAAACCCAAACATACAATCCCTTCGTATTGCGGTAAACGCGCAGCGGAAAAAGAGAAAAATATAATTCGGAACGTATCTTTATCTTTAACCCCTGTTCCGATTCGTAAAAGAAATGAGTCCTGCACAGGTTAAGTCCCAGAATGTAAAAGGTGTATATGTATGTGTGGTACCCGGGTACTGTTCAACTGGCCAGTGAGTTTACTAAAGGAAGGTCTTCGACTAGTCAGTTGGGGCCCTGTGGACTTTAAAGAGAAAACAGCAGCGCGTCCTTTAATCATAAAACAGCCTTGGAGGCCTCTCACCCATCCGACGATTGCTTTAGGCTCCGCTGACCCAGGACGTCTCTCCGCCCGATTTTGACTGGGGATACTAGTGGCCGGATCCGTTGTCTGACTTCATGCAGCTTGTCCAGCTCACCGCCTGCTCTCCGTTCGGTTCCTCCGGTCTGCAGCAATGCCTGGATTCCGGCAAGTCTCCTCCCCAGGTTGAGTGATCCTATCAGGACTAACAGGTCTCACTTGGGCTCTGGCCTAGGCCCTCTTGCGATCTCTTCAGTGCGTCTGCTTTCTCTCGTTCCCTGGCGCGCTCTCCCGCGTTCTCCACGAGGTGGAGGATGTAAGCGTCCAGTCCCCACCCACTTCCTGTCTCCTTGCAAAGCATGCCGGGAAATGTAGTTCCAATATCCAGTGTCTCTAATCGCGACTGTCTCCATCTTGTGGCCAAAAATAGGTAATGCCACAGCAAGATTTTAACACAGCGCTACACCTCATTTTATGCTGAAACATATTAATCACTGCAGTAATTATCCAATGGAAGGCTCGCAAATATTTGCTTAGTTAAATCAAGGTGGTGACTTATTTTTCGTTAGGCACTGTGTGCGTGTGTATATATATATATATATATATATATATTATTTTTTTATTATGATATATAAATATTTCATATATAAGTTATAAAATATCATATATTTTTATCATATATGTGTAGCGCTCACTCCAGGAGGAGCCGCTGAATAAACCTCGGCTTAGTCTCACCGCACTAGGGAATAACTAAACACCAGCACTGTTGTGGATTTTTATATATTATATTCTTTACTGATCCCAATAAAGCAGCATATATTACACATATACGGTATTTGAATGACAAGAATTCGTAACGTGGGAAAAAACACGCGGCGGCAAAAGAAACGGTTAACCCCCTCAGTTCTGGAGTGTAAGTCCCGTGAATAATAGCTCAAAAATGTGTATGTGTGTGTTGTCTCGGGTACCCGGGTACTGTATTCAACTGGCCAGTGAATGAAACAAAACAATCTTCGACTAGTCACCGTTGTGGCCCTGTGAATTTAAACAATATTGCAGTGTGCGTTTCTGTTTTGGAACTGCGGCCTGGAGGCCTCTCTCCAATCCGATGAACGAAACTGTCCTGCACTTGATGCCTCGACTACAAGATCTTCTCCTCTGTGTACTGGGACTCCGTGCTACTGAATCAGCTTGCCAAATCTCCGCAACTGGAACAACGATCCACCGCCTGCACTCCCAATTGATCAGCGCGGTCTCCTAACTCGGGGTCCTGCCGGACCTAACTCTACCTCCAGACCTCTCAGCGCTGCGCAGGTAGGTCTTAACACGGTCACTGTCCCGATCTCCAGCACCAGTAAGACAGCGTCTGTACTCCGGCCTGGTTGCGATCCCTGACAGCTCCAACGTGCGTCCTCCACCTTTCACTGCTCCACTCACTCTGCATCTCCTTTGCACGAGGCTGCTGATCTCTTTCCTCTTCCTATACCACCTCCTTCCTGTCCTTACGCAAAGGCTGATGGTAGTTGTAGTTCAGTTTTGTCCAGCATATTCCACAATGTCTCTGTCTCCCTCTGGTGGCAGCAATAGTTCAATGCACCAGAATACAGTGTTTTTAAAGCAGCGCTACACTCCCCCCCCCTTAAACTCTTGGGTCCCTCCAAGGGAGTGTAACAGATACATAACATTGCAATATTTACATTAAGCAATACATTCAGGTTCAGTAGCAGACATAGAATGGGTCCTCAAGCTGACTCATGTCCCTGACTACCTCAGCTAACGTAGCAGACACTTCGGACAACCTTCGCACAGTGGTAACAGCTTCCTCAGCGCTATGACCCGGTGAATCGTAGGTAAGTCTCTGAGGGGGCCGTATCGAACGTTTGGGCTTTGATTCTGTGGTTCAACTAGGCCTCCCAATGGAACTCGTCTTGACCTTTCTCGACAAGTCTTGTTTCCAACCCCAACCCTCCTAGATTGTGAGTTCCTATGGGAATAGGGCCCTCATCTCCTCCTGTACTGTTTGTCAAATGTTGTTCAATGTATTGTAACCCTGTCTATACTGTGCCTATTGTACAGCGCTGCGGAATATGCTGGCGCTTTATAAATAAAGAATAATAATAATAATAAAAAGTCTTATCATCCTGGAGACGAATGTGGTGTTTAGTGCTCTTAGCACATCCCACATCAACCTCATACTTGGAGAACGAATTTTCTGACTTGAGTATTGGAGACTGAACCCGCTTCTTCCGCTTGAACGCGATAGAAGCATCTTTAGGGTAGAACCGTTCAGCTTGAATCGCTTTATTCACTCTCCTCCCTAGATCGGTACTGGAGAGGGGCTTAACACAAGTCACTCGCCCGATTGACATCCGTGTCTTCAAATTTACTGAAGAGTCAGACACGGGTCCTCCAAAATTTTCCGCTTGCGAGACAGGCGACTGCTCCTTCAAGGCCTTTAGGAGTTCTTCGACCGATCTCTTTACGGGCCTCCTTTTTGGGCACTGAGCCCTGAAATGACTGAATTCCCCACAGCCAAAACATCTTTTCCTCGAGCGTGTGGGCACATTTTCTTCTTGTGGCTCATTTGAAAGGCCCCTGTTAGAAACCACAGCCACTCTTGTCATTCGTATATCTGCTAGAAACTTCCGTCCTCTTCGCGGTTTGGGTGGGCTGGGGCAGTCACGTCGATAGTGGTCAACCCCCCCCCCCCCACAGTTGTAGCAGATCACCAAACCAGAGGGTTCTCCAGCAGGAACATTCTGCACTGCCTCTCCCTCCTCAGGTATGGCAATCCTAGCAGACAGCAACATTATCAACTCCATCATTTTCGACATCTGAGTTTTCAAAGCCATCACTTCGATCTGTATGTCCGCTACACCAAGAGTTCCTACTTCTGCGGTGAAAACTGCATGTGAAGCATTAGCAATCTTTTTAGCCTTAATTAAAGCCTCTTCTTCTCGGATAGCTTTGACCAGTTTGGAATATGTCAGTCTCTTGCCCTGGTATCTAGTCTGAAATTTCAACATTATGGGATCCAGTGGGAGTGCTCCTTTGAAAATTTGATCCATCAAAGCTTTGCTTGCATGACTCGGTTCCATGCCTCCTTTTAGAATAACCTGATGGATGATTTTATCAAGCTGCCCGACATAGGTGGACAATTCTTCTCCTTCCTTTTGATAGGTGTGAGAGAACCTGTGGATAAGCTCGGCACAATCCTCCACTCCTCCAAAAATTTCCTGTAAAGCTTCTAGATACTCAGCAGCAGTGCAGCCTGGCTTGTCTCTTTTCAGATTTCGGACGACATCTAAAGCAGGAGCTCTTAAGCTCTCGATCAACCTTTGTCTCTTCACGGTGTCTGCAACTTCCCATTCTTCCAAAGCTTGCACTGCCTGATCTATCCAAGTGTCAAAGTCCTCTTCTCCAGCTGGCACAGGGACCTTACCGGAACAGAACCCCAACTTGCGATATCCATAATTGGCAGACGCGGCTGAGTTTTGGGCAAACGTTTCCACCAGCTTCCCATAGTGGTAAAGAATGTAGCAGGAGGGAACCCTGTAGTTGGGGTAGGGGTAGCACCGGGTATCTCGTCTCCTGACGTTGTTGGTCTAGTCACGGGAACATTCGCGGGATCACCACGTGGTGTACTTGGCTGGACCAGTCGAACTTCCACATCGTCGGTCAGCTTCACACTCGCACCCTGAAAATACACTGGAACACCCTTTCTCCACTCAAAAAGAACATATGTGTGAGAAGTCTCTGGGTTCACTTTAACATCCACTATGAATCCCTGCTGGTCAGGTGCCAATGCTGCCACGGCCCGGCAGATCTGTTCTTCTGCCCAGGTGCCTGCAGGAATGTCCATTTCTACACTCAACCCTAACTGGCCATTTTGTGCTTTACACCACTCTGCTGCTTCTTCTGGATCCATATTAACCCCTTAATTGCGGTATACTCAGAGACTGTAATCCCGGAACGAGCCCCCACGTGTAGCGCTCACTCCCGGAGGAGCTACTGAATAAACCTCGGGTTAGTCTCACCGCACTAGGGAATAAATATACACCAGCACTGTTGTGGATTTTTATATATTATATTCTTTACTGATCCCAATAAAGCAGCATATATTACACATATACGGTATTTGAATGACAAGAATTCGTAACGCGGGAAAAAACACACGGCGACAAAAGAAACTGTTAACCCCTCAGTTCTGGAGTGTAAGTCCGTGAATAATAGCTCAAAAATGTGTATGTGTGTGTGTTGTCTCGGGTACCCGGGTACTGTATTCAACTGGCCAGTGAATGAAACAAAACAATCTTCGACTAGTCACCGTTGGGGCCCTGTGAATTTAAACAATATTGCAGTGTGCGTTTCTGTTTTGGAACTGCGGCCTGGAGGCCTCTCACCAATCCAATGAACGAAACTGTCCTGCACTTGATACCTTGACTACAAGATCTTCTCCTCTGTGTACTGGGACTCTGTGCTACTGAATCTGCTCTCAGCTTGCCAAATCTCCGCAACTGGAACAACGATCCACCGCCTGCACTCCCAATCGATCAGCGCGGTCTCCTAACTCGGGGTCCTGCCGGACCTAACTCTTCCTCCAGACCTCTCAGCGCTGCGCAGGTAGGTCTTAACACGGTCACTGTCCCGATCTCCAGAACCAGTAAGACTGCGTCTGTACTCCGGCCTGGTTGCGATCCCTGACAGCTCCAACGTGCATCCTCCACCTTTCACTGCTCCACTCACTCTGCTTCTCCTTTGCACAAGGCTGCTGATCTCTTTCCTCTTCCTATACCACCTCCTTCCTGTCCTCACGCAAAGGCTGATGGTAGTTGTAGTTCAGTTTTGTCCAGCATATTCCACAATGTCTCTGTCTCCCTCTGGTGGCAGCAATAGTTCAATGCACCAGAATACAGTGTTTTTAAAGCAACGCTACATATGATACTGACGAAAGTTTGTGGATAACAAACTGAAACGTTGATCAAATAAAATTAATATATATGGCGAGATCTGAGAGAGCTGCTTCTTTCCTGATACATCAATAGCCTAGCGCAGCACCAGGCAAAGACTTTGGAGAGATTCTGGAGTGCCAGATTTGAATGAATTTTATATACATATTTTAATATATAAATATTTCATATATAAGTTATATAAATATCATATATTTTTTATCATATATGTATATTATTGTACGGAGGAAAGCTCCTAGGTGGAGCAGAAACGTTGACCGAACGACTTTTAATAATGAAATAATATTGTCAAATGTTTTGTCTCTATAGCCCTGGAGTGCTGTCACATTTATGGACTGTATGTACATATATATATATTGTATATGATTGTGGTAACAGAGGCCGTGAAAAAGAACCTCTACCTAAGTGTGTGAAATTACAAATAAAAGGAGCTTTAATAGAAGTAGAGCTGGGAGGACAACTGCATTGTCTGTCTGCATGCCCACCTTAGGTACCAGTCCCAGCAGTCCCAGACCCATCCTGCAACTACAGACCTCTGGGAAGTCAATTGTGTATATTATTCCTATAATATCACGTTTATGGCTTATACCATATTTATTATTTAATTAGGGAACTGTACCTAATTTTAACATGGTATTATTCAAGGACTGCCTTTTTCATTGGGTACATTTTTCTCTATAAGACTATATATATCCTGAGGAAGTACCGCAAACATTTTTTAGCACTTCAGTATACTGCAGTGAACGGGAGCTGACGGAGATCGGCAAAGGGATGCTTCCTGAGACAAGAAATTGTGTTTCAGCTACATAATTGCCGTCGCCGTGCCTTGGACAAAGGGAGAAAAGTTAATCGCGGAAAAGAGAATGTGGGACGACGAGGCGCATTGACATCATCAGAGGCACAACTTCTGGTCTACAAATCCCGGAGATTAAGGAGGATGATATACACCTGGAGAAGACTATAGGACAGGAACTTTGGCCAGTAGATGGCTTTTCTGTTTCAGATAGAATCATTTCGATGTTTGGTTTTTTTCAGGGGTTTTATATCTCCCGACAAATTATTTTGATTGACATTATCACTGCCTATACAGTTTGAGAAGACAAGAAATAAGAAAACTTACAAGAAAGTCTCATGGAAGTGATGAAATGCATCAAGTTGGGCTGACTATCCAGACCATTGTGCCCTGAACCATGACTGTTTTATCTAAAAGATAATGAAAACAAAGGACAAAATGAGGTTTTCCTTGGCGTTGGCTGATGAGCTTACATGGTAGAATGGCTGCTCAAAGTAAACCCTCTGTGATTTTGTTTAGCATTGTGATGGGGGTTTATATCCTTTTTTTTTTTGTTTTCTGCTATAACAACCTTTGAGGTTTGTGTTGATATTTGTGTTAGTGATCATTGGGTTTGATGTAAAATGATCCACTCAAAGTTGGGAAGGGCTCATCTTGTACTGCGTAGAGCAGGCATGTCAACCCCCAACTTCAAAGATGTTGATGCCATTCAGTTCCCAGAATTCTTCAAATGCAGTCGAGAGAATCATGGGAGTTGTGGTTCAGCGACATCTGGGGATCATGGATTGACACACCTAGGACCGAATTACTTACTTCACGCTAATGTTAGCACTCATCTGTGTGAGCGTTAACGTTAGCTTTGGTGGCCCTAGCGCGGGCCGACCATATTACATTCTGAATGCTAACGGGTTAAAAATGTTAGCGATTTGGAGATTGCGCTTTCCAGCACGAGTTTACTGTACTTTTCGCTCCCTATGCTTAATATGGGGAGCACAATGGGTTAATTAGCGTTAAGATTACAAAGTCCTAACGCTAATTATGTCCCGCTGCGGTTAACTCAAAAGTTACCCACAGCTAGGAGCTGGTGCTCAGTGATACCGCTTCTGCGGAAACAGTCAGCACCGGCTAAAAAAAACCACCAAAAATCAAATACTTACCTCTCATCCGCGGCGAGAATCCGCTTCTTCTTGCCACCGGGAGCAGAGAGAGACTGGGGGGAAAAAGTCCCCCAGTCTCCCTCCTCGATCACTCCGCCGCTCTAGTCATGTAACCGGCAGTGGAAGCCTGAATGGAGTCCTATGGACTCCAAGAAGGGGATGCTTGTGGCGACGCTTAGCTGCCTCGAGCATCCCAAGGTTTAGCGCTGAGTTAGGGGGCAGGCTGCTGGCACCTGCCCAGTAATATCAAGCTAAAATGGGAAAACTAAGGAGAAACCTGCAGGTGCACATTATCCTCCTTAACATCCCCATTTTAACGTGAAGATTGTAATAGGTCCCCTATTTATAGGGCCAGCAAATATATTAGAAATATAGGAGTGTTTTTGAATGCATTAGAAGGTGCCCTTTTTCATTACGTGGGCATTTAATTGCATGTCTTCTCAGTGTTTTCCCCATACCAGAGCACCCAAACTTAATGTGCGTGTGTGTTGGTGTGTGTGTGCTTGTGTGTGTGTGCATTTGGGTGTGGGTGTGCGTGTGCATGTGGGTGTGTGTGGGTGTGCATGTGGGTGGGTGTGGGTGCATGTGGGTGTGGGTGTGTATGTGTGCATGTGGGTGTGTATGTGTGCATGTGGGTGTGTGTGGGTGTGCACGTGGGTGGGTGTGCATGTGTGTGTGTGTGTGCATGTGGGTGTATGTGTGTGTGTGCATGTGGGTGTATGTGTGTGTGTGCATGTGGGTGGGTGTGGGTGTGTGCATGTGGGTGGGTGTGTGCATGTGGGTGTGGGTGTGCATGTGGGTGGGTGTAAAAATAGGGAATATTTTTTCTTTTAAAGCCTACCAGTATTTTTCAGAAATTTACCTATTTTTCTGTCAAAAAATACTGTTCGTGTTTTTTTCTTCCCACCTATCAATAAAACAGTTCCTTCTGATTAACAAGACAGGGTGATTTATAAAAACCCACACCAAAAGTCTCTCAGAAATTACACTTTTATTGACATAAATGACCTATATTGGGAGTGGCAACATATAAGGGCCCCTATCACATTCTTCGCACAAATGCGCTCGCGAAGCGCAATTTTTTTGCGCACCGCAAAATGTGTTATCGTGCGAAAATTAACGCAGTATTTCGATTCGAGTGCATTTTTTCAGCCTTCAAGTTTTGTCGTGCGGAAATCCGACGCGCAAAGCCGGGCGCAAATGAACGTTGCGTGCAGGAATCGGTGGGCAGACAGTTTTTTCACGGGATTCAGCCAATCAGAATTAAGAACCACCATTTTCTAGGTTTCGGTTGTTGCGCCTGTCAAAGTCAATCTGCGTATATGTGCTGCAACAAAAATAAAAAATTAAACAATTTATTAATTTTATTGTTTGGGTATGTGTAGAATGTGTAACTGTACTGTGCTGTATTTTTTTTTGTGCAGGTTCATTTAGTTTCGGCCAGAACGTTCAGATTGTAAATTAACACCAGGTTTTCAAAGACGTTACAATACTTCGCGCAAACGTCGTTCGTACGACGTTGTGCGAAGATCGTAATACCATCCGCTCGAATTCATTCGCGCTGACAATGGTAAGTATGGGATGCGCACACGCGCTTGCGCTCGCGCTGGGTTCGCGCAGGGTCAATCACGGTAGACACTAACGCGCATTGTTTGCGCGAACGTCGTAATACGAAGTTCCGCGCAAATGGTTTTGTCCTCGTGCAAAAGCGCATTTGCGCACATGCAAATGCGCTGCGCGAGGATTGTAATAGGGGCCAAGAAGTTTGGGAATAGCCAGGTGTGTGGCCTATAAAGCCACAGGCCCTCTTTCAGGTAAATGACACCCTGTACACAGAGAGGGGGAGGGGTGGACAGGTTACCTCAGAAAACAAGCATTGTGGTTTCCCTCATGCAAGGCCCTGCATGGCTGTGTAACAGGGAGGCCTGTGCCTCAATACTCTGCTCTAAACGCCATTTGTAGGAATGAAACACATATATACATACTGTGCTCCTCCTGCTGCTTTTACCAGCGCGACTGACCCATCCATCCTGGAGAAATTCCGCTCTATGAGTCACACAGCGTGACGAGCAGCGCCACCTCCTGCCTGGAGGGAGAACTGAAGCAGCCTGGGTCACTTGACGCTCTGTGCAGGCCTTAACCCGCCACTGGAAACAGTGTATTGGCTTGGGTTATAACACATGCACGGTGCAGGGCTGCCCAGTTTACCCAGCAACTCAAAGGGGTGACGCCCTGCACTGTGCATGTGTTATAACCCAAACTAATACACTGTGGGCCCTATTACATTCTTCATGCAAACGTTAACGCGTGCGCAAAAACGCATTAATGCGAGGGGCAAAACTCTTTGCGCTGAACGTCGTATTACAATCTCAGCGCAACAAAGGAGCGTATAAGTCTACCGCGGGTGAACCTGCGCGAGCTTACTGGTACGCGGATGGTATTACAATCTATGCGCACTTTTTAACGCACAGCCTTTGCGCGCATAATTTTAGCAACTCCTGAAAGCTGGTGGTAACGGCAAATCTGACGGACCTGGCCGAAACCAAATACAAGAGCCCAAAAAAAATACAGCAAAGTATAGTTACACATTCTACTCATACCTAACCAATAAAATGGAGAAGTTGTGCGTGGTTTTTTTTTTGATACAGCATATATGCGCAGATTGACTTTGACAGGCGCAAAAACTTAATGTGAGACAATTAAGGTTCTTAATTCTGATTGGCTGAATTGCGTGAAAAAAACAGTCCGCACACTGATTTCTGCGTGCAACGTTACTGCGCGTGCGTTTCTGCGCGTCCATTTTACCTGCGTTATTTTTTGAAGGATCAAAAAATGCACGAGGATTGTAATACCAGCGTTGATTTACGCGCATTAACGTTTGACGCTTCGCGCAAACATTCATCCGTTTACCGTGCATTTTTGCGTGAAGAATGTAATAGGGCCCAGTGTGTGCTTTCAGTGGCGGGTTAAGGCCTGCACCGAGTGTCACGTTACCTGGGCTACTGCAGCTCTCCCTCCAGGCAGGAGGTGGCGCTGCTCATCACACTGTGTGAGTCAGAGAGGAATCTCCCCGGGATTAAAGTGCCAGGTGACACGGACACCTTGCTGATCCCTGTGCCATTTTAATCTGCCATTACGCATTTTTTTACGCGTACCCCCATGTGTCCTCGTAAGTACCCTTGGGGGTACATGTACCACAGGTAGGGAGCCGCTGGTTTATAGAATGACATGACTGTTTAATAACTGATTGATCATGGACTGGAGCCCTACATCTTAGTCCAGCATTACCCACAAAGCCCGATTTCTCCCCATCATAGAAGACACGTCTCACTCACCCCAGCATCAGCTATCCTATATATATATGTAAAATTCATATAATGCAATGTAACGAAAGAACCAATAAAAATCAGATTAAAGATTAAATTAAATGAATCAGATTAAATGTCGCTGACATTTCGGTGCTCTCTCATTCCCTGCACTTCGGGGAATCAAAGTTCCCCATCCTGCAGTGAATTCAGCATTCGCCGCAGGGTCCCCGGAGTGCAGGGTAAACCCGCCGCAAACCCACCGAAAACCCACCTGAAAAACCATGCCGAACACACCAGAGAAAGACAACGAGCTGCCGATCACAGCGCAGCCAGCCACCGGAAAAAGCAGACAAGCTGACGAACGGGGGAAAGAAACAAAAAGAAAACGCTTGAACGTTTCAAAAGTGAAATGCTGTTTGCAAAAAAACTACTGAACGAAAATGTCTGGAATTTACATATAAGATCCAATGAAACTTATAATAAAAAGGTCTGTTACAGAAAAATGAAAAAACGATTTTAAAAAATCCTGAAAAAATCCCCAAAAATGCCTAAAAGATCCTAAAAAAATCAATAAATAAAGAAACTTTTTACTGCAGATTAAAATAATAAACGGTTTATTAGATATTAAATTAAAACGGGAACATTTTTATGGGATTCACCTGAATAAACCTGCTGAATGAAACCACCGAACAGCAGGGCACTTTGACAACTTTTCTCTGTTGTTCGGTGTCTCTGAATAGATGATGCATTGTTTCTCTATGGGGGATTTCACTGCTGTCGAACAAGCACCGAAGTTGCAGGCAATTCGTTAAAATATGGCGAATTGCCCGCTCTCTGAATAGCCAAATGGCCCTGAAATGTCCCTGTACACTGAATTTCAACATCCGGTTACATTATGGTGCAGATCAGCTCTCTTTGAATAACCCCTTAAATTAATTGGTCACCCTGAAAATAATTTCAGTTATTGTTTACTCACAGTTCCCTATTTTTTTGTTTTACGTGTTCATAATAATCCTTACAATTGTGCGCCTCATTCTATGCTGTTTTCTAGTTCCTTAGTTCTAGTTTCAAGGTTCTTGAAACTCAATGATCCTCCAGTTCTTCCAGAAATGGGAAGAATAGATTACGATCGCTGATCCGTGCAGAGGCGCAAGCATCCCTGCCAAAACGCACAGGGTTACCTGCATCATTCTCCCAGTGGAGTAAAAAATTGTTGGTTGGTGTTTGCATATGTCCTAAAAGGCAAATATACAAACCCAACATGTTCCCTAAGCTTCAGCAAACCCAGGGCCATTATGGCTTTTGTTTGTAATAGCTACCTGGCTCATACAGCAAACAAAGAAAATAACAGCTCTGCAATTACGCAGTGTCACGTTTCAGCTTTTAATGCTTAATACTAAGAAGGAGCTTTTTTTTAAAAAAAAAAATTACGCCTGTACCCCTCATTGTAACTGCTGAATACTGTGGTGTGGTCAGATGGAATTATTATTAACCTGTTAGGAATCGCTTAAAGGTGTTTTGTAAGTAAAAGAATTGACAGAAAAACTTTAATTTGATTTAGTATGTGTCTATTGAACTGTGCAAACATTCACACTGGACAACAGCTCAGTGACCTCTAGGAATGAAATTAGCTGTCACACCCAGAGAGTCCATGGAAAATCCAGAAGGTTCCTAGGTATGAGTTGACAGATAGATAGATAGATAGATAGATAGATAGATAGATAGATAGATAGATAGATAGATAGATAGATAGATAGATAGATAGATAATACAAAGATAGATAGATAGATAGATAGATAGATAGATAGATAGATAGATAGATAGATAGATAGATAGATAGATAGATAGATAGATAGAAGGGTTAGGTGAGATATATAAAGATATATATATAGCTAGAAGGGATAGACGAGATAGAAGGAAAAGATAGAAGGCATAGACGAGATATATAGAAGGGATAGACGAGATAGAAGGGGTAGACAGAAGGGAAAGATAGAAGGGATAGATAGAAGGGATAGACGAGATAGAAGGGATAGATAGAAGGTATAGATAGACGGGATAGATGAGATAGAAGGGATAGATAGAAGGGAAAGATAGAAGGGATAGATAGAAGGGATAGACGAGATAGAAGGAATAGATAGAAGGGATAGACAAGATAGAAGGGAAAGATAGAAGGGATAGATAGAAGGGATAGATAGAAGGGATAGATAGAAGGGATAGACGAGATAGAAGGAATAGATAGAAGGGATAGATAGAAGGGAAAGATAGAAGGAATAGACGAGATAGAAGGGATAGATAGAAGGTATAGATAGAAGGGATAGACGAGATAGAAGGGAAAGATAGAAGGGATAGATAGAAGGGATAGATAGAAGGGATAGACGAGACAGAAGGAATAGATAGAAGGGATAGACAAGACAGAAGGGAAAGATAGAAGTGATAGATAGAAGGGATAGACGAGATAGAAGGGATAGATAGAAGGGAAAGATAGAAGGGATAGACGAGATAGAAGGAATAGATAGAAGGATAGACAAGATAGAAGGGAAAGATAGAAGGGATAGATAGAAGGGATAGATAGAAGGGATAGATAGAAGGGATAGACGAGATAGAAGGAATAGATAGAAGGGATAGACGTGATAGAAGGTATAGATAGAAGGGATAGACGAGATAGAAGGTATAGATAGAAGGGATAGACAAGATAGAAGGGATAGACAAGATAGAAGGGATAGATAGAAGGGATAGATAGAAGGGATAGATAGAAGGAATAGATAGAAGGGATAGACGAGATAGAAGGAATAGATAGAAGGGATGGATAGAAGGGATAGACGAGATAGAAGGAATAGATAGAAGGGAAAGATAGAAGGGATAGACGTGATAGAAGGTATAGATAGAAGGGATAGACGAGATAGAAGGAATAGATAGAAGGGATAGACAAGATAGAAGGAATAGATAGAAGGTATGATGGAAGGTATAGACGAGATAGAAGGTATAGATAGAAGGGAAAGATAGAAGGGATAGATAGAAGGGATAGACGAGATAGAAGGGATAGATAGAAGGGATAGATGAGATAGAAGGGATAGATAGAAGGGATAGACGAGATAGAAGGGATAGATAGAAGCGATAGACGAGATAGAAGGAATAGATAGAAGGGAAAGATAGAAGGGATAGATAGAAGGGATAGACGAGATAGAAGGGATAGATAGAAGGTATAGATAGAAGGGATAGACGAGATAGAAGGTATAGATAGAAGGGAAAGATAGAAGGGATAGATAGAAGGGATAGACGAGATAGGAGGAATAGATAGAAGGGAAAGATAGAAGGGATAGATAGAAGGGATAGACGAGATAGAAGATATAGATAGAAGGGATAGATAGAAGGGATAAACGAGATAGAAGGTATAGATAGAAGGGAAAGATAGAAGGGATAGATAGAAGGGATAGACGAGATAGAAGGGATAGATAGAAGGGATAAACGAGATAGAAGGTATAGATAGAAGGGAAAGATAGAAGCACTGGTGTATTTTGGCCTAGGCCGACTAGGCCCAGGCCTAGGGCGGCACTTTCCAGGGGGCGGCGGCCCGCACTGGGTGGCCCCACCCCTAAAAAAAATTATTTTATTTTTTTTACTTTTGCAAAGTATTTTACCAGGAAGGATACATTGAGATTTCACTAATTTACACTTTCAATTTCACTTTCCAGGGGCAGCAAAAAAACCTCACCACTAAATGGGTTACTCACAGAGCACCGAAATGACGCCAACTTTTTGGTGTTCTGTAGTTCCCTGCACTTAGGAGAATAAAATTTCCCCACCCTGCAGTGAATTCACCATTCACCGCAGGGTCCCCAAAGTGCATGGAGTCGGCCGTTGAATGCTGCCACCGCAAACCCGTAGCCTGCTGTTTTCAAAAGAACTACTGAACGAAAATGTCTGGAATTTACATATAAGATCCTATGATTGATAATAAAAAGTTCTGTTACAGAAAAAAGAAAAAATCAATAAGTAAAGACTTTTTACTGCAGATTAAAATAATAGATGATTTTTTTTTTTTTTTGTGAAAGGATTTTACCAGGAAGGATACATTGAGATTTCTCTCGTTTTCAAGTATGTCCTGGGTGGCAAGTATGTACTGTTAGGTGTCTTGCCCAAGGACACTTACTGGAGAGGTTGCTCGCTGGGATCGAACCCATGACTCCACATTTATCCATTTATTAGATATTGCATAAAAACGGGAATATTTTTAACATTGAAACCTATGGGGTTCGCCTGAATAAACCTGCTGATTGAAACCACCGAACATCAGGGCATTTCACTGCCATTTCTCTGAGTCTCAGTACCACATGACTGGCTGAACCACGTGAAACGCACGCGCGCAGCTGCCCGCCCTTTCGTTAACACAGACTCTATTCTGGACTGAACACCCACCGGGAAGGGAATCAAAGCTACAGTGCACCCTTTGACAGTGGCACCCCACTGCTGACAAGATGGCTCCACAGCATAATTGCTGTGTGCTCATATACACTCGGTTTGCTGGGAGTTTTACTGCAGTGGATTCTGATGCACTCATACACACTGCACATTGCATTGATGGGAGTTTTATTGCTGTGGATTCTGATACGCTGACACACACCACACATTGCATTGCTGTGAGTTTTATTGCTGTGAATTGTGATGCACTCATACACACCGCACATTGCATTGCTGGGAGTTTTATTGCTGTGGATTCTGTGATACACACTGCATATTACTGTGAGTTTTATTGCCCTGGAGCTCTGGGATACGCTCATACACACTGCACATTACTGTGAGTTTTATGCTGTGCAGTTCTGTGATATGCGCATACACACTGCACATTTCTTTGGGTTTTATTGCTGTGCAGCTCTGATATGCTCCTACACAGTGCCCATTTCTGTGGGTTTTATTGCTGTGCAGCTCTGTGATACGCTCATATGCAGTGCACGTTTCTGTGGATTTTATTGTTCAACCAATTAGAGCGGCTGTGATCCCGCTCACTTGACATGTGTGGCTGTTCTTTGTAAATATGCTTGAATTTAAACATTTCATAATTTTCTTTATCTCAATAGATACATTTGAAATGGTATACAAAATATACAAGTAGGCACTTGGTATCCACTTTTAATATAAAGAGAGGAAAAGGCGGAGCTCTAAGAGGAAAAGGTGGAGTTTAAAGAGGAAGGGTGGGGATTAACCAGGAAGAGGTGTGCCCTTGACAGGAAGGGGTGCGTCAAATTTAAATTAGGGGGTGCACGAGTTTAGTCAGACCTAGGGCAGCACAAAACCTAAATACACCATTGGATAGAAGGGATAGATAGAAGGGATAGATAGAATGGATAGACGAGATAGAAGGTATAGATAGAAGGGAAAGATAGAAGGGAAAGATAGAAGGGATAGACGAGATAGAAGGGATAGATAGATAGAATACTCATCCTGTCTCTACCTTGACCCCCTCAACCCAATTACCACACATATAAACCAATTCTGAGAGGACCTCAGTGTGACTTAAATGGATACTCTGGGGTTAAAACAGGAGACGAGAGACACAGAGAGGTTAAACTCCCAATCCTCATCCACACCACTGCTTTGGTTCTAAACAATAGACAATATATAGATAGATAATAGATAGATAGAGGCATAGATAGGTACAGAGATGGAAATTATTTGTGAAATTCTAAACTTGATGGTACAACTAAACCCATGTAATCGAAGGGCTGAATCGGGCCTCCAAGACACCTCCTCAGAGTGAGGGAAAGGGATGAGGACCATTAGGACCAGGGCTGCCATCAGGGTGGTGACAGCCCATGATATGTTCAGGGGCCCAGTGGCTCCAGGGGGCCCGGCCCTTGCCAAGCCCAATACACGACGAACCCAGGACTGCGCACACCAACAAACCAACAAATGTCCTAGTGGGATGCTGCATCTGGGGCTAAAATATTTTATTTTTAATTTGTTTGCTTAAAAGGGCAGTTGAGGAAAGGGGGCCCTGATCTGTGCGCCAGCAAAGGGCCCCAACAATTTTCTTGACAGCCCTGCTCAGATCAATGTGATCAATCAAATTACATTGAGTGGGCACAGCACCTGCATAGAGTGGCCCTTTATGCCCCCGAACCAGATATAAACGACCAGATATAAACGCCTGCAATCTGGCAAAGGAGAGTGAGCAGGCCCAGGTTCCTCTCCTTGACACTGAGAACAAAATGAGTTATACAATGTGGCACACAGACATTACTGGAACTCACAGCAGTACAACGTGCAAAGATTCCGCCTAACTGGACTAACCATCTCACACATTCCATGACATTCTGAAACACACGTGTCCGAGTAGAAATGTATCCAAGTAACAGCATTAATCAAGGTGATCAGATATATCTCCTTCCTGCCTTATTATGGAATATCCATTAGCTGTTTTCATGTAACGTAAATGTGTATCCAGCTGCACCGGGACAGATTGCTCTGACCCTGATACCGAACACCGTAGTGTATTTTTAAACCATGACTCGTTTCCAGTTGTATTTAATTAGATGGCCGATGATGGCTCAGAAGTGGACCCTTCTACTGCCTGCTCCTTTAAGGTTATTAAAAGATGATGCTGTATTAAATAAGATTTAAATGAATTAAGGGTTAAATCTTTTACAGTATGCAGAGCAGCTTGCGTTTTATTTAATTAAAGGGACACTCTACACAGTGTGAGCACTCAGTCTGATCTAACTAACCCACTGCTGTGAGCTCCGTCTCTCTCCTCTGAGGGGGGATTCAGAGGGCCGATTCAGTCAGGGCTTAGTCCTGCTCAGAACCTCAGCTCAGGGAGCCCTAAACTCAGGTTTCAGGGCTTTGGGACCTTTGGGAACTGGCCTTATCCAATTGTATCAAAGCCTTCCTGCAATGAGAACCACTGCATTGGCTGGATCATGGGCCCCCCCATTTGTGTCAGTCTACATACGAACCACATTTATACATCTCCCATATATATACATTCAGGGTTATTCAGAGAAAGGTGAAACTCTGGAGAACTTTTGGAGAAGTGAAATTCTAGGTCAAAATAGCCAAATCAGAAAAATTCTCCCATTTATCTCACTTTCCAAATCAGCTATTTTGACCTAGATTTTTCCCTTCTCCAAAAGTTCTCCAGAGTTTCACCTTTCTCTGACTAACCCTGATTGTGTTTTGGAGAATTTATTTAAAAATAATAAGAAAGCTGGTGCTACGCTGCGGCGCCCATCTCCTATTCACTCCAGCTCCTCCAGCCCCCTCCTAGGGCCAGGCCCTGGGGCAGTGCCCTCTCGACCTAATGGTCAGCTCACCCCTGCACGCAACTATTGAGCTGAAGGCTCCCTATTACCGGCTCAGCTAGACCAGGGCACAAAATATGCAGTTATATTGTAAAATATGTTGCAAAAAGGTCTCAACACCATCAAACTCAATCAGTCAGCGAAATGAAAATAAAAAATAATCCATAAAATGTGCCGTGCAAGAAAAAGAAGTGTAAATAAGTGAAATGTAACATTTTGCTTTTAGTTTATGTTAAGAAATGTAGTAAAACATCCCAGAGTGTTCCAGGCCTCAGGCCATCAAGACATTACTGAGCCTAATATATCAACAAGAAGAAACTGAGCTGGAGGGAAGAGACACAGTGAATGTCCCCTCCAGTACAGGATGGGTTAATCCTGTGTGAGGTGCCCAGGGTATCCAGTGGCTGGGAAAATGAGGGGGGGTGCTGGTGGCTGCAGCACTGTGAGAATGCAATGCACAGCACTAAGATGCCTGCAGGGCTCAAAACAAGGAAGGATGAAATGTCAGAGTCCTCAGGACTGGAGAGGCTGGGAAAGGAGACACAGGTGTGACTGACACATCTCCTCTTTTCTCAGACACAAAAAAAAAGTTCAAACCATTCTCACACAGGTCTGTGCCTGGGAGACTGACTTCAGTGGATGTGTTGGTGTCTCCCCCCAGGCTATGTGATTACATTGCACTGACCTCTATTACCTGAAGCTTTCAACTCTCCTTAAATCCTTCCCAATCATCCCAGAGGAGTAAGATGCATTATGTATGTGCACAGATATATGATATACTGTATATAATATCATGGGCATGTTTGTGTGATACTTATTTTCATTTGTATAATAAATGTTACAGTATTACTTTATATGATTTGCACGTATATTCATGTAGGCCCTCTATAATACAGATAGATAAATAGAAAGATAGATAGATAGATAGATAGATAGATAGATAAATAGATAGATAGATAGATAGATAGATAGATAGATAGATAGATAGATAGATAGATGATACAAAGATAGATAGATAGATCAGTAGATAGATAGATAGATCGGCAGATAGATAGATGATACAAAGTTAGATAGATAGATAGATAGATAGATGATACAAAGTTAGATAGATAAATAGATAGATAATAGAAAGATAGATAGACAGATAGATAGATAGAGGTAAAGATAGATGATAGATAGATAGATCGGTAGATAGATAGATAGATAGATAGATAGATAATACATAGATAGATAGATAGATAGATAGATAGATAGATAGAGGCAAAGATAAATAGATAGATAGATAGATAGATAGATAGATAGATAGATAGATAGATAGATAGATAGATGATAGATAGATCGGTAGATAGATGATAGATAGATAGATAGATAGATAGATAGATAGATAGATAGATAGATAGATAGATAGATAGATAGAGGCAAAGATAGATAGATAGATAGATAGATAGATAGATAGAGGCCAGTGGTGTATTTTGGCCTAGGCCGACTAGGCCCAGGCCTAGGGCGGCACTTTCCAGGGGGCGGCGGCCCGCACTGGGTGGCCCCACCCCTAAAAAAAAAAATATATATATATATATATTTTTTTTTTTTACTTTTGCAAAGTATTTTACCAGGAAGGATACATTGAGATTTCACTAATTTTCAAGTATGTCCTGGGTAGGCAAGGCCTAGGCTTTCACTTTCAAGGGGGCAGCAAAAAACCTCACCACTAAATGGGTTACTCACAGAGCACCGAAATGACGCCAACTTTTTGGTGTTCTGTAGTTCCCTGCACTTAGGAGAATAAAATTTCCCCACCCTGCAGTGACTTCACCATTCACCGCAGGGTCCCCAAAGTGCAGGGAGTCGGCCACTGAGTGCTGCCACCGCAAACCCGTGGCCTACTGTTTTCAAAAGAACTACTGAACGAAAATGTCTGGAATTTACATATAAGATCCTATGATTGATAATAAAAAATTCTGTTACAGAAAAAAGAAAAACTGCTATTAAAAAAAAGGGGGGGGGGGAAATTTTGCCCCAAAAAAATCTGAAAAATGACTAAAAGGTACTAAAAAAAATCAATAAGTAAAGACTTTTTACTGCAGATTAAAATAATAAATGATTTATTAGATATTGCATAAAAACGGGAATATTTTTAACATTGAAACCTATGGGGTTCGCCTGAATAAACCTGCTGATTGAAACCACCGAACATCAGGGCATTTCACTGATATTTCTCTGAGTCTCAGTACCACATGACTGGCTGAACCACGTGAAACGCACGCGCGCAGCTGCCCGCCCTTTCGTTAACACAGACTCTATTCTGGACTGAACACCCACCTGGAAGGGAATCAAAGCTACAGTGCACCCTCTGGCAGTGGCACCCCACTGCTGACAAGATGGCTCCACAGCATAATTGCTGTGGACTCATATACACTCGGTTTGCTGGGAGTTTTATTGCAGTGGATTCTGATGCACTCATACACACCGCACATTGCATTGCTGGGAGTTTTATTGCTGTGGATTCTGATACGCTGACACACACCACACATTGCATTGCTGTGAGTTTTATTGCTGTGAATTCTGATGCACTCATACACACCGCACATTGCATTGCTGGGAGTTTTATTGCTGTGGATTCTGTGATACACACTGCATATTACTGTGAGTTTTATTGCCCTGGAGCTCTGGGATACGCTCATACACACTGCACATTTCTGTGGGTTTTATTGCTGTGCAGCTCTGATATGCTCATACACAGTGCCCATTTCTGAGGGTTTTATTGCTGTGCAGCTCTGTGATACGCTCATATGTAGTGCACGTTTCTGTGGATTTTATTGTTCAACCAATTAGAGCGGCTGTGATCCCGTTTACTTGACATGCGTGGTTGTTCTTTGTAAAAATGCTTGAATTTAAACATTTCATAATTTTCTTATCTCAATAGATACATTTGAAATGGTATACAAAATAAATATACAAGTAGGCACTTGGTATCCACTTTTAATATAAAGAGAGGAAAAGGCGGAGCTCTAAGAGGAAAAGGTGGAGCTTAAAGAGGAAGGGTGGGGATTAACCAGGAAGAGGTGTGCCCTTGACAGGAAGGGGTGCGTCAAATTTAAATTAGGGGGTGCACGAGTTTAGTCAGGCCTAGGGCAGCACAAAACCTAAATACACCACTGATAGAGGCATAGATAGATAGATAGATAGATAGATAGATAGATAGATAGATAGATAGATGCAAAGATAGATAGATAGAGGCAAAGATAGATAGATAATACAAAGTTAGATAGATAGATAGATAGATAGATAGATAGATAGATAGATAGATGATAAAGTTAGCTAGATAGATAGATAGATAATACAAAGATAGATAGATAGATAGATAGATAGATAGATAGATAGATAGATAGATAGATAGATAGATAGATAGATAGATAGATAGATAGATAGATAGAGGCAAAGATAGATAGATAGATAGATAGATAGATAGATAGATAGATAGATAGATAGATAGATAGATAGATAGATAGATAGATAGATAGATAGAGGCAACGATAGATAGATAGATAGATAGATAGATAGATAGATAGATAGATAGATAGATAGATAGATAGATATGATAGATAGATAGATAGATAGAGGCAAAGATAAATAGATAGATAGATAGATAGATAGATAGATAGATAGATAGATAGATAGATAGATAGATAGATAGATAGATGATAGATAGATCGGTAGACAGATGATAGATAGATAGATAGATAGATAGATAGATAGATAGATAGATAGATAGATAGATAGATAATACATAGATAGATAGATAGATAGATAGATAGATAGATAGATAGATAGATAGATAGATAGATGCAAAGATAGATAGATAGAGGCAAAGATAGATAGATAATACAAAGTTAGATAGATAGATAGATAGATAGATAGTAGATAGATAGATAGATAGATAGATTAGATAGATGATAAAGATAGATAGATAGATAGATAGATAGATAGATAGATAGATAGATAGATAGATAGATAGATAGATAGATAGATAGATAGATAGATAGATAGATAGATGATAAAGATAGATAGATAGATAGATAGATAGATAGATAGATAGATAGATAGATAGATAGATAGATAGATAGATAGATAGATAGATAGATAGATAGAGGCAAAGATAGATAGATAGATAGATAGATAGATAGATAGATAGATAGATAGATAGATAGATAGATAGATAGATAGATAGATAGATAGATAGATAGATAGATAGATCGGTAGATAGATAGATCTATAGATAGATAGATAATACAAAGATAGATAGATGATACAAAGTTAGCTTGATAGATAGATAGATAGTAAACTCATCCAAGCAGGGCCCTCTACACCTCTTGATAGATAGATAGATAGATAGATAGATAGATAGATAGATAGATAGATAGATAGATAGATAAATAGACTTTAGATGGATAGTTCTTTGAGAAATGTCCTGCACACCTGATGCCTCTCTCTATATTTCTGCCTTGTGTTTGTCCAGGAAAATGTGAGAATTGTCTGTTCTTTCACTTTCTGGCCCTGGAGCACTCTTATGGTTCACATGTCTCTCTACTCATCATAAAAAAAATCATTACCAACACACAGCATACCAACATGCTATATTTGCTCTGCCCTTTTGTCCTTGACAGCCAAAGGGTTAAAGCATAGGTTTCCTTGTGTATTCACATGCACCCCCTCCTATAGCTGAGGCTGGGAAGTAAAGATGTAGGTAGATAGATTGTAAGCTCATCAGAGCAGGGCCCTCAACATCTCTTATTTCTGTTTCTATATTTGTTTAATTTTGTTTTGTTCCCTTTGGTTATTGTAAAGTGCTGTGGAAACTGCTGGTGCTATATAAATGATAATAGTAATAATAAAATATAGATATATACGGAGATAGAGTGATGGGTAAAGAGATGATAGATAGATAGATACAGTGGCGTAACTAGAAACCTGAGGGCCCCGGTGCAAGAATCCATGAAGGGCCCCCCCAACCCCCCCAAAAAAAGATCCATATTTTTACCTTTTTTTTTTCTGCAATATAAAAAAGATAGTATTGCCCCCAGCTCACATGGATATATATATTGCCCCAGCTCACATGGACATATATATTGCCCCCAGCTCACATGGACATATATTGCCCCCAGCTCACATGGACATATATTGCCCCCAGCTCACATGGACATATATTGCCCCCAGACCACGCATGGATATATTGCCCCCAGGCCACACATGGATATATTGCCCCAGCTCACACATGGATATTTTTGCCCCCAGCTCATGGAAATACTGCCCCAACACATGGATATACTGCCCCAACACATGGATATACTGCCCCAGCACATGGATATACTGCCCCAGCTCATGGATATACTGCCCCAGCACATGGATATACTGCCCCAGCACATGGATATGCCCCAGCTCATGGATATGCCCCAGCTCATGGATATACTGCCCCAGCACATGGATATGCCCAGCTCATGGATATACTGCCCCAGCTCTGCCCCAGCTCATGGATATACTGCCCCAGCTCTGCCCCAGCTTATGGATATACTGCCCCAGCTCTGCCCCAGCGCATGGATATACTGCCCCAGCTCATGGATATACTGCCCCAGCTCTGCCCCAGCTCATGGATATACTGCCCCAGCTCTGCCCCCCAGCTCATGGATATACTGCCCCAGATCAGCCCCCCTGCTCATGGATATACTGCCCCAGCTCTGCCCCCCTGCTCATGGATATACTGCCCCAGCTCTGCATATACTGCCCCAGCTCTGCCCCCCAGCTCATGGATATACTGCCCCCAGCCCAGCTCTTACCTGCTCTGCTGGCCCCAGGCCCAGGGCAGGCTCCGTCGGCGTCTTCTCCTCCGGCCTCTTCTCCTCCTTGGCGAGCGGCCGCTGGAAAAATGCAGCTTGGCCGCTCACCGGAAACCACCTGATCAGCGCGAGGTCTCGTGCGCTGGTCAGGTGGTTTCTCTCCCACGTGAGCGGCCAAGCTGCATGTCAGCGGCCGCTCGCGTAGGGAGAGGGACGGCCAGCGCGCGGCTCCCAGATTCCGGCGCTGATTGCCGGAATCTGGCGGCGCCGCTGGGCCCCCCTCCAGTGGCGGAATGCCAGGGCCTGGTCGCAACTGCGAACGCTGCGACCCTGGTACTTCCGCCACTGGATAGATAGATAGATAGATAGATAGATAGATAGAGGCATAGATACAGAGATAGAATTAGATATAGATAGATAGGTAGACGTTAGACAGTGGGGTAGTGTGGGGGGCAATGGGGCGGTGGCCCCGGGCGCGATTTTCTTAGGGGCGAAAATTTCAAATTTACACTCTTAATATTTCACAGCCGATCAGCGACGCGACGCACCGCCGAATATAGAAGGGAGAATCCGGAAGGAGTGCTGTCATGTGACGCCGGTGACGCAGTGCGCCGGCGCCATGCTTCTCACATGGGCGGGAGAGAGCAGGAGGCACACGGCAGCCGGAGGGACCTGTGCATAGCAGATCGAGAGGGAGCGAGTGAGTGTGTGACAGTCTGCAGGAGAGGTGAGCTGGGTAGATAGATAGATAGATAGATAGATAGGATAGATAGATAGATAGGATAGATAGATAGATTAGATAGATAGATAGATAGATAGATAGATTAGATAGATAGATAGATAGATAGATTAGATAGATATAGA
The DNA here is from genome assembly GCA_009667805.1 of Leptobrachium leishanense. NCBI lineage: Eukaryota > Metazoa > Chordata > Amphibia > Anura > Megophryidae > Leptobrachium > Leptobrachium leishanense. The sequence continues at coordinate 26,456,934 of CM019075.1, read as the reverse complement.
TGCATAGACAGAGATAGAATAGAGATAGATAGATAGATAGATAGATAGATAGATAGATAGATAGATAGATAGATAGATAGATAGATAGATAGATAGATAGAAAGATAGACGATAAATAGATAGATAGATAAAGGCATAGACAAAGATAGAATTGGAGATACATAGATAGATAGATAGATAGATAGATAGATAGATAGATAGATAGATAGATAGATAGATAGATAGATAGATAGATATGGATAGATCGATATAGATGCATAGACAGAGATAGAATTAGAGATAGATAGATAGATAGATAGATAGATAGATAGATAGATAGATAGATAGATAGATAGAAAGATAGACGATAAATAGATAGATAGATAGATAGATAGATAGATAGATAGATAGATAAAGGCATAGACAAAGATAGAATTGGAGATAGATAGATAGATAGATAGATAGATAGATAGATAGATAGATAGATAGATAGATAGATAGATAGATAGATAGATAGATAGATAGATGGATAGTTCTTTGAGAAATGTCCTGCACACCTGATGCCTCTCTCTATATTTCTGTCCTGTGTTTGTCCAGGAAAATAGGAAAATGTGAGAATTGTCTGTTCTTTCACTTTCTGGCCCTGGAGCACTCTTATGGTTCACATGTCTCTCTACTCATCATAAAAAAAATCATTACCAACACACAGCTATGTTAAACATGCTATATTTGCTCTGCCCTTTTGTGCCTGACAGCCAAAGGGTTAAAGCATAGGTATATATTCACATGCACCCCCTCCTATAGCTGAGGCTGGGAAATAAAGGTGTGCAGAGCTCTTCCCACACCAGCCTGTAACACAATCTGCTGCACAATCGGTCGGGACAGAATAAGAAGAACTATTTCCTCTTGTCCATAAAAAATGAGGGTAATTAGATGAGAACAGGGCTGTTATTACAGTTAACCCTTCCCACTATTCTATATACTGTGTGTTAAATCCCTGCATGCAGGTGCTGGGATTGTGCAACATAAGCAAACAAATAATAAGACAAAATGTAAATAAACTGAAAGAGCAACAGACTGGAGATTTCTCCTCACTCCAGCCATACCTGCCACCATATATAAAAAAATAATTCTGATATCGTGCAAAACTGCAGCATATACTAACACCGATACAAAGTGCAACATGTACTCATAAACAAAAACAAGAAGAAAGTATTATATTAGAGACAATAAATGGGGACCTTCACGCTTTAGTTGCTGCTTTGTAGTATTATTTTATTAATATTTTTCCTTTTTTGGCACTGCAAGCTAATTTTCAGTTCGGATAAATTTATACATATATATATATGTAATCTCATATTTCTATATAAACAAACACCTATATATCCAGACACATATATATATATACACACATAAACAAACACACAGATACAGTATATATATATATATAGTCTCATATTTCTATATACTCAAACACCTATATATGCAGACACATATATAGTACACATAAACAAACACACAGATACAGTGTATATATATATATATATATATATATATATATACATGCAGGTGTATATATATATTTGTATATTTATGATGTATGATTCTATGTGTACATATAAATGTGCAGTGTATGTTATATACACAGCGTATATATGCTATTGTTTTTGTTTGTATATACATATATACACTTGTGTATATGTATGCCTGTGTGTAAATATGCATATATATAATTGTGTGAATATGTATGCCTGTGTGTAAATATGCATATATATAATTGTGTGTATATGTAAGCCTGTGTGTAAATATGCATATATATAATTGTGTGTATATGTATGCCTGTGTGTAAATATGTATGTATATATATATAATTGTGTTTTATATGTATACCTGTGTTTAAATATATAAATATACTGTGTATGTGTGTATATATCTCTATGTTTGTGTATATAAATATATATATATACAAACACAAACAATAACATTTACATTTATATATATATACACATAGAATCATATATCATAAACATATAAGTATATATATATACACTCTCATATATATATATATATACATAAACACACACAAAAGCATATATATATATACACTATGTATATAAATACACACATATATCACAAACACACGCACACACATGTATACACATAAATATTCACACACAGATATATATATATATATATATTAATTCAAATAATTTATTAAGTTTATCTGTGTGCTACAATACTACAAGATGATAAATGAGAAATACAGAAATGAAAATGTGGGGGGGGGGAATAACAGATTCTTTCTACCACTGCAATACTTGGACTAAAAACCTCAAAACAGAGAGGAAACACAAGAGGAAGTGTGTGTGTGTGTGTGTGTGTGTGTGTGTGTGTGTGTGTACAAGAACAGATATTATAATATTATAATTTCATTTGGTCGAATTTATCGAAATTCATCTTCATGAACAAGGTTTATTATTATTTTTGTACTTCTCAAACTAGGTCAAAATGTTAAATAAATATGATAGTGAAAAGGAAATTAATCATCTATCAAACCTCCCTACCCCAGGTGTGTATACAGCAAGTGAGACTGCAACTCACAAGATGCTTTGCAAACTCTTCCTGCAGATACCTGGCTGCCAGGCTGTATCTCCCTCTATTAAAAACATGATGTCCCACTTCATACACACAACAACAGAGAAAAGAGGTAGAATCTATGTACCAGCCTGGTGTATCTAGAAAATTTAAAATTAGCACATAAATGGTATGTTTTACCTACAAATTCACACTCGATCTACTAAAATTCACAAGCAGGATCTCAGTTAACTTATTTTGTGGGAATTTATCAAATGTGAAAAAGTAGAAGAATGTGGAAGATTTCCTAATGGCAAATTTTAGTGAACTGAATGTATATAATTATTATCATGTATTATCATCTGTTTTATGTTGTTATATGTTAAATAATAATATAACTAATTGTAATATATTAATAATAATATCTATTTATTTATTTTAGCAGGAAGGATACATTGAGATCTCTCGTTTTCAAGTATGTCCTGGATATGTAGCACTAGTACTAGTTTATGTTGCTATATGTTTATAGCAATAATGATAATAATTAACAGTATTGGTTTGTGGCTATATAATTTTTATTAACAATAATATTATTTATTAGTATCAGTTATATTATGCTGGTATATTATTATTAGTAGTAGTAGTATATAATTATTATTTTTGTTATTATTGTTATTATTTTATTTTTGTCAGTTGTAAATAAAATTTGGTCTGTTTTGTCATCAAGATATAAAAATCTGGTGTGTGTTTGTGGGGGGGGGTCGACCTCAGGGCTCCATCTGTAACACATCTGCTTTTTTCTGAGAATCAGCCACTGAATCGGAGTTACAACTGAACTCTGAGTCCAATTAGTAAGATGTCATTTTCACATTTGCTGAGAATTATGGCCAACTAATTCAGGAAACTTCACTAATTCAGGAAACTTAAATACAGACCTCAATGGGAGATATGGAGGGAGATGGAAATGGATTGCTGTTTAGTGAGATTGTGTGTGTATGGGTATTTGTATTTATATATAAATAGTATATAGTATATGTAAATATTATATATATATATATATATATATAGTGTAGTTACAGATGCCAAAATAAGAGTATAGCAGTAGTATTGAAGTATTGACACCTTTTTATTGAACTAATGTTACATTTAAAAGACAAGCTTTCCAAAGTATAAATCTCTTCTTCAGGTCTAGATGCGAAACTGAGCAAAATCGTAGAATTGAACAATTAAGAGCCAAGCAGAAGGGGGGGGGGGTGCTGTAAATGCTAATAGTGGAATCGTATGGCCAAGTAAAGTAAACAGAGGACAGATCATGAGCTCATACAACCACACAGATTATATATATATATATAAAAATAAATATTTATGTGTGTTTTGGTGTATATATATATATTACACCAGGAGGGCAGCATTCAACCTTTACAAAGCACAGCAGGCAGGTGCTTCTCAGGACAAAAAAAAAATACAACAAACCAGAAGAAGGTATAAAACCCCTAATGGGTTAAAATCTTGAAAAGGTTAAGAGTTGTATAGAATCTTTAAAGAGTTTAAAATTTGTTCAAAATCTTTAAACGTATAAGATACTGTTAAAGTATTTGAATGTATGAGTTGGTGTGCTCTCCTCCTGGTTTGTATAAATATATATATATATATATATATATATAGTGTAGTTACAGATGCCAAAATAAGAGTATAGCAGTAGTATTGAAGTATTGACACCTTTTTATTGAACTAATGTTACATTTAAAAGACAAGCTTTCCAAAGTATAAATCTCTTCTTCAGGTCTAGATGCGAAACTGAGCAAAATCGTAGAATTGAACAATTAAGAGCCAAGCAGAAGGGGGGGGGGGTGCTGTAAATGCTAATAGTGGAATCGTATGGCCAAGTAAAGTAAACAGAGGACAGATCATGAGCTCATACAACCACACAGATTATATATATATATAAAAATAAATATTTATGTGTGTTTTGGTGTATATATATATATTACACCAGGAGGGCAGCATTCAACCTTTACAAAGCACAGCAGGCAGGTGCTTCTCAGGACAAAAAAAAAATACAACAAACCAGAAGAAGGTATAAAACCCCTAATGGGTTAAAATCTTGAAAAGGTTAAGAGTTGTATAGAATCTTTAAAGAGTTTAAAATTTGTTCAAAATCTTTAAACGTATAAGATACTGTTAAAGTATTTGAATGTATGAGTTGGTGTGCTCTCCTCCTGGTTTGTATAAATATATATATATCAACAACAGGGAGGTTGCACTCACCTCAACCAAGGTATGACCATATGTTGTGAACTGAATCCTCACCATTTATTCCCTCAGTCAGGTGTTTGAATTTGTGGAAACTGAATGTTTTGGCTATAGAACTTGAGAGAAGAATGTGGTCATTGATATGGAGTGCTCGATTTTTGGTGTTTTATATATATATATATGAACAAAATTGGAAGCACTCATTAAAAATAAAACTGCAAACTTTTATATATGCCATTAAAATCAAATTGATTTTTAATGGCATAAATAAAAGTCTGTTGTTTTATTTTTAATGAGTGCTTCCAATTTTGTTCATTTTTCTATATAAGTACACTTGGCTGTAGCACCTACTTCTTGTAGATTTACTTCATCTTGAAGAAGCTGCAGGAATACAGGATATATATATATATATATATATATATATATATATATATCTCAAGCGTGCACATATTGTAGCATGTATTTATTTTTATTATTATACATGAGAAATGACGAAATTAATCCATGCAAGTGTATGTATCTTATTGATGTCTGTTTAGATTTGTAAATATATTCTTTTCTCGGATATAAAGATATAATAAGTAATAAATATTTAAGGAATCTGCTGCACAGGTTGTGTTGTTGGATGTGGATGATGATGCACACTCACCTTTTAATAGGTCAAACAATAAACCTACTTTATAAAGCTGCATGGACAATATGTTACTGAGATCATGATGTTTAAAGAGGATGAAATGTGTAGATGTTTTTATTAACCTCTTTATCTCTTGTTTAATGGGCCATGTAAAATGCTGCTCCTCCAGTCCTCACACTTGTCCCCTGCAGCACTGCATATGATTTCCTAATTAAAGGAGATCTTGGAATCGTTTGACAGGGGACACACAAAGTCCACAATGAAAATAAACCCTGTCTGTCAGTCACAGTGTGATCTAAGCCCAGGGAGTTGGTCATTTTGTGTTTTCTTTGTGCCTTGTGTTTGTTTTTGAGCCTGTGAATGCTGAGAATGCCTCCATGTCCCTGGTGAGGGTCCCTCCTGCAGAGGGTGGCATTTCTCCATGTCCCCAAGCCAGTGGAGTAAACACTATTGTGACTTAAATAAACACTTATTTAATGATCCAAAACACCAACAAAAGAAGCCATTAGCTGAACGCATCTCTCTGATGTTCAGTGGGTGGAAGAGAGAAAGAGTATTTTGCCCCTCTTGGGCTGAGGATTCCTATTATGGAGGCACAGCAAGAGATCCTGTATTAGGACAAGAGATTGGAATAAACTCTGAGGAAATGGAAAGAATGTATCCAAGGATCCAGGAGAAAAGGACAGAGGGATATGTATAAAAACAGTGGAATAAAAGGGAACAAATAACAATGGAACGTGCAGATAACATATTAAACTAGAATGTAGAGAACATGTAATAAAATGTGGTTTTATAGCAAAGAAAATGTTCGCAGAGAAGAGACAGCATGGACTAGGGATCAAGGCAGGTGAGATAGAGGAGAAGGGACAAGGAAAGGTAAGAGGCACAGAGAGAGATGTATGAGAAAGACTGGAGAGAGAAAGGAAGGAGTGAAGAGAGACAGAGAGGAGAGACAGGGAGAAAGAGACAGGTAAATTGAGGAAGAGAGACAGACAGGGAGAGAGAAACAGAGAGAATAAAAATGGAATAGATCTGGAGACAGACAGATACAGAGGAAGAATAAAGCAGGAGTGAAAGACTAAAATAGAGAGACCTAAAGAGAGATGAAAAATGGGAAAAAAAGATAGAGACAGACATACAGGAATAATGAAGCAGGAGAGGGATATTTAAAGTGAGTGAAGAATAATCTGATAACAGAGAAGGAGAGAGAGAGAAAGGGAAAGATTGAGAAAAGGGTGGACAAAGAGGGAAGAGGATGGATAGATAGAGTTACAGTTACAAGCATTTATAAAGCGCCAACAAGTTTCGTAGCGCTGTACAATGGGAGAAAAGAACAAATATGCATACATATTACACACACAGAGCAGTACGAGAGAGGACCCTGCTCGAGAGCTTACACTCTAAGATAGATGGATAGATAGATAAATAGATAGATATGGATAGATAGATAGATAGATAGATATGGGATAGATAGATAGATAGATAGATATGGATAGATAGATAGATTGATAGATATAGATAGATTGATATGGATAGATAGATAGATAGATAGATAGATAGATAGATAGATAGATAGATAGATAGATAGATAGATAGATAGATAGATAGATATGGATAGATAGATATGGATGGATTGATTACAGATAGATAGATAGATATGGATAGATAGATATGGATAGATAGATAGATAGATAGATAGATAGATATGGATAGATAGATAGATAGATAGATAGATAGATATGGATAGATATGGATAGATAGATATGGATAGATAGATAGATAGATAGATAGATAGATAGATAGATAGATAGATAGATAGATAGATAGATAGATAGATATGGATAGATAGATGGATAGATAGATATGGATAGATAGATATAGATAGATAGATAGATAGATAGATAGATAGATAGATAGATAGATAGATAGATAGATAGATATGGATAGATAGATAGATAGATAGATATGGATAGATAGATAGATAGATAGATAGATATGGATGGGTTGATTACAGATAGATCGATAGATAGATATGGATAGATAGATATGGATATATAGATAGATAGATAGATAGATAGATAGATAGATAGATAGATAGATAGATATGGATAGATAGATAGATAGATAGATAGATAGATAGATAGATAGATAGATAGATAGATATGGATGGATTGATTACAGATAGATCGATAGATAGATATGGATAGATAGATATGGATATATAGATAGATAGATAGATAGATAGATAGATAGATAGATAGATAGATAGATAGATAGATAGATAATACAAAGATAGATAGATAGATAGATAGATAGATAGATAGATAGATATGGATAGATAGATAGATAGATAGATAGATAGATAGATAGATAGATAGATAGATAGATAGATAGATAGATCGATAGATAGATAGATATGGATAGATAGATATAGATAGATAGATAGATATGGATGGATTGATACAGATAGATAGATAGATAGATAGATAGATAGATAGATAGATAGATAGATAGATAGATAGATAGATAGATATGGATAGATAGATAGATAGATAGATAGATAGATAGATAGATAGATAGATAGATAGATAGATAGATAGATAGATCGATAGATAGATAGATATGGATAGATAGATATAGATAGATAGATAGATATGGATGGATTGATTACAGATAGATCGATAGATAGATATGGATAGATAGATAGATAGATAGATAGATAGATAGATAGATAGATAGATAGATAGATAGATAGATATGGATAGATAGATAGATAGATAGATAGATAGATAGATGATAGATAGATAGATAGATAGATCGATAGATAGATAGATATGGATAGATAGATATAGATAGATAGATAGATATGGATGGATTGATTACAGATAGATAGATAGATAGATAGATAGATAGATAGATAGATAGATATGGATAGATAGATAGATAGATAATAAGATAGATAGATAGATAGATAGATAGATAGATAGATAGATATGGATATAGATAGATATAGATAGATAGATAGATATGGATGGATGATACAGATAGATAGATAGATAGATAGATAGATAGATAGATAGATAGATAGATAGATAGATAGATAGATAAGAAATTATGGAAGAGGAGAGAGGAAATATAAACGAGGGCAAAAATGGAAGAGAGGAATAATGGCATAGAAATAGAGAGAAAATAGTGAAATGGGACAGAGAGAGAGAGAAGGGGAGAATTAGAGAGAGAGAGAGAGGAAGAATTAAAGAGAGACAGATAAGACCCATGGGACATGAGAGAGAGAGAGAGAGAGAGAGAGAGAATGACAGATGGAGAGAGATATAGAGGCAGAGATAATGAAGAAACAGAAGGGCTATCAAAAAGGGAGAAGGAGAGATAAGGGAAGAAACAGACAGGGAGATACAAAAAGAGAGAAGGATACAGAAAGAAAGTAATTAGAGACTGTAAAGAATAATGGACCAGGAGAGAGGAAGAAATAAATACCATGGCTAAGAAAGAAGAGAGAAAAATAATGAAAGAAAGAAAGAAAATACAATTTGAGAGAGACAGAGGGTAAGGATTAAAAAGAGAAGAATTAAAGACAGAGAGGTATAAGAGAACAGAAGAGAGAGGGAGAAAGAGAGAGATAGACGAAAAAGAGAGGGGAGAGAAAGAAGGAAAAAGAATAAAATAGGAGAGAGATAGAAAGAATTAAAGAGAGACAGAGAGGAATAATTGAACAGGGGAGAGAAATAGAAAGAGAGAATAGAACAGGAGAGAGAGAGAGAGAGAGAGAGAGAGAGAGAGAGAGAGAAGGACACACAGAATGACTATTGGGAAAGAGAGAGTATAAGAATTAAAGAGGAATAACACAGGGTGAGGAATATGGGGAAACAGAGAGGATGAGACCACAAGGGGGACCCCAAAAGCAAAGTGAACTATAGGACCATAGATACAGGGGGGGATTAGAAAGTGGGGGGGGGTCAGATGAGATTCTGAAGACATAAAACTCTTACAGTGGAAAATATGTAAAGCAGTGACCGCAGAAACAAAGGGAACAAACAATGATTCGATATGACTGTCTTTTAATAAATACCACAGATAACTGCTGTTACACAAAAAAATGCTCACCCCCTCATTCCCATAGAAAACAAGCTAACATTAAATAAATAAAGGTACCCTAAGAAATGCTATCATTAAAATGTGTGGCATGACACCCCCCCCCCATTGTGTCATTAAAAAAAAATAACAGACAGACATTAGGCTGGAATATTCGCAGATAATCACCCTGGGGTGATGGAGGCTCCTGGTCACCCCAGGGGTGTTGAAGGGTTAATCGGAAATGAAAAGCAATAAATCGGCTCAGATACATTGTGGATTGTCAGCTTGTCAGCGGGTAAAACCTGTCCGAGGCTTCCTGCAAACCTCCCTAAATGAACTCTGGACAAGAAATAAGGCTTTATGTCACATTAAATTGATGGATGGATCTTCCTGTGCCCGGGGATCCCAAAAACGACCCGATTCAACACCCATATTCATCATGGTTATTTCTGCGTCAGTCGAGGACGAGTAAACGTTAACCGCGTCATTTCTTGCCTGATTTGTCGCAGAATACTTTAATTTTTCTAAAAAACAGAACCATATGATGCGTCAATCCCAAACCCGGCCTTACATAACGCAGAATCCTGTTAATTGCGGCAGAAAGTAAATGCTACAGTGCGCCAGGTTTTAACGCAGGGCTTTTGACGCAAAAAAATTACTGCGTTGATATTCATAAGCAGAAGACCTTTCAACCTCTGAAACTGTCAAAAGCGCCAAAAGCCCCAAACAAACGGGGACGCCAACGCTGCGTCAGTATGTGACGCAAAAATAAATCCTGAGGGGAAGGAAAAAAATATTTCAGCCCAAAAAAAAAAATCTCCTGGTCTCCCAGGAATAACAGAAAGCCAATTATTCGGTCTGTTATGCCCTGTGTGAGCCAGAACCTGAGACCCGTGTGAATGGTCCTAATTAATGGGGGGTTTATGGTAGTGGATCCACAGATAAGTACACTAATCATTACATGATATGGGGAAGGACACAGGCCGTTTTGAAGTGTAGTGTTGAATCAGGTGCTTTTTTGTGAGTTACCTTGATTTAATTTAAGGGATACCTTGAGATGTCACTTGATGACGCATCGAAATAATGAAATATAATATATTCCCGGGTCTTTAAGCGCAGAAAGTCCAACATGACATATAGAAACTTTATAAAGATATTCTTAACTATTAAACTCTGCAACATTGGTTCTTATTGTAGTAACTCTCTCTCTATATATACATATATATATAAAATTGCCTGTATATATGTTTGTGTGAGCACACATATACTTTGCCTATGTATATATATATATATATATATATATATCCATATAATCTTTGCCTGTGATATATGTGCAAATGATATTTGCATATATATATGTACACACAGGCAAAGTGTAATATATATATAGATATATATATAGATATATATATAGATATATATATAGATATATTTATATATAATGTGTGTATATATATATGTGTGTGTGTGCAAATTATATTTGCATATCCATATATACACACACAAAAGCTAAGGATATATAGAGAGAGAGTTAAAGTATATGTATTTATATACATATAGTCAAAGTATATGTATATATATATATGTGTGTGTGTTTATTATTGCAGAAGCCACATATATATATATATATATTGTAACGTTAGTCCAATAAAAAATGTATCACTACGTACTGCTATACTCGTGATTTTTATATATATATATATATTATATATATATATCCATATAATCTTTGCCTGTGATATATGTGCAAATGATATTTGCATATATATATGTACACACAGGCAAAGTGTAATATATATATAGATATATATATAGATATATTTATATATAATGTGTGTATATATATATGTGTGTGTGTGCAAATTATATTTGCATATCCATATATACACACACAAAAGCTAAGGATATATAGAGAGAGAGTTAAAGTATATGTATTTATATACATATAGTCAAAGTATATGTATATATATATATATGTGTGTGTGTTTATTATTGCAGAAGCCACATATATATATATATATATTGTAACGTTAGTCCAATAAAAAATGTATCACTACGTACTGCTATACTCGTGATTTTTATATATATATCCACTGGGTACAGCACTTACAACTAAAGTCGTATTTGCCCGGTGCAAAAAAATCTCAGCAAATATCCATCAAATATCCATCTATGAGATGCACTCCAGGACTCCCAAATAAAACAAAAAATCTTTACTGATGCGGTCACATGTTAATCCCATTTTTAACCAGGTAGAGCCTTGATAAAGGCTCAGTCTGAGCCGAAACGCCTGATTAACATGTGACCGCATCAGTAAAGATTTTTTGTTTTATTTGGGAGTCCTGGAGAGCATCTCATAGTGTATATGGATATATATATATATATTGTAGATTTGATAAACCGTGTTAGTCCAGATGCCAAAATACCCAGAGTATAGCAGTAGTAGTGACACCTTTTTATTGGACTAATGTTACATTTAAATGACAAGCTTTCCAGAGTATAAATCTCTTCTTCAGGCCTGGAAGTTTATACACTCCAGGCCTGAAGAAGAGAGTTATACTCGCAAAAGCTTGTCATTTAAATGTTAGGTTAGCCCAATAAAAAGGTGTCACTACTACTGCTATCTGGTGATTATATATATATATATATATATGTATGTATGTGATTTTTATTTAAATTGTTTGTTCTTCAGCCTTAACAGGAGACAATGGGTCATTTTATTAGATTTTGATTCATCTAATACTGCATTCATTATAAACTATTTCTTTTTATTCTACCTTCCAATAGACTAACCTAAGAAAAAAAAAATGTAAACTTTGCCTCTTCCAAGATGCTGACATTTTTGTTTTTTAAATCTTCTACATAGGACTTAACCATAGATCCTGCAGCACAGTTCTAGAAATCCTTTCCCTTTCTGGATTTTATGTGATCTTTTTAAAATCGATATCACATTTTCCTTTTTTTGTTGTTGTAAGAAAGGGAAAAAGATAATTAAATAAAAACTAAAAAAAAAACAACAACCCAATTATGTTCTTAAGTTTAGAATATCCTATATTTTTTAACTCTGGTGAAAATGTATGTTGCTGTTGGTTTTGGGTGTTAGGGGGGGCTTTATTAGTGCCTCTGCTCAGCATTTGGCTAATTGTAGAAGAGCTAAAAGAAGAGATTTTTAAAAATATATTCATAAGAGCATTCAGCTGATGAGGATGGGAGTTTTTTTGGGGGAGGGGGTTGTATTTTTTTCTTTTCTTTTTTTTTTAATGGAAAGAAATACAAAAGTTTTCTTTGATTTTTTTTTCTTCTCTTTTTTTATGTATTAAGTACCGTGAGGATGAGCTGAGCTTTCAGATCATGAAATGTCTTGCTATGTACAATGAGCTCGGAGTCTCTGGGGCTCAGCTCAGGGTTCCTGGCTGATAGGGATCACAGTCAATCCAGTTTAGGATCCTAGGTCCACCAGGCTGGAGGTGAGAGGTCCAAGTAAAGAGTCCTGCAGCTGGTGCTGATGTGCCTGCAAGCTGTGGCTGCCCTGGCTTCCACCTAAAGAGCTCAGTGAATAAGAAGATCCTCCAGGGTGTCCAAGGCTTCCCTGCAGGAGAAGAACCGAGTTCTGATCTGGACTCTGTGGGGGTGAAAACTCCTCTTCTGAACTGGACATGAGTGATTTTCCTCCATCCAGGGGGGAGAGCTGGTTCTGTTTGTTTGTGGATGTGCTGTTGTTTTCAGTGTTTTCCCTGTGGATTAATAAAACATAGTTACATGACATATTCTGTTTATTCCACTGCCCATAAATCTGAATTAGGTATTTGATACAAAGATACTACAAACAAACAAAGGAATAAATAAATAAAACACACAAGGAAAACTAACCCTGGCACACAGGACCTTGTTTAATGGGTATGGCTGCAACCTGGACCAATTAGGTTTTTATAATTTTGAGCTCAAAATAGATTAATTCTATTTATTCTAAAATTTGTAAAACGATTAGCACAGAAAACATCACACAGGAACCCAGTGTCAGTACGTGGTGATTTTGGTTTATGTGTGTGTGTGTGTGTGTGAGCTCTGGCAGTAAAATGAATGTTGTACAAATTACAGTAATTAATGACAAATGAATGACCTAATAACATGTAAATACATAATGCTCAGCAATTTACTGTCACAGGTTGTCAAGTTGTCAAACCATACATTTATTTATGAGTGTGCAAGTGTGTGTGTGTCTGTGTGTCACACATACTGTGTTATTTGAAAAATTCTACATTTGAGGAGAATTGCAATTTTTTGGATAAAAAGGGGGAGAATGGGAGGAATTAATGATGGATTATTACGATTTGATTTTCTTAATTCAATCACCACAAACCTGCATAAATGAACTGGCTCGAGAAGAATATGTATATGTAATGTGAGTCTATATATGTATGTGTGTTTCTTCGTTTATGTATTATGTGTGTCTATATATGTGAATGTGTGTCTATATATGTGAATGTGTGTCTATATATGTATACATACATGTGTCTGTGTGTCTATACATGTGAATGTGTGACTATATATGTATATAAATATGTGTCCGTGAGTCTATATATGTGTATATATGTTATAGTGTGTATATGTGTATATACATGTGTGTCTGTATGTTTATATATGCGTATATATATAATGTGTGCCTATATATATAGATGTGTGTGTGTATATATATATGTTTGTATGATTGTTTATGTATGAATGCATGTGTGTATAAATATATAAATGTATGTGTGTGTATATATTTGAATATCTATATTTGTGTATGTATATGTTTGTGTATGTATAGTTGTGCATGCATTATCATTTGTATATATGTGTGTATGTAAGCTTGTATGTCTTACAACTGTGTGTATATATCTATATGCGTGTGTGTATAGTTGTGTATGTATATGTTTGTGTATATATATGTGTGTGTATATGTCTGCATGCACAGTATGTGTGTAAGCAAATAGGTGTGTTTGTAGGTTTCTGGATGCATATATATATTGTGTGTGTATATGTATAATATATATATGTGTGTGTGTGTGTGTATATACATGCCTGCCTCCCATGACAGCCTACTGTACAGCATGTGGTTAGTTAAGAAAACATCACTACTGTGTTCCCTCTTTATTTGTTTATACTGTTGCCACAGGGAAAGAAAAAATAATCCCCAGTCCCCTCTTAATGTTCCAGGCTCCTAGCAAATGGCCATCTCACTGGGTCTAAGTGCAAGGGGACACGGGGGATACAAATCCTTCGGGGGGGGGCAGTCTGGGGTCCCATGCCTGTACTATAACTCGGATAGGGAGTGGACGAGCCACAGCCAAACCGCACCGGATAATCTACTTTTTATACTTATTTTTTATTCCCTTATGCATTATATCACTTATTTTATTTGTTTTTATATATTTATTTTTTATTCCCTTATGTATTATATCACTTATTTTATTTGTTTTTATATATTTATTTTTTATTCCCTTATGTATTATATCACTTATTTTATTTGCTTTTATATATTTATTTTTTATTCCCTTATGTATTATATCACTTATTTTATTTGCTATTTTATATTTATTTTTTATTCCCTTATGTTTTATATCACTTATTTTATTTTTTTAATTTATTTTTCATTCCCTTATGTATTATATCACTTATTTTATTTGCTTTTATATATTTATTTTTAATTCCCTTATGTATTATATCACTTATTTTATTTGCTTTTATATATTTTTTTTTATTCCCTTATGTATTATATCACTTATTTTATTTGCTTTTATATATTTATTTTTTATTCCCTTATGTATTATATCACTTATTTTATTTGCTTTTATATATTTATTTTTTATTCCCTTATGTATTATATCACTTATTTTATTTGCTTTTATATATTTATTTTTTATTCCCTTATGTATTATATCACTTATTTTATTTGCTTTTTCTTATATTTATTTTTCATTCCCTTATGTTTTATAGTGCTTATTTTATTTGCTCTTTATTATTTCATACGTATATCGATTTAGCAGATTTTGTTTTCAAAGCAGATACATAATGAATAGAACGAGGTCCCCAGGCAGGACAGAGGGTAAAAAGGGGGTGAAACGCTCCCCGGGAATTCAGCAGGGATATAAAAACACTAGAATAATATCAGATCCTGGAAAGCCTTGAACCCGGGCACACAGTGTGTGGTTATAAGGTCCCCGTGTTGTTTTATTTATGTATTTATTTTGTAACATTTAGGATTAAAATAAGAGATTTCTCTCCTGGAAGTTAATGGAAATCGGTATTTAAAGGGGTTACAGAGGGAGCAGTAATTTTCCAGCCACACAAAAGGGGTGTCTGTATTCGGGAGCTGCAAAGCAGAGGGAGAGCTGCGTGGCCGCTATCCCGGTTTCCCTGGTGATTGCTCCACTCTATAGAACGTTGGGCTGCAACTGTATCAGCGTTCCGAACGTTCGAACCGCCAGAACCCGAGAGGAATGTGGTCACACGCTTACCTTTCTTTGGCTTCTGCTGCTCTGTCCCGCTGCCTCCTGTTCTTAAACCAGTTGCTGACCTGAGTGGTGGTAAGTCCAGTGGCCTCTGCCAGCTCCCTCTTCTCCCTGGGAGAGGGGTAAGGGTTGTGAGCATACCACTCTCTCAAAACCCCTCTTGACTTCTCCTTGAAACAGTAACTCGTCTCTTCTCCATCCCAGATCGTCCTGGGCAAGGGAAATTTTCTTCTCACCCTGTACTTTCCAACTGCCCCAAGAGGTCTCCCCCTGAGCTTTTCAGCCTCCACGTAATGAGCTTTGAGCCACAGCTGCTGGAGTTTGGGGTGGTTGTGGGGTGAGAACTGGTGACTCTCCAGGATCTTGTAGAGCTCTCGAAAGTTGCCCCTGTGGAAGGCCACCACAGCCTTAGCCTTCAGGACGCTTTCATTCTTGTGCAAGTGGTCGCAGGCAGGAAGGGACCACAAGAATCTGCCCAGCCTTTCCAGGTTCCCCCCTTGCTGCAGGACCTCGCACACGCAGGCTACTTGCTCCTGGGTGAAGCCAAAAGAAGGGAGCATAGACATGGCTCAGAGGGCTTGTGACAAAGCCACGGGGCAACCAGACAAAGCAGACGCAGTCATACACCGGAGAGACAAGTCACGGACTGTATATCCACAGGTTTGCAGGCTGAGGGATCCCCTCCCTCCTCAGCCTCCCCAAATGCTGCACAGGCAGGCTGAGAGGCTGAAGATGCTGCTTGCAGCAGGAATAAGTTTGTTAACCTTGTAGCATAAGACTCCTTAAAGCCCCTGTCTGTTGCGAGCACTGATTGGCTGTGCCTGTGGGGGCAGGCTGTGCACAAGAGAGAGCATGGAGCACAGACTGGAGGGTGGGGAGGGCAATGTGCAGGGGGTAACGCTGCTGCCCTCAGGGGGGGAGAGACACGTCAGGGCCCTGCAACATGAGCCCCTTCTCAAGTATCACCTAGAGGGGCCAAGACTCATCTCTGCACAAATCAATTATTACAGAGACCTTTGTGAGAGAGAAAAAAAATCAAAAAATGTCATTGTCCACTTCAGGTGAACTGGTATTTAATTACACTAATGCTGAGAATGAATAATTCATTACCTGATGAATAGGAACTGCAGAATGTTATGTACATTCACCATTATGTCCTTTTATACATGTCACTGTGTGTGTGTTTCTATCTATGCATATATATATATATATATATATATATACATGTGTATGTGTGTTTATGTATGTAGGCATGTGTGTATATTTGTGTGGACATGTATATATAGGTATGTATATCTACATGTATATGATATATGTGTGTATATATTTGTAAATATAGAGTGTGTATGTATTTATATATCTGTATGGGTAGGTATGTGTGTGTGTGAGTGTGTATATAGGCAAATAAATGTCTGTGTATTTATTGTATATATATATATATATATGTATGTGGTGGGTATATATTTGTGTTTTATAGATATGTGTGTTTCGATATGTGTGCATGTATATGTAAGTATATATATATGCGTGTGTCTATAGTAATGTGGGTGTATATTTATATTGTATATATATATATATATATATAGAGAGAGAGATGTGTGTTTAAGTATATAGATATGTGTATATATGTGTAGATGTGTCTGTTTATATAAATTACACACATATATATATATATATATAATGTCCTTGTCGATCACTGTTGTGTTGAATACAAATCTAAAGCATAAAGAATGTTCTGTGGGTGTGAGATTTCTTGCCTGTAATATCCTTGGAGGAAGAAGCAGCACATTGTGATCATTATCTGGAGGATTCACTGAAAGAGAGAAGTCACTCTGAGGCAAATCGTTTGCTTTCTTCCTATTGGGAGATGGCATTTAGTAAACAGGAGCTCTCTAATTATCTTAATCCCCATTTACACACCTTATTGGAAAGCAATTATTAAAAACAATAAAAGTCTTTTTTTTTAAAAAAAATACAATTAGAATCTGTAAACAGAGATAATCTGATGCTGACAGGGGCTGCACTGTATGCAGGGAGATCCAGAGAGGAGGGTGACAGGGAGCTGTGTGTGAACACACAACAACAACAACAATAAATAATAATGATAATACACCAGACCTGCCACATGCTCACAGATTGGAGCAACCGATGAATTCTATCCTAATCTAATTCTACAAATTAAATACAAGTTTCACTTTACAAAACAGGACTGGCATTCTTGCATGGTCCTTTACTGCAGACAGTGGAAATGTCTTAGATAAATCATGTAAATATCATGTCTACCATGTGCAGATACTTTATGCTACCACACACAGACACACAAATTCACTCTATTTTATTTTTACATATTTTGTGCCTGACAGTGTGTGTGTATAAGGAAGGATATGATATATATATATATATAACAGACCAGGTGTCTTGTGATCCTTTATTTTATTATTATTTGTTATTTTTATTCTTTCAAGGGACTATACTAAAAATAATTAAAAAAAATAGAGGTAAGTATTTCAACTGGATTATTTTTTAATATATATTATTCTTTGTAGAAATTAAAATAGATGAAACGACATAAATAAAAGGATGATGAGACAGAAGATAAAATTGATTTGGCCATATACTTACCAATATGATAAACAGAGAGCTCCTGTTTACCATACCAATGCATCTCTCTCTCTCTCTACATATATATATATAATATATATATATATATATATATATTTCATTTGCATATCCTTCCCAGATGGGTAAATGTCTTCCACAATTATAAACTTGATTATATATATATTAAGGACACTGCAGCATTTAAGTCATCATGAGAAAAATCAAGACTCCCCAAATAAAAAAGCACACTCATACAGCTCTGTGCTGTGCCCTTCAACACAGATGTATGTACACAGAGTTGTGTATGGGTTATCATGATGTGTAATATATACTGTGTATATACAGTATATTTTAGATATATGGTTATAGATGTATAGCTATATGCTCCAGCATGGCCTGTGTGTTCTGTATATATATGTGTGTGTGTGAGGAGGGGCACAGCACAGAGCTGTACACGTGTGTGTTCTTTTATTTTGGGAGATGTGATGTTCCTCATGAAGACTTGAAGGCGGCAGTGTCCCTGCCAGGAGGAATGTGTCCTCTCCCAGCAGATCTTTATTGACAAGGCAGCTGAGGGAGCGGAATGAGTCTTAAAAGCTGCCCCTGATTCACAGCATACCCTAAAGCATGGAGCAAGTGCGCAGAGGGAGCCCTGAGAGCCCCCTCTACCTCCCCAAAATAGGGGATTCTTCACTCTTAATCCTATAAAACAGAAGACTGTGGGATTGAGTTACCTCCAGGGAGCCTGCTGTCTGCCCCACTGTGCGGGGGAATCCTATGCAAGATTACAATGTGTATAGGGTGACAGGGAAAATGCAGCCACAGCTTACTGTAATGACTGCAGGGATTTATAGCATGTCTGGACTACAACCCCTATGATCCTCATCCTGCACAGGCACTG